>CM069860.1:150817946-151192946 GCA_036172795.1 Pelodytes ibericus
ATAGCTTAAATGTTTTTTTTTTTATATTTTATTTAGTTGTTTAGGTTTTTGTAAAAATAAAATCCTGGTAGTGCTTTCCAAAAAATTGAGCTAAAATATGAAAACATGTCTCTCTCAGCACCTAGGAGTGGACTGGCTATAGGGTACACTGGGCCTGTATACCCAAAAGGTAAGCATAAGATGGTAAACTATTTATGCCTAACCGGGACTTTTGTGTTTGTGAATGGTGTCGGGAGTAATGAGTTGGCTTTGTTTCTCTATTGGCAACTCTATTTGTAGAAAATGTAGATTTAGTGGCTGAGACATGGTGTAGTAAAACAAATCACTGAGACATAGCAATACCAGGATAATCTTTATATGGAAAAGACAGAGAGGGTAACAAAGGGGGAGCAGAGGGGATGAGTAAATTAGTGAAAGAATGTAACCTAATACACGTTAGTGAGGCGCATATAGAGTTAGTTTGGGTAACATAATTTGTTAAAAGTACAGTAACTCGTGAAGGTGTGATTTTTAAACCCCCTGGACAAGTAGAAGTGTTCGATAACTTACTTATTTAAGATATATCCCTGAACACAAAAACTGGCGTTAGCAGTAAATTAACAGGCAGTCTTGATTTTACGCCCGTCGCTAATGCCAGGAACGGGTGCGGTATATTGTTACTGAACCTGTTAAAAAATTACCAGCCCCCCCATTCCTGTAGTTGCTTTAAGTAAAAAAAAATGCCTGATCGTCGCCTTCTGGCCCAGGGAAAGGGGCCACCCCCAAAAAAATTAAAAAACAGTTCTGATCTGATTTTCCAGTGTCTGGGACACCATAAAAGGAGTTACACTGTTTCCCTGACAGCGCCATTTCCATGCTTGGTATTGCTGGCTCTCGACCTCCAAAGCTCCACCTCCTGGGCATCCCAATTAGCAGGGGAAAGAAGATAGGAGGTATATTTCTATCCAAAACATTCATATCATGCTTCTGAGTAATTAAACCGATTCTCGCATGAATTTTCGTCTCTCATAAGCAAGTGCTTATTCCTGTTGTGACATTTGAATAATTAACAATCACCTGTAATGACTTGTTTCCTGACACTACAAACTATTTTCTTACACCACTCAAAAGTTCAACATTATCATGGCTATCAGTGTCACCTTTATTGTATTGAGTAGGGAGCACCACAAATCATTTTAATAGTAGATTAGAATATTAACTAATTGAATTTCCCAATGTCTGAAATAAATGGATTAAATAAAAATTTGTCACTGTTTTGTAATCTTTACTTATTAGTGACAAATATTATGACTTGTGTAGTTTGCAAATATGAAGTTACTAACCATGTTCCTTATTCCATACTTTAGTTTCTTTAACTAAACTTTAGCTGCTCTTTGTTGTCCCTCTTTAACCCAACACTTCTAGTGATTTGATGACTTTAATTTATGTGATTTGTGGTCTACTGCTCTCTTCCAATTCCTGCTTTAAGGATTCCAGCTTGATTAATAGAGCTGGCTGAAAGGATTAATGCTTTTTTCAACTTGCTATAAATTGATTGTATGGTACACTGCTTGCATAGCTAACAAATCTGGCTTTAACATTCAGTATGCTATAGCATCTGCTGAGCACCTCTGCAAAATCCCTACTAATGATTTTAACCTCACAAATGTTAAAGATATTCGTTATTTTATTCACTGTTTTTTAAATCCCATAATTGTGCCCCACCTCTAAAATGGGACTGTGAGTTCCAACCTCTCTCAGATTGTTTAGTTAGGAAATTAGCAGAGCTACAACTAATCTCTCTAAAATGAAGCTTTTAACCTTCCCTCCCTCAAGCTCTGTCCTTGTACCTTACTTTACCATTATCATTGAAAATGTGATTATTGCACCTGCTGAATGAGCCCAATGTCTTGGGGTTGTCTTAGAAACGGCTCTCTTCTTCATCTAAGGAACACTGTGCGCTTTCGTCCATTCCTCAGCGAAGAGGCTACCAAAATCCTAGTGCACTTGCTTGTGATCTTGTGTATTTACTACTTTAGTACTCTCCTGAACCTCTGGTTCATCTTTCTCATTTGCAATATATTTAAAAGCAGCTGATAGGCTCATCTTTCTAATTTTTCCGCATTGGCAACTCTTTACAACTTGGCCTCTCCCTACACCTTGGCCCTTCCCTACATTGCCTCTCTTGTAAACTGATACTACCCTGAGCAAAAGCTTCATTCCTCAAATGAACTTAGGCTGTCCTCCAACATCGTCACCTCTTTCCACTCACACCTGCAGTCCCTGAGCTGTCCCCTTTCTCTGAAACTCACAACGAGTATCCAGCTCCCTTCCTTATTCTCAAACGCCATCAAAAAAGCATCTCTTTAAGAAAGCTTACTACCCATCCTGCTAGAACATCATTAACCTTTAGCAAACCCACCTAGCTCTAACTGCCACAAATACTGTTAGGAATAAGGATGCTTACAACCAATACAAATAGAACACACATTATTAATGTCTGACCAAAGCCACCTATCTCCAACTGTTCCAAATACTGGTTCTACAAACAACTTCCTTTTGACCTCATCCCTAACCTGAATGTGTCTCCCTCTGCCTCTAGATTGTAAGCTTGTGAGCAGGGCGCTGTACCTCGCGTATTATTTTGTCCCTGTTTATCTGTATAGTATGTAGTTTGGCTCTATGCTCTACCAAGAGCTATATGAATAATGTTAATGTAATACTGAGCATTACTTTAACTACTTTCATACTGAAGTCAAATGGCTACCCTTCTCTAACCTTTGTGAATTTGGGCATTGTGAGGCAAATTTAGGGAATTTTAGTCCCGAAAGGGACACAACCTTTCTTTAAATTTTGTTTAAATAGTGTAAATTGATGTCAAACTGTAATTACGTGAGCACGCCTCTTAACTTTTACTGCAGTAAAAGGAGTGTAGGAGGTCAGGTGTAAGCACTACACCATGTGCGGTATCACTGTCACTCCAATTGGCTGTAATACTGCACAATTACATACATTCACAGTGTGCATTCTCCAGTGTCTCTGACATCAGAGAATGAAAGTCATAATTGTTTTTCCCAAATCCTGCTGTCCATGCTCTAATTCTGTCCTTAAAATTTGGAAAGGTTTATAGCTCAGTGGGACAGCGGGACAGAGTCCAAAAATCAGCACTGTCCCGCACAAAGCCAAAATGCGGCTATCCTTCCCGAATTGTATCGGGTGGTGTTAGTCGCATATTGGGTAGCTGAAAAACAATGGTTTTCAGTGCGACAATGTCCCAATTCAAAGGCCTCCGATGCTTCCGTTTCTGAATGTCCTGAACTGCCGATTTGGATACAAAATGCGGCATACTGAGTAGCCACATTTCAGGGATCCCTTTGATTCAGCTAATATACCTCATCCAAATACAATTCGGAACAGATTGGTGCATATTGAGTAGACCCACTGAAGAAACCTATGTATTTCTTGGAGGAAAGATGTAACGGGGGGGGGGGGGGGGGGCGGGGAGTTATGAGAGAAACATTTAAATACATAAAGGGAATCAACACAGTAAAGGAGGAGAGTATATTTAAAAGAAGAAAAACTACCACAACGAGAGGACATAGTCTTAAATAAGAGGGGCAACAATTTAAAAGTAATATCAGGAAGTATTACTTTACTGAGAGGGTAGTGGATTTATGGAATAGCCTTCCAGCAGAAGTGGTAGAGGTAAACACAGTGAAGGAGTTTAAGCATGTGTGGGATAGACACAAGGGCTATCCTAGCTATAAGATCAGGAACTGGGGACTAATAAAAGTATTTAGAAAAATTGGGCAGACCAGATGGACCGAATGGTTCTTATCTGCTGACACATTCTATGTTTCTATGTTTCAAGTACTCCACAGAAGTGGCCAACATAGTATAAAACCAAAAGTTAGCATTTAGAAATGGTTTTTTTTTAAAAACAGGATCTATAAGAGTAGGCAGAAAGAGATAAAGCAAGTTAGAAGACCTTTAAATCACACACAGAAGAGAAAATAGTCCAGTCAGTAAAAACAGTAAAATATATTTTAGATACGTAAATGAGAAAAGGAAGGTAATACCTCGAACTTGACCCCGAACTTGACCCTAAACCGAACCCCATTGAAGTCAATGGGGACCCGAACTTTTGGCCACTAAGATGTCTCTAAAAAAGTCCTGGAAAGGGCTAGAGGCCTGCAAAAGGAAGTAAAATGTGGGCGAGTGTCCCCATTCAATGAATGGGGACTCTATTTCGGTTTATAGAAAGCCAATAGCCATCTAATGCTACTGGCTTTCTATAAACCGAAATAGAGTCCCCATCAATTGACCTATTCTTATGAATGGGGACTCTATTTCGGTTCACTCAACACTAAAATAAAAAGAAAGTCTATAAACAGAATGTCTTTTGGTTTATAGACTTTCGGCTTATGGAATACATGTAATACTATTGGCTTTCTATAAACCGAACTAGAGTCCCCATTCATAAGCATTTCTTATGATTGGGTACTCTATTTTGTTTTATAGAAAGCCAATAGCAATACATACAATGTATTTGCCGAACCCCAAACTCCAACACTGACATACAGTGAAATGTCCGTGTTCGGGTCTGGGGTCCAAAAACCGTAAAGTTCAGTACGAACCCGAACAGTGCGGTTCGGGTTCGCTCAAAACTATTAAGGACATTTTCAGTTAGGTAAAAAGACTAATGAGTAGAGTTGACCGGGCACCGGGATGTTCGGGTTCGGCGAGTTAGGCCGAACTTCGGAAAAGTCCGGGTTCGGGCTCGAACTTGACCCCGAACTTGACCCCGAACCCCATTGAAGTCAATGGGGACATGAACTTTGGCTACTAAAATGCCTCTAAAAAAGTCCTGGAAAGGGGTAGAGGGCTGCAAAAGGAAGTAAAATGGGGGTAAGAGTAGGACAAGTGCCCTGCAAACAAATATGGATAGGGAAATAACTTCAAATAACATAAAGTATATACAAATTAAAAATACAGCTGAGCCATAAAATAGCACTAGATAGAATATTTGATTTTAGTTTTGGAAGAACATAAATCTAAATCTAAAGCATGGCTGCCAGGAGGATCAACAGAATTATCCATTTGAGAGATGGTTGGAGTGCAGGGTATACTCTTTCAGTTTATACTAAGTGACCCATAGGTTGAGGAGGCGGTGATCGTGGCGGTGTAGAAGGAGGAGGTAGCCAGAATTTTTCAAAGTGCGCTGTAAGCACAGTATTGGACTGTTCTATTTGACTTTTAGATATGAAGTGCACCGCAAGACGCAAATGTACTATTGTAACCCAAAACAATTAGAATTTTTCAAAGTGCGCTGTAAGCACAGTATTGGACTGTTCTATTTGACTCTCAGATATGAAGTGCACCGCAAGACGCAAATGTACTATTTACCACCCAAAACTATTAGAATTTTTCAAAGTGCGCTGTAAGTACAGTATTTGACGGTTCTATTTGACTCTCAGATGTAATACATGTAATGCTATTGCTATTCTATAAACCGAAATAGAGTCCCCATTCATACGAATAGGTCAATTGACCTATTCGTATGAATGGGGACTCTATTTCGGTTTATAGAATAGCAATAGCATTACATGTATTCCATAAACCGAAAGTCTATAAACCGAATGTCTTTCGGTTTATAGACTTTTGGTTTATGGAATACATGTAATGCTATTGGCTTTCTATAAACCGAAATAGAGTCCCTATTCTTATGAATGGGGACTCTATTTCGATTTATAGAAATCCAATAGTATTACATGTATTCCATAAGCCGAAAGTCTTTAAACCGAACGACATTTGGTTTATAGACTTTCGGTTTATAGAATACATGTAATGCTATTGCTATTCTATAAACCGAATGTCAATAAACCTGAATGTCTATAAACCGAATGTCGTTCGGTTTATAGACTTTCGGCTTATGGAAAACATGTAATACTATTGGCTTTCTATAAACTAAAATAGAGTCCCCATTCATAAGAATTTCTTATGAATGGGGACTCTATTTCGGTTTATAGAACGCCAATAGCATTACATACAATGTAATAGCCGAACCCCGAACTCCAACACGGACATACAGTGAAATGTCCGGGGTTCAAAAACCTTAAAGTTCGGTACGAACCCGAACAGTGCAGTAAGGGTTCGCTCAACACTACTAATGAGTCATTTCATACATGTGAGTTTATATAAGAAGAGTTTCTACTTCAGCTAAAAGAAAGAGAAATAAATTGACAGGGCTTCATGGGATACACCCAAAGTTATACACGCAAAACCATTAACAAATTATTTCATCAGTTATTGATAATGAGAGAAGTCCCCAGAATATTGGAAATTAGTGAATGTTGTGCCCATTTCAAGAAAATTAGTAGCGAGGAGTCAGACAATTATAGGTCATTAAGTCTTACTTCAGTCATCCGAAAAATGGTCAGATCTGTGGCAACTGAAATTTAATGTGGATAAGTGAACAATAATGCATTTTGGGCACAAAAACCTAAGGGCAGAGTATAGAATATTTGATACAGTTCTAACCTCAGCAAAGGTCTGAGGAAAGGGACTTAGAAGTAATTATTTCAGAGCACTTAACGATAGGTAGAAAATGAAATAGGGCAGCAGGAAATTCTAGCAGAATGCTTGGTTGCATAGAGTGAGGTATCCGCAGTAGAAAGAAGGAAGTGGAGCAAAGCTAGAGAGGAACGAAGGAAGCTAGCTGCCAGGGCCCCGCATGCTTCCTAGGAAGAAGACTCACCTACTCCTACCCCCAAGACAGAATGCAAAGAACCCCTTCCCCTGTGGCTGAGCCGGGTACTGCTCATCTCCCCCTGAAGAACAGGTTTTGGAGTTTCGTGACAGGGTGCACAGATGACAGTGCCTGCAACTGCTCTATAGCACATAACTCAGCATGTTTCCCTTCCTTGTATACTGTTCATAGATGTCTCTGTTTCTCGCCTAATTACTTAATATAACCCCCCCCCCCCCCCCCCCCCTCTATCACTGGTATTATGTTAGCCTCTTCACTCACTATAAGTTTTAATTAAATATGTAATATAATGATAAATCTAAGTTTCTATGAATATATTAATTTCTTAAGGTATTTTAATTAAAAAAATAGTGTTATGCAGTTTTAATTTTGTAGCATTTCTCCTGGAAATGGATCAGATCAAAGATTGTATAAATGATTTGACCTGAAAAAGGGGCAACCATTTAGAAAGCTCTCAGAGAGATGCATAGGGATTCTCAAATTTGCATCTGATTATTTTGAATGTTGGATGTGCTGGACCAGCAGAGAGCATGCTTTTATTTTTGTATGCAAGTATGCATTAGCTATGCAAATTTCAGCATGCAACATGTTACTTCACATGCATAAAAAATGACCTGGAGTGGCCTTTTAATTTGCACATTTCCTCTTCAATAGGTTTTCATATATTTCTGAGCCCTTTAAGCAACTTTTTAATTGGGAGATCACGCAATCCAGGGATAGCCAGACAATTGTTCTGTAGGAGAATTTTCTTTGCTAAACATCTGCCACTAGAGGGATCTGGAGCCCTGCTATATCTCAACATTCCATCCATGTCTGTGCACCTGCAAGTGTGAGTAAACATCTGTGTGTCTTAATGTTGAATGTATTAAAGCTGATTTTAGTATCTTCATTCATTTGTCATCTTCCTAGGCATACTTTTCATGCTTTTAGTATGCTTAGTTTTGCCGAAAGGTAATTGACTGACTTTTGTAACCAGTAAAAAAAAAAGATATGTTTTTAGTTCTATTCTTCCTCACATTTTCATTAATAATACCATTTATATTGCTTTTAAGTCTTTAATAACAAAAACACGTGGGAGTGCCTAGCGTCTGTCTGTCAAAATTAATACTAATAGCACAGTGTTCAACGAGAAAAGCTATATTCCCTGGTTTTCACGTATCCTGGGGGTGTACCTTTCCCCAGCATTCTGGGATGTTATTACTACCCAATTCAATAGTAGTGGTGATGAAGGTGAGAGATGACCCCACCAAGAACAGAACCTGGCACCCTGCAAGTTGAATAGCTTATACAGATGGTGCATTAGCTGAACTAACTTGCTGGATGAAACTTCTTGACTTGCATGATTGCTTTGTAACAGAACACCCTCAACATTCTTGAAATGTGTACTATCAAGAATACTATTCACAAACAAAACATTTTGAGAAAGTAATTGAACATTTATTAAGCAAAACAAATTTTCACTTTACAATCCATAACATTTTCATATTTTCCATATGGCTTTCACTGAAACCATACTTTGGAATTACACAGATTCAACTCCATCTGTTCCAAGCCTGAGGTGCAAACAGTAATTTATAGTGCAGATTTCCCATGAATACGAATATGAATTGTATGACATTCATCTTTAAAGGAAAGGTTTTATCACTTCAAGTAGGTAATATATTTTTGGCCAAATCAGCACTATCATGTTGCTTTCATACATCTGTCATAGTAACAGATAACACTTTTTATTTATTTGTTCTGTTTAACTCAGTAGAGGAGATGTTTTATTATTTTCTTACTGTTTGTATGGTCACTGAATAATTGTACACTTCAGATTTGATCTTGGCTGCATATAAATGCAAAATTACAAATACTGTGTATGTTATTCATTTATTTGACCAAATGTCCTTGGATTTAATAGTGTCCAATGCACCAAGCCATTTTAATCTAAGTTCAAGTTTAGGGTCAATAACTTAAGGGAACTTGGCAAAGTACTTCAAGATACAAAACTCTTTCATATTCTTACATCGTCTATATTCCAGCTTTGCAAGACATTTTTCTTCTCAAATATAGTTAGAATAGAATAGGTTGTAACAGGAGAGGACTGACTGCACTTGAGCCCACAGGCAAAATGAGGTCAGGTGCTCCTTCCATTTATTTTGACTAAGTGAAAGCTTAAACCTGGCATGCTAAAATCATATGGTGTCAGTTTAAACAGAATACAATTGAATAGATACACTGTAGATGCCAAAATGAAATGTGCTGATTGATATTTATTCTTTATAGAATATTTCACATACAAGAGAAGGTACATCTATTGAAAAGTGCCCTCTCCCCACCTGCCCACATTACAGGAACCTCTTTCCTACCTCTCCCATCCCTAGTCATGGTCATAGAACTCGCTCTCCTCATCCCTCTAGCATCACAGATTTTTCCTTTTCATCTCCCAACATAACAGAATCCTACTTTCCCAGCATTTTATGAATTTCACCTCTCAAATCCTCCCACCAGCATCACAAAACCCTCTCGTATTATCCCCCAGGCATCCTTTGACCCTCTAGTCTCATTGCCTCAGCAACGTCTCCCCACAACATTATAGCCTACTGGCTCACTAAGTCATCCCCTGAATTGTTATGGTTTCTTTAGGTACTGTTTTAATCAAAAATGTAATCAAAACAGACAAGGATGGTAAAAATGTGTAAATGTGTTTTTATGATTTAATTGCTTCAACATTGAAGACATTTTTAATATTCTACTCAAGCCCTCCCCTGCATGCTATCCTACAGGTACTGCCGGACTGATTGTGTGAAGCACTGAGCATGTATCCGTTTTGTTTCATTTAGTCACTTCCTTTGCTGGTTGGAATATAATGCATTGTGTGGAATCTAAGTAACCTTGCTCTTGTACACATAGGATCTCTGAATAGTGCAACATTTTGTCTGATGATATCACTAGAGAAACAGGATATTCTATTAATTTGAATAGAATTTTTTTCATTGGTTACTGGAGAAAAAAAAGGACATTTACTTTTACTGTGTTGGCAGTCCTGGTTTCTTGCAAACTGCTGTAATTTCACAAAGTGATGTACATTTTTTTTTATATTTTAAGTAATGCAATATGTAAAATATATTATATAGTATTTTGAATGTACTTTGCTTTAATAAGCAGTAACATTTGGAAGATGCATTTTGGCCACCAGACAATCCCTTCAATCTACTACCTTCTCTTATCACTGTTCCGTGTCACAATTACATTTCCCTTGATGCTCAGCCAGCTAAATTGAAGAATGCAACTTGTCAAACTCATAAAATTTAATAATTAAAACATATTTCAGGTTTTGTTCATTACTTATTTTTATAATAAATGAACAAGCAATGAAGTACAAATGTATACTTTCCCCACATTTTATAAAGTGGAGTAAAAGAAGAGGGCAGTCCCCACATGTGGAGACACTGTTATTGGTGATCACAAAGGCAGAGCAGGGGAAAAGAGAAGTTTGGATTTTCTGCTCCCTGATACCTGGTTGAGTGGGGTTTTACATGTGTCCTGCTTAGTTACAATGTTTGATACAATGCCTGTTATGTAGATAGGCACTCTAGTTAGATCATAATAAAGCAGCTATGCTGTGTCAGTTATTGTCAGAGTATTATCTATCTCACAATTGCCCTTTTTGGTTTAATTTTATACTGGTTTTTGACTTCAGCTCTTCTGTCTTGACAGTGGAATGACAAATCTGTCACCAAAAAACACATGGACACATGGCTGGCTATAAAGCACTCAGAATTTACTAAGTAAAAGCTGCAACATATAACTTTATTTACCCCAGCACCCATGGAAATTACCCATCACACAAAGGACATGCCCCATCACCCACATTACACATCCAGGACATGCCCCATCACCCACATTACACACCCAGGACATGCCCCATCGCCCACATTGCACTACCAGGTTTTTTTTTACCATTACTCACATTTCATACTCATGATTTTCCAAGCACGTCAGGACATGTCCCATCACCCACATTGCATACCCAGGATATTCCCCAGTACACAGAGGACATGTCCCATCAGTTGCATTGTACACCCTAGATTTGCCCCATCACCCAAATTGCACACCCAGGAAATAAAAAAAGGATGTGTGCAAAAAACAATATCCTTGCTGTGTTCCTGGCTGCGATCTCTATAGACCCTGTCAGTCCCTGTCGGCATCTCGCAATACTCTCTGACATCACGTGATGCCGGAAATGTAGCAAACACTCTGTTTGAGCATTCGCTACATTTCTTAGTCAGACTGAGAGCACTCAAAGTGGCCTCTTCTGACACTGGGGATTCTGCTGCAAGACCCTGCAGCGGGATCCTCACTACAGATCATCGCGGCCGTCCTGCAAGTTTTACTGTCAAATGTAGCCGATGCTCACTTTGAGCATCAGCTATATTTTCTGTGTCTGAGTGAGGCCAAGTGGCTTCACCTGCTGCTGGGGACCCCACTGCAAGTACCTGCAGCGGGGTCCACACACAGGTCATCACGGGGGGCCAAAATGAGCTGTTTAATGTAGGATGTTCCATGCCGCCCTACTAGCCTCTAGGCACTAAAAAGTAGGACGGCATGGAACATCCTACGTGAAGGAATGGGTTAATATACCACAGCTTGCCCATTAATTTGCCACTGTTAGTTTACCCATGAATATGCCACAACCAATATGCTCATTAATATGCCACAGCCAGTATGACCATTAATATGCAGAAGCCAGTGTGCTCATTAATATGCTACAGACAGTATGCCCATTAAAATGCCACAGTCAGTATGCTCCTTTATATTCCACAGTTAGTATGCTAATTAATATGCCACAGACAGTATGCCCATTAATATGCAGCATCCAGTATGCTCATTAATATTATTTATTTAGAAAGTGTTTTACCAGGAAGAATACATTGAAATTTCTCTCGTTTTTAAGTATGTCCTGGGGACCCAGTCCAGAATGGAGTTACACAGTTACACATTTAACAGTAGATTAAAAATAAATACCTACATACATATATTAAACAAGTTGAAAGGAGAACATACAGGGTAAATCATTATTGATATAAAAAAGGAACAACATGTACAGTATACGAAGGAGTTTGTAAACTAATAACAGGTACAATCTGTTTTGAGGATTTGGGTGACACTTATTTTCAGGGATTTTAGACTAGATGATGATTTGGCAGAAACAGGAAGGCTATTCCACATATGAGGAGCTCTGAAAGAGAACGCACCTCGACCTCCTTCCTTTTTATAGCAAGGAATCGCTAGTGAAGGGTTGTTGCAGGATCTGAGATTGTGGGATGCGCAGGGAGTAAGTAAGCATGCCGCTCAGGTAGGGGGGGAACATTCCAGAGAAGGGGTTATGCACTAAGCAAGCTATGTGGGGAGTGCGCCTGGAGGCAAGCGTCAGCCAGTTTAACTCTTTTAACATTTTGCAGTGGTGCGTGTTATAATCGCACTGTAGTGCAAAATGCCACAGCCAATATGACCATTAATGTGCAGAAGCCAGTGTGCTCATTAATATGCTACAGACAGTATGCCCATTTAAATGCCACAGCATGTATGCTCATTAATATGCCACAGACCGAATGCCCATTAATATGCCAGTGTTAGTATGCTCATTAATATGCCAGTGTTAGTATGCCAATTAATATGCCACAACCAGTATGCTAATTAATATGCCACAGCCAGTATGCTCACTAATATGCCACAGCCAGTATGCCCACTAATATGCCACAGACAGTATGCTCATTAATATGCCACAGACAGTATGATCATTAATATGCCACAGACAGTATGCTCATTAATATGCCACAGCCAGTATGATCATTAATATGCCACAGACAGTATGATCATTAATATGCCACAGACAGTATGATCATTAATATGCCACAGACAGTATGATCATTAATATGCCACAGACAGTATGATCATTAATATGCCACAGACAATAGGCTCATTAATATGCCACAGTCAGGATGCCCATTAAAATGTCATGGACAGCCCCCTCCTCCTCCCTATTCCCCAGTACTTACCTCTTGTGTGAGAGACAGCAGCCTTCCATGCTTTCTCTCTCGTCATCCCCGTGCACTGATCTGATTGAGCACCGAATGGTAACGTGACCCTATCTCTCTGACATCAGATCAGTTTGCACACAGAAATCACGAGAGAGGCAGCATGGACGAATTGCACAGACACCATGCTGCCTTCTCGAGACGAAATGCTGATGAGGAGAGATCTTTTGATCTTCCCAGCCAGTGTCTCTGCCGCATGCTTTTTTTAAAAAAAAACATTATTTTTAAAGGGCCGGGACCGCGGTGGACCCCCTGGGCCCGCTGGGTCCATGCCGGGTGCATCGCCCGTCATCCCCTGATGGTGGCCATATCTATCACTGAGATCACATTGATTTGTACTGTATTACAGTATTAGTGTTTTGTATTTATATTTTTATTTAAATATTTTACTGCTCCTTCCTGACACCCAGGATTTATCCCATAACCCACAATGCATAACCCAGCATCCCCAGAGCAGGCCCCATTACCCACATTGCACACCCAGGACATACCCCATCAGCTGTTTTCCACACCTAGCACATGCCCCATCACCCACATTGCACACACAGTACATGCCCCATCACCCATATTGCATAACCAGGATTTAATTACTAACCCACATTGCACATCCAGGACTTACTTGAGCCAGCACAGACAACTCCCTGGTGTTTAGTGGCAGGCAGCATGGTGTCTATGCACGCCCCAGACAACCTATCATGCTGCCTCTGACACATTCCTGCGTGCTCTGAAGTCTGAGCATTGGCAGTTCATGTGACCCCTGGAGCTCTGATCTCAGAGCACCGTGCGGGAAGTGCGAGAGGCAGCATGGTAGGTTTTCTGTGCACCTGTGCAGCACACAGACACCATGATGCCTGCTCTCACCAGGCAACACCTCTGCCAGCAAACTCCCCCTCTGTCATGGGCTCTCATGCAGTGAACAACTTTGCTCTTAAAGTTATGAAATTTTATATCTTTGCCTCAGATCTACTCAGGTAATTATACATAACAGGGGGGTACAAACAGGTAATGAAGAAATAGAGTGCACACCTGCACCTGTACCACCTGAATGGGGGAGTGTTCGGTCACCAGTAGGTTTGTTTGCCTATTGTGCAGCACTGAGGAATATGGTGGCAAATTATAAATAACTAAATAAAAGTATCCTAACCTTATGTTATCATAACAGACAAAATTAAGGCTTTGGTTTACCATGTTCATTTTATTTTAGTACAGTTAATTTGCTAGAAAATATTTCTAAAATGTGTTTTTATTCCCTGATAACAGTGTTATGAAATCTATGAATACAGTCTTTTGGGATATTTCTAAATTAACATACTTTCCACAAATAATGTAATCAGCCTGTAATTACTGAGCAAAATTAAAACTTTTTTTTAAAAGGTATTATGTTTGCAGATTTTACATGAATAAAATAACAGCACCAGTATCAATTACTGTAACATATGAACATAAATTATATCACTGTGAAAATAATTTAAATCTATAATCACACATTATGGGGGGGGGGGGGTATAAAAGGAATTTAGAGATAGAATTCTATGTATTAAACCCAAGTTGCTTTGTTTAGATTTAGATTTTTTTAGTTATTTAGCAAGTATTAAAGCACATTTTAATTATTTTTTCATTTTATTTTGTACTAGCTTATTTCCACAGGCCAAGAAAGATGTTATGTTATGGTGTTTGAAGACTTTTTTGTTACCATTTTCCTGGTGGTAAGTTGATGCAACCCAATACTCATCATGATACCAGTGATTAAAGCTAAACAAAAAACTGAAGCTATTTTTACACATCGGTATACTATGCTATTTAAAAGAATAGCACTTGAGAATTTATGTTTTAGTTTAATTTCCAAAGTCCAAAAAATCAAGAGACCTCCCAATGTCACTTGTGACGTCACGGTGGTGGTGTGCTCAAACGCGGATATTCGGGCACGGTGCGATTTAGTAAACTGTACTCTCTTTGAGTGTCGGCTACATTTTTTTATGTCAGTCTGAGGCTACTCAAAGTGGCCTCATCTGACAATTGGGATCCCGCTGGAAATGCCTGCAGTGGGATCCGAGCATGGATCATCACGGGGAGCCTCTATGAGCTGTTAACTGAAGGACATTCTATGCCATCCTAGGGTCTTTTGGGACCAAAAATATAGGACAGCATCGAACATCTTATCTTCACGAAGAGGTTAATGCACATAGACTGTTCCATAACATCTTCAGCCACTCAGTCCATCCATTTTAAAACTATACTTTACTAGTAAATCATAGAACTGGGAGATAATGATTTTTCAAAAGTATCATTTCTGAAGAGATATCAACAGGGATTTAATGTCCACACTAAATTTATTTGGTGAAGTAATACAAGTGAGTTATTGTTTATTGTTATATGTATCGTTATACAAACCATTAGCCTATATGTTTCTTTGTTTGTGTTTTGGTCCATTACTCCTAGTATTGAAATAAGTAAAAAGCAAATTGTATTTTTAAGATACACAACAATCTGACTTCTATTAATAAAGATAAAATATAACATATACTTTAAGATGAATTTAAGATGACTGTACATGTCTGTATATCAAGGAACATTATCCAAATTATATGTAGTTATTTACTTACAGCCCAACAAATAATTATATTCAGTTCAGTGTTACTAGGCTCAGCATTAGTCTTGGTTTTTAAATTTTGTAGGTTAATAAATTTTAAATCACACAACAGTGTTACTTAGCCTGACACACTTTATCATTTTCCTAGTCTATAAGCCAAGTGATAGAAAAGCAAAATGGATACAGTGAATGATAAATTTACTGTAATATAATAATGACGGCAGTGTTGTATTGTTTGTTTTCTGAAAGGTTTTAGTTTTCTGTTTCCTTTGTTGAAGATATCACAGATTACAGATCACACGGTAACTAACAATACATGTTTTTCACTAAATATCTAATTAGAAAAATATGCATAGCTTTTGGGAATTTCAAAAATGTGCCACAAAAGAAAATAATAATTAGTTATGTTTTGAACAATTAAGAATAATATAGACCTATCATATATATTCTCAACCTGGAATTATGAATAATTTCTAAATCTATCAAATCTTTATTAAAGGAATGTAATGAAATTACAGTAGGTTGCTGGTTCTTCAGACATTATTTGGGAAGTATTGATCGTATTTGGCCCCATTTATTCTGTATAGTTTCCTTGTGTTGTTTACAATCTTGGTATGTACTTAGTCTTATGCCTGATAAAGGAAGATCTGGCCCAAGATTCTGAACAATATGCACCCTTAACCCCTTAGTGACAAGGCATTTTGACCGTGACTTTCCCTTGGTGACAAGGGCTGTTTTTACATTTCTGGGGTGTTTGTGTTTAGCTGTAATTTTCTTTTCTCTCACATACTGTACCCACACGAATTATATGTTGTTTGTATTGTCATAAGAAGGGGTTTCATTAGATACCATTATGTTCATCATATCTTATAACTTACTACAAAAAAATCAGAAAATATGATGAAAAAAACCTAAAATATAATTTACACAAATACAATCATTAAAAAAGACCCCATCTAAATCATTTGTAAATTTTTTCCCGAGTTCACAAATAATTTTGTGAGTTATGGGGCAAAAACCAAAAATAGTGTTTTTTCCTATATTGACCTTTTGACCCCAACCCGAACCCTAAATCTAACCCTAACCCTGAATGTAACCCCAACTCTAACCCTTATGCTATTCCTTAATATATTTTAATTCAATTTGAACCCTATCCCTTATGCTAAAAATTATTTAACTTTAACCCTAACAGCTAATCTAAGCCTAATGCTAGTTTTTAGCTAAAAAAACATCTTTTTTTTTTTTTTTTTACATTGCAATGATGCTGACTGCGTCTAGGGGCAATCAAGCAACATATTTAGAGTGACAGAAGTGATTTTTTTTCCCTTCCGAAGTTCTGACCACAAGAGGATAGGCACGTCCATTGTCACAAAGGGGTTAATGAGCTATAAAATCTCAGTAACATATTTTGTGGGTAAACCATCTTCTAACAGGTAAGAAATTATATTGGCTACATTTATATTTTTACAATTGCAATTTTAAGTTGAGTAACAGAAAATTGTTTGATTAGTGCATATTTTAGTTTCACCATCAATTAACAAAGATTTATATAGTAAGTGGGAAACGTTATTTTATTGTTTTTTCATTGGGTTAACCTTTGATATCAGCATTAGGATCCACCTAATCAGAGAGGCTAAAATCATCTAATGACTGTGTATACTTGCAGTACACATTTTTCTTTCAGTGTAATATTAGAGAAAGAAAGAAAAAAAATGGTGGGAGCGCTGTAGAGAATAAAGTAAGGAATTGTTGAAATGATGAACAAATGTCAGGAACTGGCAGAACCTTTTTCTATAAATTTCATATTTTTCTATAAATTTCATAATTTTAATAGAATGCAAACTTTAAAAATACAGTAAAACCTCTGATGAAGCTCTTTCATAATGGCGAAACGTGTCAGGTCAAATCTCTAACCATATGGCGTTGTAAGAACCTAAAAATGTAAGGAATTGATATGTATGAATTGTATGTATTTTAGGGTTTTACTTTTATTTTTAAAGTTTCCATTCTATTAAAATTATGAAATTTATAGAAAAAGGTTCTGCCAGTTCCTCACATTTGTTCATCTTTTCAACAATTCCTTACTTTATTCTCTATAGCACTCCCACCGTTTTTTTTATTTATTTGTGTCTATCTTTGTTGTGCCGAGAGATCACATCTTTGGTGTTTAGGTAGCAGCTTTAAAATAATTATTCGAGTAGGGTCCATTATCACATTTTTTTTTCCCTTTAATATAAGAGAAACATAAACTTGTCATTGCTTCCATCTTAGTTAATTGTGTTTAAAATAACTACAATAACCTAATGCAGTGTCAATGAAGAAGCTTGGTTGTGAATGATTAAAAAAAATTTTTCCATCTAACAGTGTTACAGTCTGTACTTAAGGCAGCCAGTGATTGTATCTGCTGTATGTGGAAATGGCGATTGTATACTGCACTATCAATCACATTTTTAGCTTGAAACATTACCTAAAGCTTTTGTTTTTCCTATTACCATGTACTGAAGCTATTTTTGTTGGTTGTCATAGATAAAAGTCAAAATGTTGCATGATGACCAGCAACAATCCCTATCATTTGTTTTCATGTTGTAGTCTAAATGCAATTTTCTCTCTGAAATATGACAAAATGTCTTCTAGAATGTAGATGATAAAACCTACATGAAGGGTGATGAAAAACGGCGTTGAATTATAGTGTCTGTGACTTTGTAAGTGAAAGGATAGATTTTATTATATTCTCTGAAAAAGTCTGTGGTATAAGAGGTATACAAAATAAATTTACTTAATGATTTATTGCATAGACATATAACATAGTTTGCCAAATATTTGAAGCTTAATTAAATATAAAATGTGTAACGTCTTTCCTGTCATTAGTCATTTTGCTGTATGTGTTTGCAATTTGTTGGTACATCTGATATATATGAGGAAAATTTCTTAATTGAATCATAAACATATTTTTGATTGAAGCAGAAGCCCACTTCTGTCTCACTGAACTTGCGTTTTGAACAATGCACGGTTGTGCACGGCTTGTGCACAGTTCAAATATATTTCAGCTTTCATTTAAAAGAGCAGAAAGGTATAATAAATTCTAACGCTCAATCCCCACAAAGCAGCAACAACCTGTGTGACTCTCTGTATACACAAGTGAAAAAGGTACAAAATAAATAGACGAAAATAATGGAATTGTTGGTGTGCTAAGTGACCACCACCAAAGTAATAAGCAAAAAATGATTGCCTGATATGTTGGTTGATTGAGTAACTGATGTTTCTCACAGGATACTATATGGAGAAAAAAAAAATACAAAATACATAGTACAGTGCAGCTAAAAAGCTGATGAGGTGCAAAAATGACTGCAATTGCACTCACAAACTCAGCAGATTCTAGAGCTCATCAAATAAATGGCTGTGGAGGTTCACTACTCCCTCCTCAGCCGGTATTCCAGGTTGTGTGCAAAACCAGATATGCAACAAAGCAGCAACGAAGATAAACAGCTTCAGAACCAGTAAAACAGTAAATATTCCCAAATATGGGATCCAGAATGCAGTACCGTGAGAAAGTAGACCTCACACAACATGTTTCACCCCTCATGGGTTTCCTGAGGAAGTAAGATGAATGGAGTTCTCCAACTTGTTTTCTGTCAGACACTATAGTAAGGTTTTAAAATAAGACTTGTATAAGGTGCCATCCATAAACTGACATTATAGATACATTCAATGACTATGTATCCAGGGGTAGTGGCATGTGCTGTTCTTTGTAATGCAGCTAGTAATCATATGTATTACTCTAAGAGTTGTAGGATGTGACAGGCAGATAGTTTTAAAATGCTATGGTAACCTTGTTTAATCAATATATTATTAACCATTTTATCTGCACTAATCAAAATGATGGTGGATGAAAATACTACACAAGGCTATGCATTGCCAATATATTATTTGAAGTAATTTCACTTTAGGACTATTTTGATTTTTTTTCTTTTCTTTTGACTATAGCTTTTGTTTTTAATTTTTAGTAGTTATGCAACTGTCATCAAGGATATTAAATCTTCAATATGCCATGTTTTTTAGCTTGTATGTCAGAAAAGATTTTCTTCTGTGTGTTCCTGTAAGGATTTAATAAGTGTTCCATTATTTGCAGTTAGACAACCCAATGGAAATAATTACATTTTTTCCCCCTCAAGGATAACATAACCCCAGTGTCTGTAGGTGATTTTAGATATGTGGTAATGGCTGTGAGTGTAAAACCCTTTGGGACATTTTATGCCAACATACATCTGCTGCTGTCAGACAGATGTTTGAGAATATGTGCTAAACCAAACTTCAGCATGAACTAAGTTATGCACATAGACATTACAGCAAATGGTTTACCCTTCACCAAGCAAATGGACCCATAAATTATATTGACTGCACATTAATGCTTCCAAAACTAAGATGTATTTGTCAGACTGTCCCATTCTTATTTTAGATAAATAGAGATAACAGTTGGAAAGCAATTACTATAGATTATGTTTTTTGTTTAATATCTTAGACAAATTATTGTTCTTAAAAAGTCTCCATCATATTAACTGAGCACATAAGAGAAAAATAGAATTGCTGCTGCACTGTTGATGGATTCTTTTTAAATGCCCTTAATAAAAGAAATAGATTATTTTGCTGGGCAAGTCTCATTTTCATTTCGGAAAAGCAGTGTTATTCATTGTATAATCACTAGCAGGTAGATTTATCACAAAGCTAATTTGATAATACTCCACGTTGTAAAGGAATATAGTTAAGTCTATGCACTGCTTGTATTCATCAAATAACACAACTTGTGAAAATGGACAAAATAAAAGGAAATGATAATTACAACAATTTAGCCTCACATGTCTCTCTCCAATGTATATGGTGTCCTTACTCATAGCTTGGAGATACATTTCTGTTAACATAATAATTAGTAAAATAAATAAATAAACACTATTGAAGTATATTTTTATTATTAACAAACGCATTCAACAATGATAAAATCAGATTACAGTAAACCCATCTAGTGAAGCCTAAGCTAAAATTTAAGATTTTGTAGTTGTCAAATGGTCTAAAGAATTTACCCCTGCGCCCAGATTGCACTCACATAATTTGCCCCAGCACCCAGACTGCACTCACAGGACCAACTCCACCACCAGATTGCATGAAGAATTTACACCAGCACCCATATTGCACTCATAGATGTTGCACCAGCACCGAGATTTGCACTCAGGACCTGCCCCAGGACCCAGATTTACACTAATTAGTTGCCCCTGCACTTATTTTGCTCTTTCCATCACCCATTTTGCACTCAGGACTTAACCTTAACTTTGCTGCTGCTGCTGCTGCTGCTGTTGCTGCCTCATGTTTACTGAGTGCCAGGATGTCATGTGACATCCAGTGCTCAGATCTTTTAGTAGTGAGTGAGGGGTTGGAACAAGTAGTCAGTGCTGCTGCCAAAGACTGTTTCCTCTCATGCTGCACTCCCAGACAGGAAGCACACAGAAAATTAAAAAAATGGTGTGAGGGGTGGGCAGTGATGGTGGCACCTGCCCAGTTTGACCACAACGTGGATCTTGCCAAAGTCTAGCTATGGTCCGGCACCTGCCCAAGTCAAGCTATTGTTTGGCACCTTCTCAAGCCTAGCCATAGACTGGCACCTGCCCTGTCCTGAGTCCCGTAAATGGGATGCCCTGTCATAGAGTCCCGTAAATGGGATGCCCTGTCATAGAGTCCCGTAAATGGGATGCCCTGTCATAGAGTCCCTTAAATGGGATGCCCTGGCATAGAGTCCCTTAAATGGGATGCCCTGTCATAGAGTCCCTTAAATGGGATGTTCTGTCATAGTAACTCCTTGTTATAGTTCAACCTGTCATAGTTCAGTCATGTCTTAGAATACTGTTATATGATTTCCTTGTTTCTTGCTTCTGTCCCTTAGTTCTTCTGTTCTGGTTCAGTTCTGGTTTTCTCCTTGTCTAATTTCTCTGCCCTGTATAAATGTGCAACCCTGCAGTTTGTGCTTCTATCAGTTTCTGTTGTGCAGTGTATTTTCTCTGTGTTCAAGTGTTAATTCAGTGTATGTCTTTTAGATTCTGTTATTTATTAATTTGCGTATTTATTATTAGGTTATAAGTTAGGGACTTGCCTAATTGTGAAGTACCTTGACGTGGGGGGCAAGCTTGATCGTATGGCCATAATTCAACCACATCCTCACTTTTACCATCTCTAGTGTAGGGCTATTTCCTGTGTACATGTGTCAAGCTTACAATAGGGAAACTCAATTTCAGGGAGGCAACCCCTTGAGATTGTCACTGACCCAGAAGGTTTGGTAGAGAACAATCCCACGGGTAGAAACAGAAGCACAAGTGCTGAGTCTAAGGCACGGTACAAAAAGGGTGAGGCAAGCCATTGTCAGGAAGTTTCCAATGGTCAGAGGCAGGAGGCAATCAAACAGGACAAGTAAACAGAACCAGGGGTCGGGCAAAGGACTAGAATAGTAGGTGAAACAGGCCGAGGTCAGATACCAGGTGACAGCAATACAAAACAACAGCAAACACAGTAGGGAACGTAAATGGACAACAGTGTAACTGGATAACAGTGTAAGCTCTAAGCCAGCTACAGAACAAGTGAGCACTGTCTGAAGTGCAGAAGAGGATTTTATAGGGTTGTCAGGGATAATTGGCAGAGTACCACCTCCCCCCAGTGGTTGAAAAAGGGTACTGCAGGCACTTGCAGAAACCCTTTGACTGAGAACGCTACTGTGCATGCGCGACAGCCTGGTCAGCTCAGAGGCTGAAGGAGTCTGCCTCTGGGTGATGAAGCTCCTCCATAATGACCTGGAACACATAGAATGGGCCAGGACAGCTACCCTCTCACATCTGGAGATGCGGGAGTGCAATCCAGCACATCCAGGAGCAGGTAGTCCGGCATCCACCAGGCGTGTCACAGGATGGGGCCGCACACACGAGGCTGGGATCCCTGGGACTTGAGACAGACACGGGAACTGTTGTGGGGGTAAGTGCGGTCTCTGTGATGGCACCTGACAACATTTGTGTATGTTCTCTTGTGTTCCTTGGGCGTAAAAACCCAAAAGCAGAATATAGACTATTTGGTACAGTCCTAACCTCAACATCTGAGGAAAGGGATTTAGGAGTAATAATTTCAGAGGACTTGAAGGTAGGTAGGCAATGCAATAGAGCAGCAGGAAATGCTAGCAGAATGCTTGGTTGCATAGGGAGAGGTATTAGCAGTAGGAAGAGGGAAGTGCTCATGCCATTGTACAGAGCACTGGTGAGACTTCACTTGGAGTATTGTACGCAGTACTGGAGACCGTATCTCCAGAAGGATATTGATCCTTTGGAGAGAGTTCAGAGAAGGGCTACTAAACTGGTTCATGGGTTGAAAGATAAAACTTACCAGGAAAGGTTAAAGCATCTTAACATGTATAGCTTGGAGGAAAGACGTAACAGGGGGGATATGATAGAAACATTTAAATACATAAAGGGAATCAACACAGTAATGGAAGAGAGTATATTTAAAAGAAGAAAAACTACCACAACTAGAGGACATAGTCTTAAATTAGAGGGGCAACGATTTAAAAGTAATATCAGGAAGTATTACTTTATTGAGAGGGTAGTGGATGTATTGAATAGCCTGCCAGCAGAAGTGGTAGAGGTAAACACAGTCAAGGATTTTAAGCATGCGTGGGATAGACACAAGGCTATCTGAGCTATAAGACCGGGAACGGGGGACTAATAAAAGTACTCAAAAAAAAATTGGGCAGACTAGATGGACCGAATGGTTCTTATCTGCCGACACATTCTATGTTTCTATGTTTCTATGTTTCCTTAGCCCTGTCCTCTGTATGTAGTTTTAGTTTGATCTGTGCCTGTTCTTTTAAGTTATGTATCAATATCCTTTGACTGTGCCTTGCATTATATCTATGTTATTATCTGTAACCCTGTACCTTGTATTGTTTATCAATAAATGTTGATATTTGACACTACTTTTACCTTTGCATTACTTGGAGATTGTTGAATAATTAAGCAAATTATAATGAACATTTAACTAATACTGAGCACTTTCTCATTAACCTACATTAAAGCAAACCAACCAGACTAAAATGCATTCAAATACAGCATGTCTAATAATATGCTACATCAGTATTTTGCTTGAAAACCATCATTATATTTCTGCCAAGCATTGCATTTGATTAATGTGGTATTCTGATGTGCTTTTATTATTGGCCCAGAGCTGACTGACTTCTCATCTATTTAATTTTGGAAGGAAATTAGTAAACTCAGAATCTGTTCACATGATTGAATACGAAGCCCAGGACCTTAGAACAGAAATGTACAGGTGACAGTGATAAAGATCTATTGAAAAAATGTATATTTCTTTAGAGTTGCAAGAAGTTAATTAGTTCATTTCTCTGTTAAACTGACTGTTATAAAAAAAAAATGTACTCCATGAAAATATAATAAAATAAAATATAAAATAAAATACTCACTTAATGTATGCACATTTCTCTGGGATAACTATTTGAGCTTCCCTATCAGCTACCTAGCATATCTGCCATTAATAAAAGAGTTAAGGATGGAATAATGGCAACATTTTAATAGTAACAATAAATTGGCCATTTGCAATTGGCATACTTATGCACTTTTTAAATAATCTTTCTATCATGTTTTGTTTAGACAAGAAATCACACATATAGTAGGTGAAACATTAAGCACTAGGAGATTTAAGGGTCTACTCAATATAGACTGATCGGAAATGGGGCCAGAGCAGTCAAAGTAGAGGAATTTGATGACATTTGGCTACTTGATATAACTGATTTTGACCATATTCGGTTCAAGGATTTCGGCCCTGGGAATCCATTGGATTAGCATTCTTTTAGATAAAAGAATTGAAATTGAAATCACTAAAAAAAAAAAAAATAGCCCTGAAATCATGGGGGCCAGGGCAAGTGGCCCCACTAATCAAAAATGGAACTGGGAGCTGTTGAAATGGTTCCCAGCCCTAATAATACTCAGGGGGTGGAGACATTTGTGTAGCTTCCGGGCCCTCAATGTATATTAAATAAGGCAGGGAGCAGTTGCCCAGTTACCACCGTTATTTATTATAGAGAGGCAATGGCTACTTGCACTGGCTTCCAATATGTATAACAAGTTATTATTAGGGAGGAAAAAGGGCTTAAAGCCCTGTCCCCCCATAAGTATTATAGGTGCTGGAAGCCATTTGGCCGCCTTCCAGCCATGTTTCACATAGTGACGGAGTCATGACTACTGGCCCTGGCCCCCAATTTATATTATAGGGGCCTTATTTAATTTTTTTAATCAATTTATTTCATTTTTCAAGGACTTTGGCTATTTTCACAATTACCAAAGTCCTCCCAAGATGTGTCTCTATCCTCCCAATTTAAATCTATGGGTAGGATACAGGCTACTATCTTGGTTATCCAAACTCATTTCTGCACAAAAAGCAGCCACAATGACTAATCTTTATCCAATTTGGAAGCACTTCACTGTTTTATGTTCACCGAAATTATCAGAAAGTCAGAGCTACCTGAGTTGACCCTTCCATAGAAGAAACATAACTTTTAGAGTAAGTGAAAAATCAAGCAGTAGGATACTTTCTCCAGAGAAGATGCATAACATATAGTAAATGATACAGATAGTTGAACAGAACAGCGCTGTATTTTGGTGTAGGATATATGTGGTAGATGCCATGTTTTGGATTCCCCACCAGAGTATTGCACTGAATGCACTGATAAAATGAAAACTTTATAATAACTAATAACCTATGATAGAATACATTTTTCCTAACAGACAGATAACTGTGAGTTGAAAAAGTATCCTTATCAATGTTAAGTAAATTTTGCCATCATTTTGGAAGCTGCAGATTTGTCATAATAAATACAATGTAATCAAATTTATTTTTTGTTTTCTTTTTAAAACGTATAAAGGAATGGGCCAAAATAAACAACAAGCTGATATTACAGGAATATAGAAAAAGATGGTGAATAAAGACTGACATAATTGTTTCTAAGATTATTCCTATTACACTCCCTATAGGATTTGGCCTGTAATTAAAACAGCTCATTAGTTCTATAATTATGCTCATATTGATGAGGATCTGTGCTTTGTTCTGTGAAGATCATGCAAAGCAAGGGTATATACAATATGGCCAAGCCGCAGTAATATTCTAATTAAATAGAATTAAATCACACAATTTCACTCTACAGCACAGCTTGCTAATTCCATAAAACATTCTATAAACTCTGAAACCAAATACACTTTTGATGCGGTTGAAAATTTCTTCCTAACTTGACAAGATTGAAAGCAGCACCTGGCCTTATTTTACAAAATGATCAAAGTTATTTTTGAAACTAAGTCAAATTTGGGTCTCAAAAATAGCTTTGATAATTTTGCCTCTCATTACTTTCAAGGGGGAAAATTCGAACCTGGTTTTTTTTTCTAAGTCAAACTCGGATGCTGTATTTGACTTTTCTCAAAATGAAAGTCGACCTCCAAAGTCGACCTCTTTGCTCTATTCTTGAATTCTAGTGAATAGACCAATTAGACTCCCTTATCTGTATTTACTGGCCATCATCAGAATAGAGTAGGGGGGCAACTCATACTGGCCATCATCAGAATAGAGATGGGGGCTACTCATACTGGTCATCATCAGAATAGAGTAGGGGGGCTACTCATACTGGTCATCATCAGAACAGAGTAGGGGGGCAACTCATACTGGCCATCATCAGAATAGAGTAGGGGAGCTACTCATACTGGCCATCATCAGAATAGAGTAGGGGGGCTACTCAAACTGGCAATCATCAGAATAGAGATGGGGGCTACTCATACTGGTCATCATCAGAATAGAGTAGGGGGGCTACTCATACTGGCCATCATCAGAATAGAGATGGGGGCTATTCTATTCAGATGATGGCTAGCAAGTACAGATAACGCAGTCTAAGTGGTGGCATTAATCATCTACTAATCATTAATCATCATTTGCAATAATAATAATGTCAGAAAACTGAATCTACATACATAAAACAAATAGTTACAAAAAGAGAGTTTAAGTTTTTTTTTTTTTGTATTTTTTGGGGGGAGGGGGGTTAGCCCTGCATGTTTCTTTAATGTACTCTGCCAAAAACCTAGTTAATTAATAATATTAGTAATGCAATCAACATAATACGTTTGCAGTTACTTTATCCACTCAACATTCTTCTTAAACAGAAAATAAATGTGAAATAGCCTGTTAAACATCCACAGAGACCTTTTGCCAACTGTTCCCCTTGTCGTGCAAAAATTGTTATGTCCTACAGATGGTTACAGGAGTTTGACCCAATGTTTTTGCGGCTTGTCTATTGGGATGAAATCTGTTACTATTGTTTTACTGTAATATGTACAACCTCATTTTGATGCTTCAATGCCCTTACCTGAAAATGAAATGTAAAGAGTCATCATCCAAACTTATTAGCAAATAGAAAATATTGCAAACATTATTTGTAGGGGTGGGTATTCAATCAGGCACGTATAACACCATTATGCCCTAATTAATTGGAAACATTAAATTTCTTGTCTTGTTAGGGGATAGTCAGCATCACGTACTGAAATATTTATTTACAATCAGTCATTAAGACTCTGGTTTGCTTTGCCAGCAGCTGTGTTTTCAGTTCAATCCCATTATGACCAGTGTTTGGAAAAAGGGCAATTTAATTAAACAATTCATTTTTGAAAACAAATATAATTTCATATTGGAATGAATAATGTGGAATAATAACAGCAAATTACAGTTTTTATCTCTGAGAAAAAAGGGAAAATCTATATATCTGTAATGTAAATGTTCATCTGATCATCTGCTTTCATTTTGCATAATGTATTTTGCTAAAACATTATTTGTCAATTCAATTAGCCATTCATTAAAATAAATGGTTTTAATCATGACGTGCGTACATCCAACTCGAAATGTAACCATGTCTACAAATCTAGTCCAGAGATTAATATCTACTATATTAAGTATGTAGAGAACTGGGGCATCTATGTCAGAAAGGTCCCACACACAGTGCAAATCAAAGAAAGTGCCATGATAAGGAGGAATAACACAGGTGAAGATCAATACATCAATACAGCAGAGGACATTCTGTCCTCACAATAAGGTCACCAGTACAGTGGAGGGGAGGTAAGGATGATACCATATTTGGAAGGTATGGATCAGGTGAGACCAGCAAAAATATAAGGTAGGGGCAAACTAAAATAACGAGTACTATTTTACAGTTGCTTTCTTACATGCATATGGTTATGGTACGGTTAGGTTTCAACCAATTGAGAGTGTGTCTTCATATAGTGGATGAGATTAATTATGCTTTGGCCAATCCATATAATTAAAACCTCTCATTTCTATTATGTTTATACAATACTTTAACATTTATTTATATAGCACCAGCAAGGTAGCACTCAGTACAGAGCATAGAAGGGAAATACATACTACATTAGACAAACAGAGAAAGACTGATAGATGAGGTAGAGAGCCCTGCTTGCAAGCTTACGATCTAGAGGGAGGGGAGCAACGCCTAAGGTGATTGGTAGTGGTTGCGAAAGGCAGTAACAGTGTTTGGGTGCAGTGAGAGCTAGGTGGTATTGAATAAAGGTTAATTAATGGCATTAATTAAAGTATGCTCTAGCAGGTTGCATAGTAAGCTTCCTTAAAGAGGTGAGGATATAATAATGAGTCTGTATTGGTGGGTTTATGCTGTGGGGTTGGCATCCTTAGAAAAGTTGACATCCATTGGTTCAGTCCATTTTTTTTATAATTATGCAAGTACCTTGGTCCCTCCCTCCATTACATTAACATTTATTTATATCACACCAACAATTTACAGAGCATAGACGGGAACAACATGTTATGTTAGAAGAACAGAGATGACTGATACTTGAGGTAGACAGCCCTGCTCCCAAGCTCACGATCCAGTGAAAGTGGGGAACGGTTGACACATAAGGTGAGTGAAAATGTAAAAGAGGAAGTTGGTGGTAGTAACAGTATTTGGGGACGGTGGGAGCTAGGTGGGTTTTGTCAGAGGTAATTTAATGGGTGTTCTAGTGGGATGCATAGTCATTTTCTTTAAAGAAGTGGGCTTTGAGGGACTTTTTAAAAGATTGAGAATTAGGAAGATGGCTACAGAAGTGAGTTCCAGAGAAAGTGTCCAGCTTAAGTAAATAATTGCAGGTGTGAATGGGAAGAGGTGACACTGTTGGAGGAGAGTCTTAGTCTATTTAAACAACATAGTTGTTGTGCCATAGTTGTTGTGCCTATATCATTGGTTAATGATATAGGCAATGTAGGAATGGGTTGAGGAGTTCAATGTTTACCAGTTCAAATTTCAGCTAATTTCCATTTAAACCATTTATTAGGTAGCAGCCTTGCATTCTACCTTTTCTACATCTTCTTTAGATTCTAATTAAGCAAACCTTAAAACTTAAACTTTTGTAAGTGTCCAACACTAAGGAGCAAAAACAACTTCGGCAAGACTTAGATATTTATCTGGCCATCTCATTTGCACATGTCTATTAACCATAAAATTAACTTTACCCTCATTTCCTTTACTCTCTTGGGGTAACTTTCGAGAGGACAAACATGGCTGAAGGCATACGAAAATGGTCTTGATATAGCAAAATGTCTACGAAAGCTGAGATGCTTCCTTCCAGACTTTGAACCCTGGCGAAGTTGTTGGGACAAAACTAGCTGCTTTTTGGTGCACCTCAAGACTAAAAACGGAAAAAATAGAGGATCTTGTGAGACTGAAGTGCTCTGTCACATGGGTTTATATCTCCTGTACACTGAAGACTTGCTGACTGACCAGCTGCTATTTTTATGCTGGTTTTCTTTTCTTTTTTTCTTTCCTTTTCCCTTTCTTTCTTTTTTATTTTAAGTTTATCAAAAATACATAGAAAAGTTACCATAAGTTATTTCATCATTTTCACTGAATGTATACATCAGACTATTGCAACATATATACATGACAAGGTATCGACTTTTCCATTTTTAATTGAGGGCTATGCGGTTTTTTTTACGACTGTGAGAGAGAATTTGTATCTCCTTCTTCTCTTCCTTTCTTTCTTATTCTCTCTCCTTACGTGTTTACATATAAATTAAAATCCGCAAAAATTATCTTGTGCTCTTACCTACATTTAATACATTTAGACATTGTGGTGGTTCTGACAGGCTGGCAGTGCTTCACAGATGGGTTACTAGTAAGTATGCATCAACTGTATAACGCTTCAAGGTATCTCTTTCTTCCCTTCCCCTTTTTCATTTCTCTTCCTCTGTCTATTGCCCTTTATTTAAAATTGATCTTTTTCGAAAACGTCAATCCAATTCTGCCAATAAGATATCTTACTACTGTTTTTCCCTTTCCTATTGCCTAAGGAAGTCATGATCTTTTTTTCCATCTGACATTGGTGGGTAACTTGTGCTCTAATTTTTGTCTACTGTGGGATATTTTTTGTTCTCCAATTCGTTGCTATTTCAAGTTTTATTGCATTCAGAATATGGAGTATTATGGGTAATGGTTTTTTATCTTCTGGAAAATGTAGTTGTAAGATTCCTTGTTCAGGAGTCAATGCCCAATTCGTTTTTTATGCTGGATTTTAACCTTTTATCTGCATTTTTACTTCTTTATAAAACTTTAGTTCAGATCATCATACCATCTGTATTTATTTATTTGGAGGTGCTTGTGTTAGAGCCCCACTTGTGAGGAGTATTATCATGCTTACTCTATTGGGTTACCTTGATATACTTGTGAAAGAGAGATATCAGAGGAATATTCGGTGATGGCTTTGGGTGGAGGAGAATTGAATAAAATTGCCAGACACAGGACAGGCTGTAAAATGAATTTAATCCAAGATAGAAAAACAGCCAAAGTTGCAACACAGTGCTCTCCTACCCGGTGGGCCTGAACGCCTACGCGTTTCACGACAAAACTTGGTGCTTTGTCAAGGCTTGGCTGGTTTTCTGTCATGGATTAAATTCATTTTACAGCCCGTCCTGTGGCTGGCAGTTTTATTCAATTCTCCTCCATCCAAGCCATCACCGAATGTTCCTCTGATATCTCTCTTTCACAAGTTACTCGATGGAAGCGCTGGGTGGATGAGTGGCGGAGAAAGGAGAAGTGGGAGACCATACATTTTTAAGCCGCATGGTGTGGCTCACATCTTTATTTACCTTTATATACTGCCCTATACATGTACATTTGTATTATTATAAGATTGTAACGATTACGATTGTATATGGTTATTACTGCTTTGCAGTCAATAGTAAGTGCAAAGTATGTTTTTAGCTCTATTTGGTGCTTTGTGGGTTATCCTGCTTTCTGTTGTTATCTTCCAGTAGTTGGTGTACCATTGGCTTGACCATGCTGTTATTTTGCCCTTTCTCATTGGCCACTCCCTATTCTCTATTTAATAACATTCTCCAGCTTGCCATTTGTTTACTTCCCTAATAATGCCTGATTTTTACAGTTTACTTGTCACTTCACCACAGTTCACTTTTTAGTGAATATGACTTATGTAAACAGTTTTAAAAAAATACCAGTGACAATTAATAATGTTTGCCAGTTATTTTAAATGACTCTGAGATGAAATATCTCATATTTCTAATATTTCTAATTTTTATTTAAACTTTGAATGATTCATTTTGTCTCATATTATACAAAATCAGAATGTCTCATTAAATAGAACATCCCTAAGTTAACTTTTATTACTGGGTTTTCTGTACCAGAAACATTTTAATTATTTCCTCCAAGATGATCAATTTAGAGGAATATTAGTTCATTTATTAGAAGTTTTAGTTCAGTTTACTTGTACATTCTTTGTAAGATAAAATGCTTCTCAGTTCTCTGTGTTCGTTAGAATATGGACAGAGGATAAAGAGCACATTTGAATACATGTTGACCTTGAAACAATAGACATGGTTTTCTTGTTGAAACACAGAATTTAAAGGGGCACACATTTATGTTACGCTTGTAACCTGACAGCAACCAAAAATCATATCTGCCATCTAGCCCGCTTATCATTTAACCAATTTAATGCAAACCCAGACTAATTTCTTTATTTACAAAAGTATGTGTACAGTGCTAGAATGAATACCCCCTCTGGCCTATTCACTCACTCATGTGCTTCATGCATACCATACCCTCTAGATTGTACGCTTGCAAGCAGGGCTCTCTACCTCATGTACCAGTCTGTTCTAGTTTGTCTAACTTAGTATATAGTTCCCTTTTATGCTCTGTAACGAACGGTATGTAAATTATTGGCGTTATATAAATAAATGTTAATGTAATGTAATACACCACTGGTGAGGTGATAAATTATCTAAATGTTTAAGAGAATTAACCCATACTTAAACAGGTGAATAAAGTTATATAAGTCACAACTAAAACAGAAGTGGGTTATCACACAGCTCATAATCATAACATTTGAATGGTTACAAATAAAAACTATATTTACACACTGTATGTGGCATGATTAATTATACACAATCCAAAAACTGCAGAGATGAAGATAAAAATAATAATCTGTGCAGTATTAATAATTTGGGATTGTAAATGTTCATAAGTACCCAAAATAAAAATGAAAAATAAGTAAAACTTATTACTATTTCAAACAAACTTCTATCTATTATTTATTATTTATTTCTTTAGATGGCATATATATAGATATGCAAATTCCTGATACATATGCATAACATATAAAAAAACAATTTCAAAACAGGTACAAAGGTCTGCAGTATAGCAACATTATTTACAAAAGACATATAAATCAAAAATGACACATATTAATAGTAGCTCATGCTATCAATCTTCATCATTAGACATGGCTATTTTAAAAAAATATCAATTTAAAAGGGATTGCATGAGCATATTTACAGTATCATAAAGGCCTTTGAAAAACATTCAGTCTATAAACAGTTCAAAGATTACCATGGATCAGATGATAGATAGCTAAAAAGCTACAGCCATAAAACAAATAAATAGAAATAGGCAAATGAAACTAAACCAGAGAGAAACTCACTGGATTCTAAGGTTGAATACTCTGTATCTCAGCAGACTAAAACAGGGCTTTGATATAGTATCCTTTCTTTAACTGACTAGTATATATACACTTCATCAAGATTGCTCTCTTTGTACATGACACTCGATATATCTGGGCAGATAAGTTTATTTTGTTTGGTCAAAATATGTACTTAGAGGGACACTACCACTTACATAACATGTAACTAGATAACCTGGTCATTTAAAACAAACACATATATAAATCATATGCCACTGTTTTATTTTTTTAAATTTTTTTATTTGATTAAATTAATTGCATATAAAAGGAAAAACAAAATTAGGTGTTTATTTCCTGGCTCCATTTTGTGAATATTTCCCATGATCCCATCGTCCAAAATTTTCCAGGCAGTTTCACTTTACAACTGTGGCCAAAACCTGCATGATGATGTCATAAGATACTCCCCTGCTCTCTTACTGGCTCTTGTGTATCATAGTGGGCAGGCCAACACAAAGAGAGGAGATTAATCTGATCAAACAGGATCATAACTCTGCCCCCTTGTGATGTAATAGTTACATTACCCTCCCATTCAATGCAAGTCTATGATCAGAATTCTGACTTATACACTGCATTCTGTGTCCCCAGCTCCACAGTGAGAAATTTGTGCTGTAAAGTCACTAGGGGTGGCACCCAAAAACACTATATTTAAAAAAATGGTGGTGCCCAGTCACACTTGTTTAGTTACATATTTTATTAAATACAGTCACAAAACAAATCTGAAATCAACAATGAAAAATTAAAAATAAATAAAAAACTTTCCATTTTCTGGTGGGTATCCCTTTAATAATACTTAATAGTGTATATAGAAATTTGCTTGCCCTTCCTATATACATTTTCGTCTATGTACTCCATAGTATAGACATACTAGATATATTTTTTTTATGTTTGGTTAACAAATGTGTGACTTAATAATACATACAAGCATCTGTTTGTCCTTCTTATATGCAAGTTTTTTGGTTTGGCAAGTAGGGGGCATATTTCCATTGTTTAGAATAGATTCAGCAACTAGTTTTTTTGTAAATTTTGTAGATTCTGAATGTGGACCAAAGAATCTACAATAAGATTCATGTATTTATATGTGTCATTTTCAGTAACAACTTCTTTACAGGATATATATATTTAAAAAATATTCATGACTAATACTGTAGATTGATAGCATGAGGTACTACTAATACTTTTTTGATTTATGGGTCTTCTGTAAATAATGTTACTATACTGCATAACATTGTACCTGTTTAGAAAACATTTTTATTACTATGTTAACACATATGTATCAGAAATGTGCATGTAAAAGTGCCATCTAAATAAATAAATGAATAATAAATAAGATACAAGTTTATTTAAAATACAGATATATTTTTTTTTTATTCTTCATTTTTTATTTGTAATCCTTATGCACATTTACATCCTAAATAATATCAAGACTGCACAGATCATTATTTTTATTTGCATCTCTGAAGTTTTGAGCATGTGTATAATTAACCTACACTGTGTAAATAAAGTTTTTCTTTGTAACCATTCAAAGGTTACGATTATCAGCTGTGTAATATCCCATTTCTGAGTGCGCTGATTGTTGGGGCTGGTCTATGTGAGACTTGTGCAGCCTGGTGACTATGGAGCGCTACTATGCAGTGCTTCTGGTAGGTTACCACACAAAGTGACCTCCCACACAAACTGTCAGTAATCAGGATTTTTGAACTGAGCATGAAAGCGAGACACTCACCATTTGTTATTTGTACATGAAGGGAACGGTTCAAGCCAGAAGAAATATTACTGTGTTTGAAAAGTGTCACATTGTTTGGGCATCTCCTGTTTGTTGTTCTTCTGTTCTGCCTAGTTATACTGTTTCTGTAACGCGACGATGTTGGGGTCCAATGGATAGGAGCCCAATATGAATAATAATAATAAACAGACAGAAGTACTCCCAGGAGATGAATAGTAGGGTGCTCTGAATGGTCAGTTACAGAACTGAGTACATAGGAGCAGACTGCAGTTGAAGAGTAGTCACAGACAATCCGAGGTCACAAGGGAAGGTGGCAAGGCAGCAGACAAAACGTTGTAATAAGGTAATCCAAGGTCACAATGATATGAGGCAGGCAAAAGGAGTGGTCAGTAGGTAGTCCGGGTCGCAATGGTAAGAGGCTGGCAAAAGGTGTAGTCAAAGAGGCAGTCTGGGTTGCAGTGGTAGGAGATAGGCAAATTGGAGAGGTCACAAGAAATCCGCAACAGAAGAGGGGAGCTCAGCAGGAGGACAAACAGGGAGCACAGGAAACAGGACAACTGATCAGCAGCAGGACGGATCAATAACTGAGCACCGGCATTAGGGCAGTCTTTTATAGGGGCTATCCAGTGTGACATCATGCAAGACATCACAGACCACGCCCCCCCGGCACATACCACTCACTAGAGGAAGATAAGGGGGCGTCAATGTCATGGACCGAAGCCCTGTGCCCTCTGCTGACGTCCATACCAACCAGCCATCTCCCTCTCCCCATGAGTACACGGGGAGTGAAGACGCGGATGGCAAGAAGTGCAAGTGACTCCGTAGCGTGAGAAGGAGGACGATCGCAAGGTTTGAGTCTGACCGTTTCTGTGTTAGTGTACAAGTCATTAGTGTACTTTTTATAGTTACATTTTTTTAAAATTATTTTTTATTCAATTTTGGCACAAAATGTATTGCTGCATTTATTCTGATGCATAAGTGTCTATGTTTCTGTGTACGTTAGTTTTCATAGGATTCTGCTGATATCTATTTATATATTCTATGTACATTTATACAATTAAACTATTTCTTTTTTACATATATCTTAAAATAAATTTTTTATAGCTGGAAAACAATAGATCTAATAGAGCTATTAAAGCTACAGTATGTAAATTTAACTGTTAGGAAAAATAAGTTATGTTTAATTGAAAGATGCATCAAGTGTGGGCATTTTAAACACAGAAATAGACATGTGCATTCGTTTTCGGACGAATGCATTTTCGTCCGAAAATAGCATTTTCGTCCATTCGTCCGGAAAACGAATAGCGAAAATGCTAAACTAACGAAAGACGAATGAACGAATGGTTAATAAATGAACATCATTCGTCCATTCGTGCTACTAGCATTCTATAAACCGAAATAGAGTCGGTTTATTGAATACCAATAGCATTACATATACATTCCATAAACCGACATAATGAACAACTTTCGGTTTATGGAATGCATGTAATACTAATGGCTTTCTATAAACCGAACTAGAGTCCCCATTCATTAGAATTTCTTATGAATGGGGACTCTAGTTCGGTTTATAGAAAGCCAATAGTATTACACGTATTCTATAAGCCGAAAGTCTTTAAACCGAAGGTCGTTCGGTTTATAGACTTTCGGTTTATAGAATACATGTAATTCTATGTATTCTATAAGCCGAAAGTCTATAAACCGAAGGTCGTTCGGTTTATAGACTTTTGGTTTATAGAATACATAGAGTCCCCATTCATAAGAATTTCTTGTTCGGTTTATAGAAAGCCAATAGTATTACACAAAATAAAGAACGAATTTCGTCTGAAACGAATGTAGTAATGAACGAAATTCGTTTTAGACGAAATAAATAACATTTTCGTCCGAATGGACGAAAACAAAACGAAAATTTTAGTTTTGCACATGTCTACACAGAAACACTTAGAAATGATTTGCTCGTATAGCTCTTTAGGGGTAACATCTTGTCACATAGAAAGATCTAACCCAAGATTCTAAGCAGCATGGCCGCCTACTGATAGTGCTATACAAGCAAAGAGAGCTTAAGAAGATACCTTATTTGTATTCTTTCATTAAAGTATTTATATTTAAAATGATTACACTTTACAATAGTTAATTAAACATAACTTATTTTTTTAACAGCAGTTGTCCTTTAAGGTGAATGTGGAGCACTCATAAATGGGACTAGGAAAGCTCAAAACTTTTATTTTACATTCTGGTTCTGGGTCACAAATAGTGAAATAGGTATGGCTATCGACTACACTTCTACTCTTTGTTCCAGCCTCTCAGCTCTGCTAAAGACCAGATTGCTACTCAAAGCTCAGGGGCTTAACCACATGGGTAACGAGTGGCTGCTTCTGGCCGAAGACTTTGCTGTTCTGGCTGCTGGAGTCCAAAACCTGCTAAATATCAGTATCATTACAATTTCTTTAGCAAAATACTTACACTGCCTCTATAGGCTCTGCAATTTTCAAATACATATGAATGATGACACACTTTTTACTCAGTGCTAATTGCTACCGGATAATTTTTGGTACTTTGGTGTCAGTTCCTTCTTGTGTGGAACAGATATGTGGTAACTGGACTACTTGCTTTTGTTGGACTAGCCAAAATAATTCTACTAAGAGATCATAAAGTCTATAACAGCAAATATTTTGAATTTATTAAAATCCCCATTAAAGTTATATCAGTAGTACTGCAGTTATTTTGGAATGTAATTAATAGACACTGATGGTTTTAATTTATGATGCTAATTGGTAATAAGAGAAAAATAATGTAACTCAGATTAATTTGTTTTATGACTATAATTTTACAGTTGCATCCAAACAGTCTTTATGAGCTGTGCCCCAGGATGACCTGTAAGTCAGTTCAATTCTTCAAGGATTACTAAAATATGTATAATTTTGCAGCACATATATGGGAGATTACTTTATAACAGTCAGTTGGCTAGCGTTAAAGTAGGCAATTTCAGATGATTTTTATTTCCTGCCCATTTACTGATTCATTAGAGAAACATCCCTCGGGTAACACTAAAAGGTTTATAATAACATGATTATCATCCACCACTTTAGAAGTAAACACGCTAATTAGCTAATGAATATTAATATGCTATGAGGAGTGCTAAAACTCAACTGCAAAAATAAACAAAACATTTTAAGTACAAAAATCATTATCGTTAAGAAATGTGCATGCTAAATTTAAGTAACTTAGATGCAATGGTCATAAGTTTGCCAAAACAAATCTATACAATCACCACTAAATACAAAATGTTTACTTAATTACAGACTGCAGAAAGGAAATTCATTTAGAAGTCAGTGATTATTAATGAAACATCTGACTATTAGAACAGTCCACCTTTTCTGAAACAAAATGATGAACAGTTTTCCGTTTCTAGAAAGAATAGACCACACCTCAAACACATTATCGCAGGTAATTGTGGTAATAATATGGGAGCAGGCCATACAATTATTACTTATTGTAAAATTGTTTTCGCTGGTACTATTGGAGCTATTGACTTAAAGTGAACTGTATGTAAACTGCAAATCATCAGGCATTAATAGCTGAGTTGGAAAAGTGGTATTGCAATTCAGCTGTTAAAGGACAACTGTAGCAAAATAGGAAGTTGTGTTTAATTAAAGGATTGCAATCAACTGAATACATTTTATATAGAAATGCTTTAATGAAAGAATACAACAAAAGTGGTGATGTTTGGCCATAACACACAAAACCACATTTGCCTAAAGACAAACACAGCATATCAGTACAAACACCTCCTGTGGGCTTGTTTTGCAGCCACAGGACCAGGAAACCTTGCAGTCATTGGATCATTCAGAACCTGAAATTGGGTCTTAGAACAGGATAATAATCCCCAAACCATCAGCAAATTTACAACATAGTGGCTGAAAAAGAAAAGAATAAAGGTCACAAAATATAGCGAACACTCAAATTGAGTGTCTGCTACATTTTTGGCAACTGTGTGTGCCGGAGCTGTACTTTTTAGAGTCCTCTGTGTAGATTAAGATTATTGGATTTGGCAACACAACACAAATTAAACATGTTTGCTGGTATAGATCATTGTAAAATATTATACTGAGCAATGTAGGGTATTGAACATAATTAACAGACTTCAATAAATAGCAATGAATAATAAAACTCACGTTTTTAATTTTTTTATGTTTACCTCACAGTAATTAATCAGTTGTGCTGCACAGTGAATAATTTCATATGTGTAAAGGAAATGTATGACACTTTATTAAAAATTACTATTGGAAGGGAATTTAAATTAGAGTTCATTTTGTCCTGCATCAATTCTTATACATGTGAAGCTAGAGAATTATACCATAACAATGAACCTAAGTATACTGAATTGAAAAATTACAAATGGAAACACATCGCCAGGGCATACGTTACATATTGCAGGACTAACAGAATAAGGTCATGTAATGTGTCACAAGAATAGTCAGGATAAAAGTGTCTTTTCACACCAGGTGTAATAAAAAGCTGCATGTTAATGGATGCATTAACTAAGCAGATGTAGAGCAAGTGAAGTAAGCCCTGGAGAAAGTGGATTTGTCAAAAAATCACAGAAACTTGGTACAAATATGAAGAAATATACTCAAGGATAGAGATATTTCATTCAGTGATTAACGATTAAATTGTTTTCCATAATTTTATTCTACTTCATATGTTAGGAATGTGATTTCCATTATGACTTTTCCATTGGTAGTTTTTCTCTAGAATAAAATTATGGGAACATCAATGATCACATTTCATATGTAGGAAAAGTAGTAACTTTTACTTATTAGCAATTATTAATAATTATCTTATAAAATAAGATGTTATAATTAATTGCAATATCATATGAATACATTACATACTGCATGACTAATATATTTTTTCACATTTTTTTAAGAGTACGTTGTTTTGTATTATACTGTGTAATAAAAGCATACTCCACCTTTTTTATTTCTTTTTCTACAAGTCTTGTGTCTCTACCTTAATCACTTCCTGAACTGTATCTATTTCTCCTGCCTTATACCTTTTATTGAACCAAATATTTTTTAAACATGGTTCTCTGTAAGTTGCTATGTTTGAGCCGTTTCTCCTAATGTGGGTTAATTGACCCATTGTAATCCCCTCTATCCACCATGGATGATGACGACTGATGTGCTCAGTGCATCCGTTGCTGTCAGTTGGCTTGAAATAAGACCTACTCAGATTTTCAATGTATGGAGTGAGATCTAAAAAAAATCTATTTGGGATTTATTATAAATAGTAGTAAACTTCAGTGCATAGTTATTGGTATTTATATACTCGGTGAAATCCCTCATGTGTCTGTCTGTACCATCCCAGATTACCAGGATGTCATCGAAGTATCTCCTATATCGTTCACCCCAAAGTTACAAATGAAAGAATCCTATAAATCAGCCAAATAAATATTGCTGCAGCATTAGGGAAACTTGGTACCCCTGCTGGTACCTGTTAACTGCAAAAAATATTCCTCATTGAAATAGAATATACTCTATTTCATATAGGAAAAAAAAGCAGAAAATGAACTAGAAACCACAAAATCACTCCTTAATACCTTTTTTCACTGTATTAATACCCACATTATATTTTATAACGGTATATGAGGATACACTGAACATGACCCAAAAGTAACTCAATTTCAGTTCTATATTCTCCAGTTCTTGCAGGATGTATTTAATGTCTTTAATATGATGTGGTGGGTTGGGAATATTTTTTGTTATAAATGGTCTATAAAAGCAGACAAATTAGAAGTGATTGAGTCAATGCCGCTCACTATGGGACACCCGGGAAATGTGGTTGTATTTGTGTGCAGCTTTGGTAAACAAAAAACAGCTGGAATATTGGGAATTGATAATACAAGAATTCAAAATTACATTTATTTGTGATGTTATTATTTTCCACTTGTTTTAGTATTGCTTATAGCTCTTTATCAAATCAGTCTGTCCTATCTGATGTAAATTTGTGTCCCCCAAAATTCTATATGATCCTTCTGAATAGTACTGCTCACATAATAATTTTACCCTTCTCCCTTTGCTAGCTTCTTTTATGACAATATCCTTTCTTTGCTTTAATCTTTTTAATGCTTCTGATTCCTATTTTTCTTTTATTATATTTCTTTTTTTTGTATTCATTTGTTACAAGTTCCTTTAAACCACTTTTGGAAACAAATTTGACATTATTCTATGTCAAACACTGGGGAAAACTTTAATTTGGGTTTAAAACGTGTCAACTTATACAATAGACATGTGCAAAACTAACATTTTCGGCCGAAAATGTTATTTATTTCATCTAAAACGAATTTCGTTCATTACTGTATTCGTTTCAGACGAAATTCGTTCATTATTTTCGTTTCGTTTTATTCGTTCGTCCGAATCAATTGGCCTACACATCCCAAAAACCGAAAGTCTATAAACCGAAAGACATATCGGTTTATAAACTTTTGGTTTATGGAATGTATGTAATGCTATTGGCATTCTATAAACCGACTCTACATCGGTTTATAGAAAGCCAATAGAATTACATGTATTCCATAAGCCGAAAGTTTATAAACCGAACGACTTTCGGTTTATAGAATAGCAATAGCATTACATGTATTCTATAAACCGAAAGTCTATAAACCGAATGTCGTTTGGTTTATAGACTTTCGGCTTATGGAATACATGTAATACTATTGGCTTTCTATAAACCGAACTAGAGTCCCCATTCATAAGAAATTCTTATGAATGGGACCTCTTGTTCAGTTTATAGAAAGCCAATAGTATTACATGTATTCCATAAGCCGAAAGTCTATAAACCGAACAACATTCGGTTTATAGACTTTCGGTTTCTGGAATACATGTAATGCTGTTCTATAAACTGAAATGGAGTCCCCATTCATACGAATAGGTCAATTGTTACAAACTCTATTAGGGCATTCATACATTTTTGTGTTTTTTAATCCAAATTTAATTAGGTTTAGCAATATTAAAGATTTGATCAGATTATTGGCGAAGCATCAATATGCCCTGCAATAAAATAAATACATAAATAAATAAAAAAGGTGAAATAAAAAATAAAGAAAGAAGGTAGATAAATAAAAAAAATCCATTGCCCTGACATGTTATATAATTAGACATATTTTTTCAAACCCATAGATGTTTGTGTTTTTTAATCCACATTTAATTAGGTTTAGCAATGATAAAAATGTCATCAGATTATTGGTGAAGCATCAATAGGCCTTGCAATAAAATAAATAAATACATAAATCAAGAAAGAAGGTGAAATAAAAAGAAAGAAAGAAGACAAATAAATAAATCCATTGCCCTTAGGCAGTCTCTTGAGCTGGATGATGCCAATATTGGCCTTGTCTGTCACTTGACAGACTTGACTTTACAAAATGGTAAACATTAGCTTTATAAGGTGATTTGCAAATTCAGAGAGACTACCAACAAATGTGCTTTAAAAAAAAAAAATGAAATGTCCAACTTTATCTTCTGTCCTCTATTCTACATTCCTTACATTATTACTTTCATGCATGATACGTATGGAAACCATTCTATTTATGTCTTGAGGGTCATAAGATGTTATTATTAAAAATGTTCTCTTTTTTTCTGGGAAAAGGTATGCTTGTGATTTTAATATTGCTACTGACTCAAATTAATGATGTGAATGTGCATTATGGTTTTCATGACCTCTGCTGCTTAGCAACACTGATGTCAAGAGTCCATTTAAACAGCACAAAAGTAGAATGCTGATATTTCTATTTATTAATGGTGTGAATGCCAATGAATTGTATAATTTGTAGGCCGCAAACTTACCTTTGGTGGCAAAATACATAAAGAGCTCTTTTTAATTATAGCTTTTATTTAATAATATCAGCTACATCTATATGGACAAATGTATTGGGACATGTAACCATTACAATATCAAGGACTTTTATAACATTGCATTCTAAATGCATAGAAATGAATATGTAGTTGGTCCCCGCTATACCAGCTTCCACTCTTCTGGGAAGATTTTGTAGTGTTTCTGTGGTGTGTTTTGCCCATTCATCCACTAGAGTATTTGTGAGGTCAGACGCTGATGTTGGATGAGAAGGTCTAGCTCGCAATCTCCGTTCCAGTGCATCCCAAAGGTGTTTAATGGGGTTGAGGTCAGGGCTCGGTGCAGGCCAGTCAAGTTCCTCCATGCCACACTCATCCAACCATGTTTGTGCACTGGGGCACTGTCATGAACATGGGCTATTGGCCCGGCTGAGACAGTGAAAAGAGGGTGGGAGTGAAAGGGTTAATGACACCAGATCCCTGGTTACCTGTTGCTAGTCCCAGCAACCACTAAATTAACCCCTGCAATACCTCCAACACTATTAGCCTAGTACACAATTTGCTGCCACCACCAAGACTTTATATCCGGGCGTCTTTGGTTACCCCAAACACAGTACAATATAGTATCACAACCTTACTTTACTGATCAGACACATATATAATTAACCCTTTGAAAACGTGTTCTACCTGAGCTATCCTTAGAAGAGTGAGTTCATATTAGAGAACAAAGACAAGAGCTGATTAAGTAAACATTTAATCTGAAAAAAGGCTTCACAGTGCTGTGTACAAAAATACAGAAATAGATGACATACAGAAATACAAAGTACAAGTGCAAAACAGTCCATAAAATAAAATAGGAGAAAACACAAGAAATCATAGTAACATAGTAACATAGTAATTTAGGTTGAAAAAAGACACAAGTCCATCAAGTTCAACCCATCTACCATCATTCCAGCGTTTTGATCCGAAAAAAGGCAAAAAAAAAAACCCTAAGGAAGCTATTTCGAATTTTGCCTCCTAGGGGGAAAAATTCCTTCTTGACTCCAAAAGGGCAATCAGATTTCTCCTTGGATCAATAAGCTCTATTATTAATGCTTATTCTATTATTAATACCCCTGTATTATTCATAATCCTTACATATAATTACCAATATATATAATGCTTGTGGGAGATTCAGATGGTAAAGTTCTCCATACAGTTGTTAAAAAGAAAATCTCCATTTGGACAATCCAACATTCTGATTATATAGATCCCTGGTGATTTTCTAAGAGACCAGACCCCCTGGGTGGATCAGAGGGGCTTGGCCTGACAGTTTATTGCCCACTCCATCATACCTGTCCAGGGCACTAGTGTGGATAGTTACCTAAAAACACAATAAGCTTACCAATACGTGTCATGTACTGTATAACACCATAATTTCATTAGGATCACAGTCCTTATATTTTTAGGAGTATTTAGACATCAAACATGGATGTTTTAACTGTTTGTAAAGTTAAAGTTTTCAGTAGAAAATTATTCTAGGTTCAGGGGACAGTAACACATTCCACTGGCCATGTTTGGTACCAAACAAAAGAATGCAACCTGGACAATTTGACTATATATTTAAATTGGACCCTCTCCCAGTAGACACACGTGTTCACCATGTTTAATATTTTGTGGTTGTCCTCTGATTCACCCAATGTCAGAGTACATGCTCCACTACCTTTTACGACCCCAGCTCACAAAGTCCAGCTCTGGTGATGGCTATCTACTAGTTACACTTTATGGCTTAGGCCTGGTGTTGGATCAAAGCCTACAATAAAGGCTATTCTAGCATAAGCAAAACAAATGATATGAATGTCATACTTTGTCATGCTGGAATACAAAATAACCTTCTCCAAACTGTTCCCACAAAGTTTGAAGTCCAAAATATATTGTATGCTGAAATACTAAGATTTACCTTCATGGAAAGTAAGGGACCTAGTGCAACCCCTGAAAAATAGCCCCATACCATTATCTCTCCTCCACCAAACTTTACAGCTGGCATAATGCAGTCAGGCAGGTAACATTCTCCTGGCATACGCTGAACATAGATGCGCCCATCAGTCTGCAAATCAATGATGTCGCCAGGGCTCTGGAGTTCAGTGGCGGCCTGCTTCACACCACTCGAACCAATGTTTTACTTGGTGATGTGAGGCTATGGAAACCCATTCCAAGAAACTCAGACTGTACAGTTTTGTACTCATATTAATGACAGTGGAAGTTTGAAACTCTTACATAGAAACATAGAAACATAGAATGTGTCGGCAGATAAGAACCATTCGGTCCATCTAGTCTGCCCAATTGTTTTTGAGTACTTTTATTAGTCCCCCGTTCCCGGTCTTATAGCTAGGATAGCCTTGTGTCTATCCCATGCATGCTTAAAATCCTTGACTGTGTTTACCTCTACCACTTCTGCTGGAAGGCTATTCCATACATCCACTACCCTCTCAGTAAAGTAATACTTCCTGATATTACTTTTAAATCGTTGCCCCTCTAATTTAAGACTATGTCCTCTAGTTGTGGTAGTTTTTCTTCTTTTAAATATACTCTCTTCCTTTACTGTGTTGATTCCCTTTATGTATTTAAATGTTTCTATCATATCCCCCCTGTTACGTCTTTCCTCCAAGCTATACATGTTAAGATGCTTTAACCTTTCATGGTAAGTTTTATCCTTCAACCTATGAACCAGTTTAGTAGCCCTTCTCTGAACTCTCTCCAAAGTATCAATATCCTTCTGGAGATACGGTCTCCAGTACTGCGTACAATACTCCAAGTGAGGTCTCACCAGTGCTCTGTACAATGGCATGAGCACTTCCCTCTTCCTACTGCTAATACCTCTCCCTGTGCAACCAAGCATTCTGCTAGCATTTCCTGCTGCTCTATTGCATTGTCTACCTACCTTCAAGTCCTCTGAAATTATTACTCCTAAATCCCTTTCCTCAGAAGTTGAGGTTAGGACTGTACCAACTAGTCTATATTCTGCTTTTGGGTTTTTACGCCCAGGGTGCATAATCTTGCACTTGTCCACATTAAATGTCAGTTGCCACTGCTCTGACCATTTTTCTAGTTTAGCTAAATCATTTGCCATTTGGCTTATCCCTCCATGAATATCAACCCTGCTGCAAATCTTTGTATCATCAGCAAAAAGACATACTTCTGCAATATCACTAATAAAAATATTAAAGAGAATGGGTCCAAGTACAGATCCCTGAGGTACCCCACTAGTAACAAGACCTTGCATTGAATATACCCCATTGACTACAACCCTCTGTTGCCTGTCACTCAGCCATTGTCTAATCCATTCAACAATATTGAAATCCAAACTCAAAGATTTCAGTTTATTGATAAGCCTTCTATGTGCGACAGTGTCAAAAGCCTTACTGAAATCTAGGTAAGCAATGTCTACTGCACCACCCTGATCTATTATTTTAGTCACCCAATCAAAAAAATCAATAAGATTAGTTTGGCATGATCTCCCTGAAGTAAACCCATGCTGTCTCTGATCTTGAAATCCAAGCGACTTTAGATGTTCAACAATCCTATTCTTTAACAAGGTTTCCATTATTTTCCCCACTACTGAAGTAAGACTTACTGGTCTATAGTTGCCCGCCTCCTCCCTACTACCTTTCTTGTGAATGGGCACAACATTAGCTAATTTCCAATCTTCTGGAACTACTCCCGTTAACAATGATTGGTTAAATAAATCTGTTAACGGTTCTCTTCAGCTATGAAATCAGCAGAGCATTGGTGACTTTACGCACCAAGAACCTCAGCACTCGATGATGCCACTCTATGACTTTACTTAGTCTTACGCTTCCTGGCTGCACAGTTGCTGCTGTCCCTTAACACTTTCATGTTCCTGTAATACCACTTGCAGTAGACCATGGAATATCTAGCAGGGGTGACATTTCACAGACTAATTTATTGCAAAAAGGGGCATCAGAAAAACCCCTTTTTTTCACAAATTTGTAAATGCAGACTGTATGACTAGGTGCTTTATTGTATAGAATTGTGGCAATGGGTTTGAACGAAGCACCTGCATTAAATAATTAAGGGGTGTGTCCCAATACTTTTGTGTCTGTGTAGTGTACCTTTTGTAAAGAGTCTACGCAATAAAGAGAGAATTACAGGGAACTGAAATGGAAATGTTAAACATTAGGGCAATGTAGTGAACTTTTTCCAAATTCTTAGTTCCGTGCAATTCTCTTTATTGAGTAAATCCTAAAGTTCAGAATCATAAAAAGTAAATAATATGTTAATAGATACTAAGTTCCATATAATAAGTGACTAGCTGACATATCCTCTTGATCATTTTGTTACTATGACGATCGATGCAAAGTGGATAGATGCTTTCCTAAAAGCTACATGACGTCATATCCCTCCTGGTAGTGGTCAACATGCAGGTGCTGCATGTAAATACTAATATGAGTTTTTTTCTCTGTGTTGAGATGATAAGGCAATAGCAATAAAAAGTAATTTGGAGGTTCTGAGAGACGCAAATTGGAGATTTTTTTTCAACTTGCTATTTATGCCTGATTGTTCAATTCTCATGTTAATTTACCACATATTTCTGTTTATTAAATAGGCCAAGTCGCTGCTTACAACATTACAACATGCCTTTTTATCACTGGCATCTATAGCAATCATGTTTAGAAAAGAAGATAAAAGAATTCTCTTAAATTCCGTGCAATTTTTTCTTTATTTAGTGGACCCTTTAATATTATATGCAACTTTTTATATATGTAATAAAAATAATTATTGAAAAAATGCATTTCTTGTTTTATTTCCTTCCTGTGCACCCACATTGCACTCCAGAACACATATTGCACTCACAAGACTAAACCCAACACCCATATTGCCCCATGATCGAGACTCATAGGATTTGCCCCAGCACCCAGAAGGCAACTATCATGTGCTTCAGCACCCAGGTGGCACCCATGACCTTCCCCAGCACCTAGATTGCACCCAGGACTTACTAGAGCACTCATGACTTATCCCTGCACCCAGATGGCAGCCAGGACTTACCAAAACACTCAGATTGCATTCACAGGACTTACCCTAACACACAGATTGCATTCATAAGACTTGTCCCAGTACCAAGATGGCAACCAGAACTCACCCCAGCAGGCAGGTGGCCCACATGACTTACCCCACCACCCAGATTGAACTCACAGTACCTGCCCTGGCACCCAGATGGCACCAGGACATACCACAGCACCCAGAAGGCAACCAAGACTTACCCCAGCATCTAGATCACAGGACCATTGTTTTATTGACCCAGCTTGGCTTACTACTCTGCTCTCAACTATACAACAAAGCGTATATGATTACCCATTCTCTATACCTGAGATGTCTTGAGTCACTACTCATTCTCCAGTGCCAGATCTATATTATCTGACCTGGTGTATCTACTCACACTCATTTAGGATTGTATTTTAATTTCTTGCCTCCTATACTGAGATACTTGTACTGACAGGGATCCTCCACAAGCCCTTATTTATGCTGAAAAAAATGGTATTCTGGACACCCATTTATTATTTTACAAGAATATCTAAACATAGATAGCCTACTGTGTGTGCTTAAGCTCTACCACTATTGACGCTACACAGTGATGCAGGTGTCTCTTAGATAAGCTTATGAAAGCAGACAATACATAGTAGGAATTTGATTTATATTAGAGGGCAATCAGAAAACCATGAAAAATCAATAAGAGCGATTAAAATATAAATTCGAACAGCCACTACACGGAGATAAGATCATGATATAATGTGGATATGTAAAAACCCTTATTAAAAATGCGTATGTAAACATTGAAATTAAAGCTGTAAAGTAGAACCAATGGGCAGACTCTGCCATTCTGATTGACATGAACTAAGCACAGTACATAAGAATGAGACATCCTTTGATCCATTCGAAAGCCACCTGAAGAAGTCCTGGGTGGGGTGAAACGCGCCATTCATTCCAGAAAATATGTGAGACAGAACCGCCACCGTAATACACAGGACTTTCTGACTTTAAACTTTTTCAGCACTGATGTGACACTCATGAGAGCGGTCACCACGATTTTATTTAAGAGATTTTAACCATTTTTGTATGTGGATTAAAAACCTGTTTTACACTATGCAGAGCTTTCTCTTATCTGTTTACATGTGAGTTTAAGTGCCATTTAAAGAGATATAACATAGACCCATTGGAAAAGAATCTGAAGATCCCAGAGTGCCTTGGAGACTACACACAGAAACTTAAAAGTGAGCAGTAATTTCTGCTCCACTAAAAGTGAGTGTTTTACCTTGTTTGGGGGGACCATAGCACCATTCAACTGTATACATAAAGCACTATCGCTGTATCTTATTTCTCTCCACATATCACCGCAATACATGATAAGAAAATTGGATTAACCCACAAAGAAGTGCTACCTTATGTTCTCTACAACAAAATGTAAGTATATTTGTGTGTATTTGTTGCTGTGAATTCTTAGCGTTCCATCTTTTTTATCACTGTAAATCTTTTCTAAGAGGTAATCAAGAGGTGATAAAAGGGGACACCTTTGATATTTTTGAGCAGCTAATGTGTGATTTGTGAAAATTTACTGTAATAGCGCCTGAAAACACCTTTTTCGACTTTGTGACTACATTGTCCCTATTTTTATTCTCCAGTGAATAAATACTATAAATAAGTGACTGTATATGCAGTAGTGACGACCCTCCCCCTCCCATGTCCCTTCAGATGTATCACATTGCTGGGGGAAGAAGTGGGAAGTGAGGTATGGAAAAAGGTAATTTAAATGAAGCTTCCCAATATATCTTTATCTATCTATATCTATCTATATCTATATATTAGACATGGGCATTCGTTTTCGGACGAATGCATTTTCGTCCGAAAATAGCATTATCGTCCATTCGTCCAAAAAACGAATAACGAAAATGCTATGCTAACGAAAGCTGAATGAACGAATGGTTAATAAACGAAAATCATTTGTTCATTCGTCCATTCGTAGTACTATTGGCATTCTATAAGCCGAAATAGAGTTGGTTTATAGAATACAATAGCATAGTACACTACATTCCATAAACCGACATAATGAACGACTTTAAGTGTATGGAATGCATGTAAGTCTATTGGCATTCTATAAACCGACTCTATTTCGGTTTATAGTACTATTGCACGAATGGACGAATGATTTTCGTTTATATTAAACCATTCGTTCATTCGTTCAACTTCTTAGCTTTCTATAAACTGAAACAGAGTCCCCATTCATAAATTTTTATGAATGGGAACTCTAGTTCGGTTTATAGAAAGCCCATAGTATTACATGTAATCCATAAGCCGAAAGTCTATAAACCGAACGTTCGGTTTATAGACTTTCGGCTTATGGAATACATATAATCCTATTGCTATTCTATAAACCGAATACATGCAATAGGATTACATGTATTCCATAAACCGAAAGCCTATAAACCGAACGTTAGTTTTATAGATTTTCGGCATTTGTAATGCATGTAATAGTACTATTGGCTTTCACTACACAGAGACAGAGTCTCCATTCATAAAGTTATTTATTTACATGTAATTCTATGTATTCTATAAACCGAAAATCCATAAACCGAACGACCTTCGGTTTATAGACTTTCGGCTTATAGAAAACATGTAGTACTATTGCCTTTCTATGAACCAAACGAGAGCCCCATTCATAAGAATTTCTTATGAATGGGGCTCTCGTTTGGTTTATAGAAAGCCAATAGTATTACACGTATTCTATAAAACGAAACAAATAAAACGAAACGAAAATAATGAACGAATTTCGTCCGAAACGAATGTACTAATGAACGAAATTCGTTTTAGACGAAATAAATAACATTTTCGTCCGAAAACGAAACGAAAATGTTAGTTTTGCACATGTCTACTATATATATATATATATATATATATATATATATACATATATATATATATATATATATATATATACATATATATATACATATATATATATACATATATATATATATATATATATATATATATATATATATATATGTATATATGAGACTCATCATCGAGCCTGGTACCAGAAAACAGAAAATAGTTTTAAGACACTAGACAGAAAAAGAGGCTCAGAGAAGTAAAGAAAAAAAGCTGGGACCATTTTGAGGACGATAGTCAGCTTTATATTTCATGTAGATAAACCACTGCTGCTGATGTGCCTATAAAGAAAAATGGGAAGAAATAAAGATAAATAATAAGTAGTATTTTAGAGCAAAATAACCAAAGCTGTTAAAGTGACAAATAACTGGTCAGATGACTCTCCTGCCTAGGGCTGGTACAAGACTTTTTTGCCACCCTAGGCAAAACGTATATTTTGCTGCCATTTACTGATCAAGCCCTCAGGCATGTACACACAGTACAGTCGCACATACTGTCACACAGGCAATGGCACATGCCCATGCAGCCACACATACACATGGCAGTACACAGGTGGTACAGAACTTGCACCCAGATTGTACAGATAGGACTTTCCCCAGAATCTTGAATGGGGGAATCAATCATGGGGCTTGTCCAGCACCTAGATTACACCCGCAGAGCTTGCCCAATCACTAGATTGCATATACAGGACTTGTTCCAGCACCCAGATTGCACACTTCTATAAAAAAGTTCTTTCCTACTGCTCTTCCACTCTTCTTACTGTAACATTGTGTTTGTGTTCTCATCTATATATAGAAGACACACTGCATTTAGTCATTCTAAATTCCTCCAATATAGTAAGTTTTTAAAGTATTTTATAAAATGTATTTGTTTTTTATTGGTATTTGAAACCTTCCCTTTATGGGCTTGCTTTGATCCAATTATTTTCATATTCAACTGACTGGAAGAGCTTTATGCCAAGCTGTTCATAGTCTTTTAATGATCTATGATATTGTAGGAGCAGAGGATCTTGGGATAGCAAAGTCTCCAGGTCAGTGACAGCTGGATGCAAGGGAAAAAAAATTATATGGGATTTTTAATGTCTGTTAGCACATTACATCCCTTAAAATACAGGTTGTGGACCTTCAGAATGTAGTTCTGACTGCTGTATGGGCCTCGTTATTAAAAAGTTGGAAAACACTGACTTAATACACAATTCTTTTTGTTCTACTATTCTCCTTCTACAAAAGCTCACCCAGACAGTCAATACTTTAAAACAGTATTAACTAATTGGGTGCCTTCAATGACTAAGTTTCATTCTTTTTTTTTATATAATATCTGTAACCTGTTATGTTTAACATGTCAGCATGACATATCTCAGAGTATTAGTCTTATTCTCAAGCCTCATATAGTGTCCTTTGTTCATGGCTATCTAAGCAAACCTTTCTATTACCCTAGAAACCTCTAAAAATAGTTTTGCCAGAGATGAAGTTCCATTTTGATTCATTGTAAGGAGCATGTGTCACCTATAAATTGGTCTCATTATTATTTTTATTATTTTCTATCACCTTTGAATACAGATATTAGCTTTTAACCCTGGAGCCTGGGTATAATAGTCTAGAAACATTTTTGATAATGGTAACTGTGCTACAGTTGACAATATCGTGCTTAACAGAGGTAGCAAAGCAGTCTTTATTATACCATTGGATAACTTACAAAGATAACCTTGACATGCACAACACTGCTTCTGGAATCTTTGTCTTTTTTTTATTGATCTGTGAAGTCCCTTGATTTGTATATAAGACATTTTTCAAGAAAAAGTAATAATATTTACCTAAGTAATAATATTTTTATATTACACAATATCATGCAATATTATCTACCTCATGTCAGCTATAACTAAAATTAACTAGTCTGGGGGAGAAATGTTTGTTAGATCATAAAAGAACAGAGGTTTTTTTTATCAGTTAGACTACATAAATGGGAGTGTCTAACAATGGCAACACTGTAGATTGAGACTTCAAATATTGGGGTAACCCATGAATCAACAAGATGAAAAGGAGAGATGTTTGAAGCCTGTAATTCAATAAAACTTAGCTATTATTTCATGCCCATAAAATAAACAACAAAACTGTGCTTAGGTGCAAAAGGTGAGTAAACGTGAATCTGTAAAAACAGTTTAAAGTAACCTCGTTACTAAAGTTATCAGTAGTGTGTGGTGTCACTTTAAGGATAGTAACTGGGGTAGACATTGACTGCTAAAAATAAAGAGGTCTGATCGCATATTGCCTGGGGAGAACTTGCTGCAAACATGCTAATTGACAAGCAGAATATCTATATTGTTGCAAAGAGCTGCAGCATTACAGTGATACACTTTTAATGTTTAGTGTTAATACTTATTATGTTCACTGTTGCCGCATCATTACTAATTGACAAAGAAGAGTAATAAATCTTGTATTGGAAAAAACTGTATTGGAAATCAATATATGGAGAGCATATTGAGATATATTATATATATATATTTATACATATATAGATATAAAGACACAAATTTAGTGTTCATTTATTGTTCTACTGTCACAGCTGGGATTTTGTAAGCATTGGTGTCATAGTTAAGGGGGCCACACACATGTACAAAATAGCGATTGACATCTGTATACACTCACCATAGTAAACAGTGGCTGATATATAGTCTAATGCTTATTACATTATTTGATGTTCTGCTATGTTCTCAGGTTCTTAAAGAAGCGGTCCCATCTACAGTGTCCCAAAGTATTTTTATATAAGTTAATGCTTCATGTAAAGAGAAGGAAAATAAATAGATTTGTCATTTTTTTCATAACTCTTCTTTCCTAAAAAAAATTGCAAATAAAGTGTAATACAGTAGTCACTATGCCTATCTTTATCGGATGACATGGAATATGGGGGGCCATGTGAAATTCTTTTCAATGTAAAACTAAAAGAGAACTGTGAATTATTTAAAAGTAAACATAATTATCGTTGTCTATTGCGACTTGTCAGGTACTTGAAGCTCTACCTCTGAGCACCATCTTTGAAAGAATGTGTTAAGACTCCATTTTGTTATTCTGTCCTGTTGTTTTAGATGCTTCGCTTTCTTGGCATGACTCCAAGGACTCTCTTTGGATGCTGAGCACTTGCTAATAAGGATGCAGCTCTCTGCTAAGCGCTAATGCTTCCAAATAAGATTTGCAAAGGAGCATTAACTTTCATCTTTTATAAGTAAGTGTAATATTTGAGAAATCATATGAGTTCCCTGAAATGATGCACGAAATCGATATGCATGTGAACGCCCTCATACACCTACGTGTATACCCAGATACTATGTTTTTGTAGTGTACGATCATATGCAGTTAAGTAACTCCTCTTATTTCTGTACACCTTTCTATTTTATATTAAACACTTCTGCACAATAAAATGCAGCGGAGGCTGCTGAGCTGTATAATTATGGAAACACGTGCTTGTCCATTTGTTCCATAGTCACAGTTCTCCAGACGCCTGTGATTTTGATGCCTATATGATAGTGCTTCTTACCTGGTGTCAAAGGCATCAGGAGATGGGAGGGTCATTGGAGTCATTGACCATGCGAAAAAAGTGTATTTTATTGAAGGATAGTGACCATATGAAGCCATTAATCACCCAAATGGCCCTGATCAAAAGTTTACATACCTTTGAATGTTTGGCCTTGTTACAGACACACAAGGTTACACACATAGGTTAAAATGCCAATTAAAGGTTAATTTCCACCACCTGTGGCTTTTTACATTTTTGCACTTAGTGTCTGTGTATAAATAGTCAATGAGTTTGTTAGCTATCACATGGATGCACTGAGCAGGCTAGATACTAGAGGGAAATTCAAAAGGAGAACTGCAACGACTCTTATAAGGTATTGTATTTTCTGGTGTGTTTTTCAACAATGCTGGTTTTTAAATCATATGAATTAAAAGCCTAGGTTTTACTTGTACCTTATAAGAGTCGTTCTCCCTTTGAATTTCCCTCTGCTTTACAAAGTCTTTACCTTTTTGGATTACTCTGATTAATTAGAGGACCTGACGTCTGGACACCCACGCTCCTATTTATGATCGGTGCCCACCTGTGCCTGCCTCGCACCCTCAGCTGTGCCTTCTGTTTACTAATCCCTGTGCTATGCTCTCTCTTTCTAGACCTGACAGAACGAACATGCCATTTCAGAGCCTGCAGGGGTGGCTGATGCCATTCACGCAACCCCTTCATGTCGCCCCACCCACAGAGGGCACCATGGTGGCATCAAAGCCCCATGTAATACTACTGGACTACTATCGATTCTCCGGTGACCGACACTCCTACCTCAAGCAATCTCCTTGTTGGCAGGTGGTCCGATGACCTGTGCTCACCATCTTCTACAGGAGAACCCCCCTCTTGAACATCTGGGCCATGTTCCGCCACTATATGGATGCCCTGTATGATGATCCACAAGGAACCTCAATGTCCTAGAACACCATCAGAACCCTAAGAGAGAAGGGGAGCCGTAGAGACCCAATGGAATGACTCAGCCCTTTCTTCACCAGTTTAGCCTGGGTCTGTCAGAGGGTCTGAAGGGCGAAATAGCTTGAGTGGGCCTACCAAGGTCCTTGGATGATCTAATTTGATTGGTCACTCATTTGGACCGGAGGCTACGAGAATGCCGCATGGAACGTGCTTCGTCTTCTGGTTTTCCTCCACACCATTCCTCTATGAATCTTCCTTCCACAGCACCACCTGTACCACCAGAGGGACCAGAAGGAGAAATGCCAATCTATGCATGTACTCTGGAGGGACAGGACACATTGTGTGTAACTGCCCCAAACTAACATCCAGAGGTAAGCTGTTCACCTCTTCCTCAACTCTACTTTTGGGTAGTATAGTACACTGGAGAAGCGACTCCTCCTCCCATACTGCTCGACCCAAGAAGCCGCCATTAATTATCCACTTGGTGGACGGAAATCCTATACATTCTGGCACCCGTCACCGAGGAATCCATTTCCCTGTCTATGACCGTGGGTGAGGAACACCATGAAGAGATGGTCTATGGAGGGTCTACAGATACTTCTTACCCTGAAGACCCTATCTTGCAACCCGTTCACTTCCTTGCCACTCACACATCTCTTGTAGCAGAAATTCGAAGATACAGCCGAGACCCAACTGAGACCGTTGGTCTCCACTCCCTCCATCCTGAACAAAGTCTCCTCTACAAGGAAGACCATGTTTTTGTACCTCAGAAGACAGAAAGACCATCCATGACCACCCCATGGCAGGCCACGGTGCACTCCGCAAGACACTAGATCTAGCATGATGAATATTCTTGTGGCTGGGTATGACAAAGGAAGTACATCACTACGTACGGACGTGTGACACCTGTGCCAGATCCAAAGGCCGAAATTCCAAGGCCACAGGCCTCCTTAAACCACTCTCTATTCCCACACAACCTTGGGAGGATATTGGAGTGGATTTTATTGTGGATCTGCCTGTATCACAACAACACAACACCATCATGGTTGTAGTTGACCGACTCACCAAATATGGCCCACTTCGTACCCGTACCAAGTCTCCTTAAACCACTCTCTATTCCCACACAACCTTGGGAGGATATTAGAGTGGATTTTATTGTGGATCTGCCTGTATCACAACAACACCATCATGGTTGTAGTTGACCGACTCACCAAATATGGCCCACTTCGTACCCGTACCAAGTGCAGATGAAACTGCTGATCTGTTTATACAACATATATTTCATTTACATGGAGTACCAAGGGAGCTTCTGTCAGAGAGAGGGGTACAATTGACCTCCCGGTTCTTGGCAGCTTTCTGTTAAGGCCTCAAGCTCCAATGAATCCTATCCTCAGCCTACCACTCCCAGACGAATGGCCAAATTGAGAGAGTAAACCAAATACTTTAACAATACCTGCGATGTTATACCACTCATCTCCAGGACGACTGGTTCCATATGCTACTGCTTGCCGAGAATTCATACAAAGTACAGTGCTCCATCGGCATGTCGCCTTTTAAGGCCAACTATGGTTTTGACCCCAACATTTATCTTGATCTACCCCGAAGTGCAGCCGTACCCCCAGTTTCCGATAATCCATGTTTTCTCTAACAAAGCTTCACCATCCTGCGAAACAATCTCAATAAGTCTCAGCAAGATTATAAAAAATTTGTAGATCAACGACACCAACATGTACCTCCGTACCATGTAGATGAGAAAGTCTGGCTCTTGTCTATTACTAACAACAAGACATCCTGTCCAGATAAAAAAACAAAATTACTGGGTCCCTTTGAAATCACTGCACTACTGGGTACTTCCGCAGTATGTCTCCGCCTTACGGCCACCTGGCGCATTCACCCTACGTTTCATGTGTCACCCCATAAGAAATGGGCCCCCGACCACCTCCGGTTACGGTACAAGGTTCTGAAGAATTTGAGGTGGAAGAGATCCTTGACTCCCACATCAGGAGAGCCCACCTTTAATACCTTGTTAGCTGGAAAAGTTATGGACCAAAGGAACAATCTTGGGAGCCTCAATCCTTTGTCCATGCCCCTGCCAAAATCCGTGCTTTCCACAGGGCCCATCCTGATTGTTCAGCTGTCAGGCTCCAGACTACCTTGCCGCTCGCCCGGTGAGTCCCCCTTCTCGGGTCTTTGATTCCTGTTTCTCCACGTCTCGTCAGGTGGCCGCATGACTGTGGTATAGGCTGCATCCCCGGCCTCAAGTTGGGCACTCCTCGCGAGTGCCAGTGTCCGACGAATGGCAGGGGGTGTGGCTTATGACCCGGTAGTGTGCTCCAATTGGAGAGCGTGGAGGCGAGGGGCGTGAGGAGGCAGAACTCTCCTCCCACTCCTGTGCTGGCTAGACCAGGGGAGTGCTATTCTCTAAGGGGAGAAGGGAGGAGTCAGTGCCCTGACATACTATAAAAGGTGCAGGCACTGTTCAGTCAGTGCTTGCTCGTTTTCAAGCTAGGTATTGCTTTCAGCTCCCCCTATTCGTTGAAGTGCCAGTCAAGTCCCTACCCTACTACTACTTTTGGATCTCCCAGCTTCTGACCTCTGCTTGTGTTCTGGACTGTGTTAACCTCTCATGTCCTGACCTTGGCTTCCCTCTTTCCACTTAAGATCCTAGTCAACCTGCCCCTTTGGTACCTAGTTTTTGTCTATCAACACCCATGCTCCAATCTCTGATCGGTGGCCACATGTGCCTGCCTCGCACCCTCAGTTATGTCTTCGGTTTATCCATCCCTGTGTTATGCTCCCTATGTACTAGCGCTATGGTTCGAGTCCTGACAGATATAAAATGATACCCAAAGCCTTGAAAATGCCAGTACTGTTCAATCACTTATTAAGAAGTGGGAAATTTGGGGATCTCTTTATATCAAGTCAAGGTCAGGTAGACCAAGAAAGATTTCAGCCACAACTGCCAGAAGTGAGCCAAAAACTCAAAAGTAACGTCAGGAGAAATACAGGCTGCTCTGGAAAAAGACAATGTGGATGTTTCATTTGATCCACAGATATTTGAACAAAAATTAGCTGCATGGTCAAGTTGCCAGAAATAAGTCTTTACTGCACCAATTCCACAAACAAGTCTGGTTACAATATGCCCGACAACACCTTGACACGCCTCACAGCTTCTGGCACATTGTAATTTGGAGTGACAAGACTAAAATACAACTTTATGGTCACAACCATAAGCGCTATGTTTGAAGAGGGGTCAACAAGGCCTATAGTGAAAAGAATACCATCTCCACTGTGAAGCATGGTGGTGGCTCACTGGTGTTTGGGGGAGCGGGTGAGTTTTAAAGGCAATGTGAATATTGTGAAAATTGATGGCAAGGTGAATGCAGCATGTTATCAAAAAATACTGTCAGACATGGGATGAGCTTGGACTTTCCAGCATGACAATGTCTCTAAGCACAAGGCCAAGGTGACCATCCAGTAGTTACAGCAGAAAAAGGTGAAGGTTCTGGAGTGGCCATCACAGTCTCCTGACTTTAATATCATCAAGCCATTCTGGGGAAATCTCAAACATGTAGTTCATGAGGACCAAAGACTTTGCATGGGCAGTTATAGCACCTGCAAGAGTTTGGGGGCTCATATTCAACTATTACAAAAGTATACACATTGTCATTGATGCTAAAAGGGGCAATACATAGGATTAAGAACTAAGGGTATGCAGACTTTTGAACAGGTGTCATTTCATGTTCTTCTTTGTTGCCATGTTTTCCTTTGGATGATTGTGCCATTCTGTTATAACCTACAGTTGAATATGAATCCCAATGTGTTTTGCCTGCTCACTTTTGAGCACAATTGTAGTTCCATCTGTATTGTCTATTATTATTTGTATTTTCCACCTAGTGCCAGATTGAGACTTTTCCACTTTTTGGGTGAGCAAGCCTGAAAACCTTGTTCACCATTACTACCATCATGTGATCAACAATTAGTTCTGACTTTTACTGATCCCATAGCAGAAGAATTTGGGATCATTTTTGGATGTTCTGCATTTACAGTATGAACAATGTTTAGGTTCAAAATACTCCACTGTATTAACTTCTAGCACTTCATCCATCAGTTTTTGTATTAATAATTGACTCATTCATTATTGCTTATTTATTTATTTGTATAATTGTTTCAATAAAATGTTTAATCACACTTAAATGGGGGTCTAGCCAGATACCTAGATATTTGAAAGAACTGACTGTGAGGTATTTGAATTTGTTCTAATGCACAGGTGTGAATTTTATAATGTATATAATTACAGTTCTGTTCCAAAGAGCATTGAGACAGTTTTGTCAGTGTTTAGGAAACGTTTGTTACCTATGATCTACTTTTCTACCTGGTCTTGGAGCACAGCCTCAAGCTGTGGTATATTTGGTGTGCTAGTATAGATTATGGTATCGCCTGCGTACATGTGTACATTTGAGGGTTTGCAGATGTTAGGCAGATCATTGATGAATAATGTGAATAGTAGGGGTCCGAATATTGAGCCTTGAGTGTATGATACACTTTGCATTGTGTCTATACAGTCTTTCAAAGCCTTTCTGGATGTATTTGTGGAACTTTAAAGTCTGCAAAATCTATTCTTTGTTTCTTTCTTTTCTGGTTATCTTGCTAATGTCCTTCTCTATTTTATTGTCTTCCCTGTCACTTGTCTCTATATTTAAAGGTTTTTTTCTCCTTCTTTTTGTTTTCTATCTTTTTCATCCACTGATTTCTTTGTTGTTTTTTCCTCCATCTTGTCTGATTTATTTTTTCCTTAATCTGCGATATCTGTCTCACTCTGCAGACAGCTGGCTGTATTTCTGCCTGGTCTCCCACATGTTATGTTGTTATTTATCTGACCCAGGCTTGGTGCCATGAAATTTAGTCATTGCTTCGTGGTATTTACTCACAGCTGCATCTTCACTTTCTGATGATGAACTTTGCACGTCTTGGTGTTGAGAGTTCTTTCTCTCGTGGAATCCTCCATTTTTAACAGAACACATTTTCTTCTTATTGTAGATAAACAGTAACAAAAGGAGAAGAATAGTCATGCCAACTGCTGAGAGGAATCCGATTACTTCTGAAGATACTACAAAGGTGTCTTCCTCCATGCCTGACATATTCTTCATCATTTGTTCTGACTATTTCTAGCAGATAAGCTCATAGACTCCCCAGCATTAATCGCCACGATGCTTCCAAGAAGGAACTTGAATGTACCATGTTATTTTTAGGATAATGTGGGGGTCTTCGCTTTATTTTCCAGATTTTCCGAACAAAATAAAATATTACTTAATTAATCTTGTAAACAATTTTAAACTAAACTAGTAGAAATGACACGTATAATTGAGATACTAGTCCTGTGACCATATGCGCACTGTTTGGTGATTATTCTCTGCTCTTCTCAAATCTACCATCATTCCATTTTCCAGTCTCAAGAAAATTCTGGCTAGTTATTTGGCTTCTACTTTTGTTTCAAGCTTCCCTTGAAGTTTCTGACTATGAAATCTAATTTCCGGATTTAAATGACCACGTTTATTTTTGTTACAATGATGTTATGCTAACGGTTCAACCCGAGGTTGTAACTTGCAGTTTGTGTAAATGGCCATTAGTTTTTAAAAGGTTTGAGTTTTTTTGGCAAGAACTAAACTGTAGCAGCCAGTTTGTTAAAAACTTGTACACCAAAGAAAGAATGTATTTAATCAAATTTCAATCCAATATTAACCAGAAAGGATCATGACTTTTGGAGGAAAAAATATATTAAAAATAATAATTTTAAACCTAATTTCGCTTTTTTATTATTAAATATTTACCAAAAATAAACTGTTGAAAAATAAGAATAAATACCTAGAAGTAGCCAGTTAAGGCTAAAATACATGTTGTTTTATAAACAACAACCAGAACATTTTGAAAATCTGAATTTGTTTAATATAACCACTGGCAAAGCAGTTATCTGGCACATAACATCAGAAAGGATTGCCCTACTTGGAGCCTACAAGCAGCAGTGTAATACATTGGCCAGATTTAAAGGGGCTCGGTCACCTAAGCATTGTTTACTATTACTGTAGAGGATAACATTTACCAACAATGATCTATACCCTGTGTTAGCAAAAATGGAAATAAATGCATAAATTAAGTGGAAAAAATATCTTTTAAATTAGCCTGTGGGGTTTCCTGTGTATTAAAGCATTGTTTTTCTATATTTCCCATTGAAATATGGTTAATTTGCATATTAATCTACAGGTGACGTTATAAACAGGAGACACCTCATGCTTTTAAAACACACCTTTATGTTAAGTTATGAATTGCGTGAGATTTTGATAACAAAACGTATAGATTCATTTTGATCATTTTTAATTATCTGCATTCACAGTAAAAACAACGTTTATGTCATGGAGTTCCTTTAAGCATGTATAGAACATCATAATGTTCTATACATGAAAATAAAAGGCCAAGGCTAAATATGGTTTGAAAATTTTCTAGCATGTATAAATAGGGGCAGATTATATGGCCAAATTGTTTGTATCTGCTGACACGTTCTATGTTTCTTTAAAATACAGTCATAGGTTTGTACAGCATATTTCTTTTAATATATAATATTTCATCTATATGAAGCCAGTCTGCAGCAGTGAATGTATAATCTCTGTATGTGAAGTCAGTCTGCAGCAGTGAATGTATAATCTCTGTGTATGAAGTCAGTCTGTAGCAGTGAATGTATAATCTCTGTACATGAAGTCAGTCTGCAGCAGTGAATGTATAATCTCTGTATATGAAGTCAGTCTGCAGCAGTGAATGTATAATCTCTGTGTATGAAGTCAGTCTGTAGCAGTGAATGTATAATCTCTGTACATGAAGTCAGTCTGCAGCAGTGAATGTATAATCTCTGTATATGAAGTCAGTCTGCAGCAGTGAATGTATAATCTCTGTATATGAAGTCAGTCTGCAGCAGTGAATGTATAATCTCTGTATATGAAGTCAGTCTGCAGCGGTGAATGTATAATCTCTGTATATGAAGTCAGTCTGCAGCAGTGAATGTATAATCTTTGTATGTGAAGTCAATCTGCAGCGGTGAATGTATAATCTGTGTAAATGAAGATATGAAGCCAATCTGAAGCAGTAAACAGTTGTGGGAAAAGAGCACATATGAGTAAATAGTATACATATAAATACGAACTGATTCAGCTCATGCAAGCCATCTCTGCCACTACTCAGTGCAACAACACGTGCAAGCCACCTCCACCATTCCTCACGCCAACATTTCAGGCATCACAGCAGTTCAGCCTGCGATTCTAAGACGCACCCCTTTTTCAGAGATGTTTAAATTGGTATGAAAAATGCATCTTAGAATCTAAGAGTTACAGTATATAAAAGTCATATTTCACTAGTAATACCTTGATCATATTAATCACTCTTCTGCATCTTTGTGTTAGACAATTTCAGTGAGATAGGTACAGGAAAAGGCTGCTTTGTATGATCATGACAGGTGACTAATTAGATTAATGATAATTAGGCTAATGGATCAAAAGGGAATAAGGGAACTGGCTGTAAAATACATTTATTAACTGGTATTATGAACCCATGATGGTAGGATTAAATTCTTGGACACATAAAGTACAAATCTGAATTTAATTTTGTGCTTATTTGACTTCCTGAATATATGACTATATTAAAAAAGGAAATATATTTTCCAAAGCTGGATTTTAAAATATCTTTGCACAAATAATTGTTTGTTTGAAAGTATTATTTATTGCTGAAATGCAGTGTTCCTTAATTGGGGGGCTTTGATAAATATCAGCTTGTCTTATGATGTATTACCGTATTTGCTCGATTATAAGACAAGGTTTTTTTCAGTGCAAATGCTCTGAAAAATCCCCCTCGTCTTATAATCGAGGTCTTCTTATAATCTGACCTCAAATTGAGGTCAGATTATAAGACATGGATCCAGGTCCCCAGCAGAGCTGCAGGGGACCTGGATCCCCCTCTCTAGCAGCAGGGGATGTCTGCGCAACGAGCGCAGACTCCCCTGCTTCCGCCCGGCACGACCGCCGGGGCTTCTGTGAAGAAGCCGGGCACTTCCGCTTTCGTCACAGAAGTCCCGGCGAGCGTGCCGGGCGGCAGCAGGGGAGGTCTGCTGCCCCACTAGGCACCAGGGAGAATCGGGCATCTGGGGGTTGTCTGCACGATACGTGCAGACATCCTCCATGCTGCCCGACACGGCAGACTATTATGACGGACAGCTGTCCGTCATAATAGACTGCCGTGTCGGGCAGCATGGAGGATGTCTGCAAGTATCGTGCAGACATCCCCCGGCTGCCCCCACTAGCCACCAGGGATTGAAGTACAGGTAAGGGGGGGGGGAGGGGGGCAACAGAGACAGGGGGAGGGAGAGAGGGGGGCAACATAGACAGGGGGAGGGAGGGGGGCAGAGAGACAGGGGGAGGGGGGCAGAGAGACAGGGGGACAGAGCAGGAAGGGGGGGAGAGACAGAGGAAGGGGGGCAGAGAGAAACATGTGGGGGGAAGAGACAGGTGAGGGGGGAGTGGGGAGTGAGACAAAGCTGGGGGCAAGGGAAAGAGAGAGGCAGAATTGGCACATAAAAAGAAATAAACACAAGAAATTCATTTTTTTTAATATAATATTTTATTAAAAAAGCAATTTACATGTGAATATATACAAGGTTACCTTTTTTCCTATAGGGTAGTCTTATATTCAGGCTTTTAGTATTTTTCCTAAAGGAATATCCAAAGTTTGGGGGGTCGTCTTATAATCAGGGTCGTCTTATAATCGAGCAAATACGGTACTTCCTTTCCTGCCATTACATGTTACCAATTGCTCACTGTCAGAAAACAAAAAAAAGGCCCCAAAAAACTTGGGGACAGCGCTATGCCTCAAGTTCAGATTAAGTAAAACATAATGCAGCAATGCCTTGGATTCTCATCTTCTGGCCCAATGAAAGCAGCCATCAGCCCCAGCTTGGTTGGATTTTCAAACCATCCAATAGTAGACACTTGTAGGGCTGGAACAGGGACGCTTCATTTTAAATACCAGCCCTCCCAGGCTTATCATTTAATCTGGAATTGGGCCATAGCACTCCCCTAGTACCGGAGGGATGGGAATGGAACCAGGGGGGAGAGGGGGAGGGGGCATTGACTTATTTTAATTGGGACCCCAGGCATATTGTGCCCTCATTCACTTGTGGACAGTTAATTAATTCAATGGGGCCATGAGGAGGTCACTGGAACCAGAAGGCTAAATATATACATTTTTTTGGGTGGGAGTGGGGGACACTGGGAGAAGCCCTGTAGTTCCCCTCAAAATGGTTTCAGGTTAACCCTTTCAGTGCTCTAGGGAACATGGTTTGTATTCCCTACAGTACAGAAATGGTTCCAATGTGCATATGGCAGCTGTGTAAAACAGCTGCTGCACATTTAAGTCATGTTTTTTTAGTGTTAAACTGAAACATTTACCGGATGACATTAAATCACTGTGTGGGAATTACTACACACACTGTGTGTAATTACCAGCTCTGCTTAAACTCCAAAGAGAGTATGGGCATTTTTAGTGACATTTTTAAAATATGTAATGATATGTAATGAATCATCAGTGCCAGTAAATTTATCGCTAACAGAAGTTTTTGCAATACCGGGGAACATTGCATCTACCAACAAGTAGATTTTAGCACCAGTCCATGGGAGCAATAGCAAAGCTGGTATTTTTATGCAAAAAAGTGGAAGCCCTATAGAAAATATGTAGATAATTTAAAAAGTAACTAAATCAGCAGAACAGGGCTTTTTTTTTTTAATTTTTCAGAATTTGATATTATTGCATCTTTCAATGTTTTCTTTGTTTGTTTTTTTTATCTATCCACCTCCCAGAAATAACTAGCGAAATAAAACAATTTCCTCTTATGCACTGTCAAGACCCCCTCCACTAAGATGTGCTGTTACATGGGCTACAGTACCATGTTTACACTTTTGCAAAACTGTTATCACAAATACAACTTCTTGAAGAAGTAATTATGTAATTCATTTTAGTACTCAGATCTAGTGTTGTGGTTTGATTAGATTTAAATTGGGTTCAATGACATCCAGAATGCATAATGAGATTTTATTTTATACCCTAGTTAAGACTCCTTTTGAAAAAGTAATTCCATAGGTTGTCTGAGGAGAAGGGTATAAGAGTTAAAGGAGGATGCTGGAAAGAGTGATTACACACACACACACTTAATGGGATATTACTTCTCTTGACAAATCATGTGTTGGTTGTTTGTATGAAATGTCAACAGGTGGAGATTATTAAGGTTTTACTGTTAAGCTATTTATGGTTAAACAAATTGTGTATTCTGTGCAGCCATTACTGTGAGGCAACCACTATCAGCATAGACACATGGAATTAGAGTGGAGCACTCATGCCTGGGAAAATCGCAGGTGAAGACATTATATTAACAAGCTAAAAGAGTGGCTAACTTGTTTTCATGTGCGTAAAATGGTAGAAGTGAAATGCGTTAGCCATTTGTTCCTTGCCTGCCCTCTCTGTAATGACTCCACTTTAACTGTCATTTGTAAAAATAATATGTGTCATCATGTAAGGGCTTATGATACTGATTTACTTATTCTGGGGATAACAAATACAGATGTGAAAATAAAATGTACACACAATTTAGACACACGCAAACATTCTTGCAAAGACTGCATGTGCCTCATGCTTCTTGGAACTGTTTAAAGGGCAGAAAATGTTATATGACTTTGGATTTAAAAATTATTAAATAATGATATGGTATATTGTGTATTAGTTTCATAATGTTGAACATAAATATGATCACTTATTTCAAGGGTATAGGGTATATTCAATGTATATATATAATGTATATAATCATTGTAATGGATTTAGAAGAAGAAATCATTACATCAAAAGCCAAGTAATGTGCAAAAGTTACTGTTTCTTTCAATTCTGTAATTCTATGGATTATCTGTTTATTTTCTTTTATGCTCTGTCAACAGTATATAGGAATTTTCAGCCAGACAATTTCAGAGGTAAATGACTAGAGGAAAAATGTTATATAAGTCATAAAATTGTTTCTGTCTAACATTTAATTCTGGTTGCTTGCACATTCAATCATTATTCCCATTCATAGATATGTCTGTCATCTGTCATTCGTATATTGAAACAGATGCTCTATGATAGAGAGGGAATTGTATTATTAAACCCTTGATCGACAAGTGTGGAGTAATGTGACTTTGTGAATATGTACCAACATGAGGTAAAATCGGATTATAGTCAGGACAATACTAACATTTTAAAGTGGGACAGAGACACTCACACACCTTTTAAAGATTAGGTTTATCATTTAAGCACATATGTTGTAATGAGCTTCATTGTATTATCACTTTTTATTTATTTACGATGACAGCTCGAGTAAAAGCTCATGGTAATATTGTTTAGCATTGAGCAGGGCAGCCCAAGCTTTTACTGCAGTGGGCCACTCCATCAGAAATGTATGAGTTCTTGGACTGCATTTATTTATCATTGAGACAATGGGGTATATTATATGGCAGAAAAAAAAAATTAATGGGTAGTCTTAATTCTATGCCCGCCGCTAATGCCAGTTACAGTTGCGGTAATATTATTACAGCACAGGACTCCCTGAGAGATGCTCTGACCTACAGAGACTTGCCTAATGATCTTGAAGGCCTAATCGCTCTTTGGTTAAGATTAGATGCCAGCAATCAAGAAAGGTGTATAGAACGTGATCGTAGACCTTGAATGAATAGACCACAAAACACTTATTTTCCACCTGCTGCTATCCAAGAAACCCCATCCAATGCTGCCAAACACATGGAAATTGGCCCAATTCTACATCTGAGAAACAGCGTAGATGCACAATGGGTCTCTGTTTGTACTGCGGTCATAAAGGTCGCGTAGCTCGCTATTGCCCCCAGAAGAAGAGACAGGGAAACTTCTGGGCTTAGTGGAGAATAGAGGCACTCCACTGAGCATTTCTACTCTTACCCCTCCACCACACCAAAGATTACTCGTACCCATCACGCTCCAGTGGACCGGTCACCAAGTGACCACACGGGTCTTCATTGATTCTGGAGCAGTCGGCAACTTCATAGACAGTTCCTGGGCCAAACATCAAGGTATCACTTTTATGTTCAAGACTCAGAAGAACCCTATAACCACCTTAGATGGTACTCCGCTAGGTACTGGTGTAATAACTGAAGAAACCGTACCATTGGGAGTCAAAATTGGGGTATGTCACATTGAAGAATTGGTCTTTGATGTCCTGTCTAGTCCTCATTTACCCGTCATCCTCGGTTTTCCCTGGCTCCAATGACATAACCCTAGTATCGATTGGATTCAAGGGGAGATCACTTGGAGTGAAGATTGTAAATCCTCATTCTTCTCTCATCCTTCAAAGATCAACGTGTTGCTCGAACTAACTCCAGAAGATCCTCGAACTCTAGTACCCGATCAATATTTTGAGTACTTCCTCCTCATTCTTCTCTCATCCTTCAAAGATCAACGTGTTGCTCGAACTAACTCCAGAAGATCCTCGAACTCTAGTACCCGATCAATATTTTGAAATTCTTCCTCCTCATAGGAGCTACAATTTCCCCATAGACCTATTACCTGGAACGACTCCCCCTTCAGTTCGGACATATTCTCTTTCATCAACTCCTGCCATTTGCAATATGCATGATATATAGGGAACCGTTTGAAATTAAATGGTTGAGAGAAATTCTGTACACTGAATATGCACAGAGATATGATATTTGTACAGATCATTTTTCAGTCTGTCTTCTTTTCTTGATTTATTTACTTCAACAACCAGTTTCTATGAAGACAAATACAAATAATAAACTTACTCAATTCAATTATAAAATCCCCATGCTGCAGGAATAAAGTCATGAGGCCACAATTCATATAAATAAGCTTAATTTAATCATATTAAATGATATTTTGTAAAATGATATTGATGCTTTTGTGATTAATGTGAATCAATGATCCGAATCAGTAATTTATAACATGGTCTGTGTGCAGATGTATTGTACAGATATAATAAGAATTAATTAAAATTATTAATGTTCATAAACAAGCTACATTGAATATGACATCTGTCTAATATGTTCCATGTTTAGCACACTCAGCAGGAATGCATCTTAATAGTTAATGCCAATCATCATCCTGTGATTTATTACTACATATGCTGATATTGTATCCAGGATATCTTGAATATCTACAGTAGAAACCCCTCTTGCATTGTGTATTCTTCTTTTTGGCAATCTGTTGCTAATGTAGTGACTGTTCTGTTATGTGAAAATAATAGTCTGATGTTGTGATTCATGGCAGACATGGCAAGTCCACTGTAAAAACGTCTGATTAATCAGCTGATAATACTGTATCCCCAGTATTCTCTATAAAGCTACAATTGAGCTTCAACCAAAGGATGAATTTATTTAAAAAAAAAAAAATAATAACATGCCAGACCTTGTAATTTACAGGTACTAGATGTATTAAGGTTCCTGTACATCCTAAGAGTGAATTGGACAACAAGGATTTCCTGCCTATAAATCTATGCCTTTGTCACCAACATAACTTTTTAAATAAACCTTCAGGTACCTGACATCTTTTGAAAAGTATTAAAAAACCTTTACTACACCCACAATCTTATGATATGTTTGGTATGACAAATAGAAGAGCATCACCTGCTGATACTGTGCAGGCATGCATCAGATCTTAATATTACTGAAGTCATAGGAGCCCATTTGGTAGAGGTCAAATGAAAATCCTGGAACAAACCCCATTACATGCGTATCAGACCTATCCACAAAAGATTAAATGTTAGGCAATCATAGCCTTCTCAGCAAAGGCCAACACACATGTCTGTAAAGAATAGTGTCTGTTATTTTGAGTCTAGATTTATGTCTTTATTTTTAGTGTACTTTTCATGGATATTTTACCCACAGGATAATCGCACAGGATAATAAGATCTCCCCTCACCAGCATCTCAGACTGTCAAACAATGAAAACTCCACAGAACACCTTTATACTGCTCCAGAGCCATGTGGTGGCGTGCTTTACACAACTCTATCCGACACTTGGTATGATTAAGAGTTTTTTTAACGTGAAACGAGTAAAGTCACCTTATTATTTTTTCTTCTGGATGTGATCTTCAATAAATTATTATTCTCATTGTACCTGTGTCCTCGGAGTGCCTATTTACTTTATTTTGCTATTTCAACTCCGTTTTTATAAGCGGCAGTCAGAGCACCTGAGTAGACACATGTGAGCTGCACATATTTGTTTTCTTGCAGCAAGCTGGACCCAGGATCCCTTCGTGGTGAGGAGGCTCTTTTTCATGTATGATGCCTGCAGCGGCTCAGCAATGCAAGCCCATTCCATGAATCCACCCCAGCTCAGTTTTTGTGCTGACATTAATGCCAGTGGAAGTTTAGAACTCTTCAGCTCTGAAATCAGCAGAGCATTGGCAACTTTTACGCACAATGCATTTCAGTACTCTGTGTCTTTACATGGTCTTCTGCTTCGTGGCTGAGTTTTTGCTGTTCCTAAATTATTCCAGTCTCCAATAAAACTACTTACAGTTGAACGTGCAACATCTAGCATGAGTGAAATTTCATGAACTATCACAGTCCCACACTTGAATCCACACTCGAATTGAGTTCTTCACCAAGACCCATTTTTTTCCACAAATGTTTGTTAAATCCAGACTGCCATGTCGGTCTCTCTCCCCTCCCCTGTTCTGTCTCTCTCCCCCTCCCCCTGTTCTGTCTCTCCCCCCTCGTTCTGTCTCTCTCCCCCCTCCCGTCTCTCTCTCTCCCCCCTCCCCCTGTTCTGTCTCTCTCTCCCCCCTCCCCCTGTTCTGCCTCTCTCTCCCCCCTTTACCTTCCTTTGCCTGCAAATGTGGATACAGGGAGGGGCGGAGCTAACCAACTGAGCGGTGTAGCTCCGCCCACACCCTTTGAAGCAGAGCACCGTCTGCTTCACGGGCAGCAAGAGAAAGTGCTGCTCGGCTCCCCATGCTTAATGCAGGCATGGGGAGCGCGAGCAGCACTTTCTCTTGCTGCCCGTGGCTCCACGTGAAGCAGACGCTGTTCTGCTTCACAGGGTGGGTGCAGGTCTACACCTCTCAGTCAGTTAGCTCCGCCCCCTACCCGGATCCAGCAGAGCTTGCCGAGCAGAGGGCTGGTGAGGGGGGATCTTTTGATTCTTTTTTTTTAGCTGGCGGTCAGGCGTCCCTTGTGGTGTTGCGCCCTGTGCGCTCACACAGGTCGCACACCCCTAAGGCCGGCCCTGGAGCTATGCTGTACCATGTCTGTGCCTGGGGGTCATCACCTTTTAGCACAGTCATCTGCTGGACTCCGCAAACTCTTTATTAGGGGAAAAAGATGCCTTATATGACTGACAGAGTCTTAAAGCAAAGTCTTCGCAAAGTTGAAGACTTCCAATGACTGGCTTTTGATAGAAGATGGCTTTAATGTACAATGTCTGTGTATGGATAACTATATTGTGATGGTAGCTATGATGTATGTCTCCTGTGTCTGCCTAACTACATTTCTATGAGAGCCATGCTTAGTCTGTCTAACCATACATTGGTTGGAGCAATGCTGCACCACCCTCCGTGGCTTAGTAACTATAAACAGATCTTTACTATACCACAATGAATCATTTAGCAGTTCTAAATGCCAGGAGCGGCAAAGGTCACCTTTTGCCCAGGGTGGCAAAAATCTTTGAACTGGTCCTGCAGACAAATTAAGTTTTTTAGAGCATTTAGTCAATGCTTAAAAAAAAATTAAAAATGCCTTACTTTTCTATCAAGTAAGGCATAAAGAGTTATAGAAGTTTTAATTAGCAAAGTCAGCATTGATACTAGGAACAATATCAATAACACTGGTGTTACAAAGTAATTTTGTTTTTGCATCTTGGTACAGATTTAGTAAAAATATTTTTTTGTTGTTTGTCTGTTTTCCTACCAAAGACATCTATTTGCAAGCAAGTATCTAATTAAGATTCTATACAACATATGTGGATGTGTAAAGAACACAAATGAGCTAGCAAAAGTTGACAACTTTATTAAAAACACAGAAAAAAATAAAATCTGTGAAATCAACTTGGCAAGAATGGAGAACATTAATATGATTTTCTAATATTATGTAAGTAAGGCAGCAATCCATAGTGACATAATTACATCAGGTCAGTGGTTGCTGACTAATATGTATACTTCAGACAATGGAAATATTCAGAATCAGTCAGAAAACCAACCTTTGTTAAATAAACACAGTAAATATGTATATATTTTTTATCCTCATGCGTCATTTCAGAATAATGGTCAGATAGCACATCTAAAAATAAGCACAGAGGCAGGAAAGAACATTGCCATAATTGAAAATATTGCTTCTACATATTCATTGAAGCATTAGTCTTAATATTAGACTTTGATTCAAACATATTTTTGAATGTAGAACATCATTAAATAAAATCTGTCTCTTGTCTATCCGATTTTTAATGGGTCAAATATATATGTTCAATATTGTTTTTTTATTTGTACTAGTGGTTTAACGCATATGTTAAGCTTTGCAACCTAAAACACTATTTTTTAAAAATATTTTAATTCATGTATTTGCATATTTAATTACAGTTTTTTAAAATAAAAAACAATTCAATATACTGTATCTTTATGTATGGGTGGGGGGGGGGGGGGGGGGGGGTTGGATGGGTGCCAAAGTTTTTTTCTGAAGTTGGCTGCATAATCAGACATGAATGTGCATGTTGGGTCACATTTTTCTTTATTCCAGTAATGATGAAGACTTCTTGATAGTCATAGAAAAATGTTTGGTTATTTAGCAGTAATACAAAAGCAGTTCAAAACAAGTTTAAATTAACTTTATTCAAATACAAGTATATATTTATATGGATAATAAAATAATATGTCAGTTCTGTTTCTCCGCCTTGGATGACAATGCCCAGGACTAAGGTGGCACTTTTCAGGAGGGGGGGGGGGGAGTGTGCCTCATTTGTCGCATGTGTGCCCCACGTTCAAATGCTTGAGCCCACCCACACAAATATTCTCAGGGGAAGCGCCGCTGCTGCACTTCAACATCTAAGGTCATACAGACTGTGCTTTCAGCATCCAGTACATGCATCGAAAGATGCACTGCACAGAATGTCAGACAACATTCGTCACACAGGTAAGTAGATTGGCAAGTCTGAGGGGCAGATTTGCAAGTCGCGAGGCAGAATGGAATGTCTGAGGGGCAGATTGGCAAGTCTCGGGGCAGAATGGCATGTCTGAGGGGCAGACTGGCACGTCTGTGGATGCATTGGCAAGTCTGAGGATGCATTGGCATGTCTGAGGTGCAGATAGGTAATTTTGGGGATGCATTAGGCCCTCTAAGAGTAAAAGGTGGAGTGGTACTGTTTTGACAAGACGGGGTTGGGCAAATTTAGATTAGGGGCTAAATGAGTTTAGTCAGGCCAAGGGCAGCACAAAACCAAAACACACCACTGCCGCAGCTTATTGTCAAATGAGGCAGTATTATTAGATGGCCAGTATTATTTTACTATTCAGATGCCAGAAATATTGTACCATTCAAATTCCAGTATTATTATGCCATTCAGATGCCAGTAATATCATGCCATTAAGATGCCAGTATTATTTTGCTTTTCAGATGCCAAAAATATTATAGCATTCAAATGCCAGTATCATTACACCATTAATATTGTGCCATTCAGATGCCAGTATTATTGCACCATTCAGATGCCAGTTTTATTGCACCATTAAGATGCCATAATTATTGTGCCATTCAAATGCCAGTAATATTGTGCCATTTAGATGCCCCAGCCAATGTGCCCATTAAGATGGCAGTAATATTGTGCCATTCAGATTCCAGTATTATTGTGCCATGAAGATGCCCTAATTATTGTGCCATTACAATGCCAGTATTATTGTGCCATTAAGATGCAAGTAATACTGTGCCACTAAGATGCTAGTATTATTGTGCCATTAAGATGCCAGTTATATTGTGCCATTAAGATGCCAGTATCATTGTGCCATTCAGATGCCAGTAATAGTTTGACATTAAGATGCCAGTATTATGGTGCCATTAAGATGCCAGTGATATTGTGCCATTAAGATGCCATAATTATTGTGCCATTTAGATGCCAGTAAGCAGCAGATAGGGTGATTAAAATGTAAACTCACTCGTTATGCAATTCTGATGTGAGTCTGAGTGTGATGGGAGTCAGAGTGTGTGTGACTGGATGTGATGGGAGTCAGAGTGTGTGTGACTAAGTGTGATGGGAGTCAGAGTATTTCAATGAGTGTGATGGGAGTCAGAGTCTGTATGACTGAGTGTTATGCGAGTCTGATGTGAGTCTGTGTGTGATTGGGTGTGATGGGAGTTTGAGTGTGTGACTAAGTGTGATGGGAGTTTATGTGTGTGAGACTGAGTGTGATGGGGGTCATTGTTTATGATGGGAGTATGAGTGTGATGTGAGTCTAAATGTGATGTGTGATGGTGGGGGTATGTAATGGGGGTGATGGTTGCATATAATGGTGCTGATGGTGGCATGTAATGAAGTGATGGGGGCATGTAAAGGGGTAATGGAGCATGAGATGGGGACATGTAATGGGAGTGATGGGTGTCATGTAATGGATCAATAATCGGGGAGATGGTGGCATGTAATGGGGTGATAGGGGCATGTAATGGACATGGTGGGGGTATGTAATGAGGGTGATGGTGGCATGCAATGGGGCTAATGGTGGCATGCAATGAAGGTATGGGGGCATGTAATGGAGGTGTTGGGGGCATGCAATGAGGTTTATGGTGCAGATGATGGGGCATGTGATGGGGACATGTAATGGGGTGATGGGTACATGTAATCGGGTGAGGAGGGCATGTAATGTCTATGTAATGGGGTGATGGGGGAATGTAATGGGGTGATGGAGTATTTAGTGTGTATGCAATGTGGGTAATAGGGACATGTAATGGGGTGACTGGGTATTTAATGTGTGTGCAATGTGGGTGATGAGACATGTAATGGGGGGATGGGGCATGTTGGGGGTGTGCAACATGAGTGATGGGGCATGTTAAAGGTGTGCAACATGGGTGGGGGGGGGGGGGGGTGCCCAAGATTGGGGGAAAGAAATCATTTATTTTTTTGGTTAATGTATTTAATGACACACTGATATTTTTGTAGGTAAAGTTGGGACTAAGAGGAGATAGTCCACTTTTGAGGTAAACACATTATCCAATGTTCTATCCAGGGACTACTGGGGCCTTAAATCATCCCTGAGCAGCAAATCAGTTCACAGCAAATGTATATTAAGGAAAGTAAGGGCAAATCCAACCCATCTCATGGGCTATTTATACAATACCTGCGTGTCTCCTTTCACATATATGACATTTTTAAATTAATAGAGAACACGCATTTAATGGAAAACAACTCCAACATATTCTGCAATTGTTCTAACAGTCCTTGTACTGTACAATAAAAAATATGTATTTTTGACAATTTATTGTTTAGAGGAAATGTCCTAGGACCATTAATATGTTTGTCATATTGGCACATAATATTCATTCTACTATAATATGATATAGGTTAGATGTTTTGGAATGTATTAACATCAGCACTCTACCTGGATATAAACTGATTTATGGATTAGCATTGCTTTTTCGTAGCCCACAAGAAGCACAATACTTTGCCAAATTATTTAAAAGAAATACAGCATTAGGGAATCTGGGTTATTAATTGATCTGGGAAATCACAAGCTTAAAAAGAGCCATAATGCATAACTCCAGCATTCAAATAGTTCAAATTATAGCCTTTCAATTTCTAGGCTTACTAATGATTACAATAACAGTATGCCAATATACACATTTTTAGATAACAACAAATACTGAGTCTCTATAAACTAAATGATTTATTATTGCTGGTCGTGTATAATGTTAAGAACAAAAAAAAAAAGAAATAAGTGTAAGCAACCAGGTCTTTAAAATCAGAACTCACATGTCAAAGCAGGGACGCATCAACCTTCTGTGCTCCATGCCGGCATAACAGGAGGAGAAAGAAACACTTCCACCAAGGGCCGCCATCAGAGGGGGACGGGCGATATACTCGTCCCTTTAAAAAAGAAAAGAAAAATGTAAAAATATTAAATTAAAAAATAAATGTAATAAAAGCGTGGGCAAACAGCGTGGATCCATTCATTCCTGGGGCCCAAAGCAGCTGCCCCATGGGCCCCCGCTGCCCATGTGATTGTCTCACATGGAGACAGTCCCGATTGGGCAGCATCTGGCAGATCTTCATCCAGCCGACGCGGACCCGGCTTTCTTTCACAGCTACCGGAAATGAAGGCAAGTACTGGAAAAGGGGGAGGTGGGGGGGGGGGGGGGGGGTGGGGGGGGATGGCTGTGGCATGTTAATGAGCAAATTATCAGTGGCATATTAATGAGCAAATTATCAGTGGCTATTAATGAACAAATTATCAGTGGTTATTAATGGTCAAATTATCAGTGGCATATTAATGGATAAATTATCAGTGGCATATTAATGGATAAATTATCAGTGGCATATTAATGGATAAATTATCAGTGGCATATTAATGGATAAACTAACACTGGCTGTAGCATATTAAGTCTTGGATGTGCAATGTGGGTACAGGTGATGGGGCATTTGCTGGGGTGTATAAATCATTGGCATGATATACAAAGACCTGGATAAAATGACATTGGGAGGGAAGGGGGGCAAGAGGGAGATGGGGGGAAGCATAATTGTTTTCAGTAAAGAGCCCTGAAATTTCTGATGGCAGCCCTCCTTCCACCTCTGCTCATTGATAGTGGTAATGATCAACTCGGCATTTCAGTACAGGACGGAAGGCTGCTGCCACCTGAAACGTCTGCACTGTTATCTCTCCAAATGCAGGTGAGGTGTTTTGACCCCAACTCCTGTTGTGTTTGGCTTCCAAACTGAAACTTAATTTGAAATAGGGCAGACATTTATTTCATAAGGAATATAATACAATATTATTTCAGCAAAGGTAGGGGTCCCACATTAATCCTTGAGGGCCCCATCAAGCCTGCAGGCTGCAGTTAGACACTAAGATCTAGATTAGCAATTCCGCTGCTATACAATCTATACCCATTTTTTATTTTTATAAATTGGGTGTTGATAAAGGACTATGTTGCATTTTGATTTTCTAGTCATTGTGCTTTATGGTGCAATTACACACTTGGACCTTTTTTTTGGGGAAGAGTTGGCTGTTCGCTAAAACTGAACTGTCAAGTGAACTGTGATACTGAGACATCAATAGCTGAGTTGGTAACTGACTTATCAGTTCAGTTATAGTGACTAGCCCTCAATGTTTTTGATTGTGATATACTATTTTTACAAAAATCTTTATCTTGTCCAGACTAATACATATGTTAATAAAATGCATCAGTGCACTGGGATGGATTCAATGATAAAGGTACAGTGTAATATTGGAGTGGGGCTGGAATCCAGTTGCAGATGAGATAGTAAATTTATGTCATTACTCCAGGATTCATCACGGAATCCTGGAGTGATGATATAGAGCAACTTGGTGGCAAAGATCACGAAATATGGGAGAAATTAAGACGATCTCAATGACATAGTAAAGAAATTAAGCAGCTCTCTTAACAGATCAGTCCACCTCGACCAGTAAAAGGATTTATTTACCATGACCTCTATCCTCCTGTTCCAAGGTTCAAGCATCTGCATTATCTTTGCAGTGGCACCAGTGAAGCTGCCAACACTATGGAGATTACTGCTATAAGAAATTCTGTAACACTGGAAATAGAGTGAAACAGAATCGGTCCCAGCAACATTGGATCTGCTGAGCAGGATCTAGGGGTTTTGTACATGAAAGGGGGATCTGCAAACCTAAAGCCAAAATAGCAGATTTTGAAGTATTGCTTTGGCCTTAAAGGACAATTAAACTTTTTGACTCAAGTGATCTTATTTATTTGGGAAGGGTGGACTTACTTTATTTTATTCACTGCTAGGGACTTTTTGAATATAACGTCCCAATTACATTGCTGACAAACGTGTAGGCAATGTAATTCACAAGATACCTGACTGGCGAACTGCGCGCACACGCATGCTTTCGTTTAACAGCCACAAGCGGGCAGTTTGTTTTATGGTTCTGGTCAATGCATTGCTTCCAGTTATTGAACTCAGCTTGTTTCCTGATAATTCCTTGCCCTCTCTGATCCTGACCACAGCCTGTTTTCTGGGTCTTGTTTTTGTCCTGTCTCCAGTGATATTTTATCAATTTGCCTACCTACAGTTGATACCTGGTTCCGGAGTTATTGGAGCCTTGTTTTAAAGAATTCTTCTTCTACTGATTGACTGCTGCTACCAAAAGTTCATGACTTTAACTGATGATTGGCAAAAAGGACAACTGTGTGGGTCTTAGTTATGGTGAAATCAAATAATGGCCAATAAAGTAATGTGGAAGGTAAATAGTAAACGGAGAGATTTAAATAAATTACAGGAGTGCGTATCCGTATAATTTCATTAAATTATGACATGTATAAGCAAGGATCATCCACGTCCCTTGGATGTTATGCTTTCTGCACATATCTGACAGGGCTACAGAGGGAACAACAGTTGGGAAAACATACACGTTATAGGTCTCTCCCCCTTCTCTCTGCTGTGTTCTCTCCTCTCTCCCCCTTCTCTCCTCTGTGTTCTTTCCCCTCTCCCCTTATCTCCTGTGTCCTCTCCTTTATCTCCCTTGCATTCTCTCCTCCCTTATCCCTGTTCTCTCCTCTCTCATCCTCCCTGTTCTCTCCTCTCTCTCCAATCTGTTCTCCCCTCTCATCCTCCCTGTTCTCTCCTCTCTCTCCAGTGTTCTCCCTTTGCCCCTCCCTGTTTTCTCTCTTCTCCCCCTACCTGTGTTCACTCTCCTCCCCTTCCCTGTGTTCACTCTTCTCCCCCTCCCTGTTTTCTCCTCTCTCTCCACTCTGTTCTCTCCTCTTATCCTCCCTGTTTTCTCCTTTCTCTCCAATGTTCTTTTTACCCCCTGCCTGTGTTCTCTCCTCTCCCCCTTCCTGTGTTCACTCTTCTCCCCCTCCCTTTGTTCTCCCCCTTCCCTGTGTTCTCTCTCCTCTCCCTGTGTTCTCTCTTCTCCCCCTCCCTGTGTACTCTCCTTTTCCCCTTCCTGTATTCTCTCTTCTCCTCCCTCCTCATGTTTTCTCCTGTGCCCCCTCCTACCTGATGTGATGCAATGCAGGTCGAATCACTCAGCGGAGAGACGCAAACAGCATTGGCTCCGTGGGTGTTGAACACACCGAGAGCTCAATCCATGCTGCCTTGCGCTTCCCGTGCATAGTGATGACGCAGAGCTCAGAACCATCACTACACATGGTGGAGGGTGAGGCAGCACGGGTCGAGTTCTCAGTTTGTTTAACACGCAAGGAGCCAATGCTTTCTATGCCTCCCCGCTGCGTTCACTGATCTGGGGGAGGTGATTGCTCCGTTGTGTCCCCGCCCCCTGGATCCACCATTGGTAGCTATACATGCATTCTGATAGCACTATCTTCAACAAGAGAGAAAGGCTTGAGGTCTTTAGTTTTTTTTCACCTCTGCTCCCCTTCTCACTTATGATTTCCTTTGATTTCAGATTAAAGATTCAGTACTAACTAGGAGAATAAAACAGACAGCAAAGGAAGGGATTATTTACGGTAAGGACAATAAAGTTATGGAACTCACTGCCAAGAGAGGTAGTGCTATCAACTACAATAGATGCATTTAAACATGTCCTGGATGTTTGTTTGTTTTTTTAGAAAAGCAGAACATACAGGGCTATTAATAATAGAATAAGCATTATTAATAGAGCTTATTGATCCAAGGAGAAATCTGATTGCCCTTTGGAGTCATGAATGATAGGAGGCAAAATTCAAAAAAGCTTCCTTAGGGATTTTTGCCTTCTTTTGGATCAAAAGCTGGAATGTTACCTAGAAGGGTTGAACTTGATGGACTTGTGTCTTTTCTCAACCTAAATTACTATGTTACTATGTATTATTTAATGGTCTTTTTATTTTCTTCTGAAATATTTTAAAGATCAGTGCGGTTTTCAGTACATAAAAATTATAAAAAAATGAATTGTCTCGATGTTTGACTAGTAAGATTACTTAGCACGCAATACACTCGTATACACAGCTGGACCATAAAAACACTCAGATTTTTAGTGTTATTATGTGAACTTTAAGGGGATACATTTTACTTCTAAGGAATCTGTTGTCAAGGTGTCCAATTCAAAATTTTACAAATGTTATCAAGTTTTTGCATGAGACCCCTCTAAGGCAAGGAAACAGGATGCACTCTTTTGGGTGCTAGAGGACCATGTAAAATGTATATGTACAGTTAATAAAGCAGTTGTGCTAATATAAATGTTTCTGTGTTTCTATAAATGGACTGTGATTCCGCTACCTCTTTTATGGGGAATATCTAGATAACCTAACCTATCTCTAACCAGTCTAGGACTGGTCACTAGGCATACTAGGAAAATGTCCAGGAGAAAATGAACCAGTAATGTTAAAACAACAGCAGTTCTTGAATGTATTTTATATTATGGTTCATCGCTGTCGTTGATTGTTAATTCTGGTACTTGGGGATAGTTTGGTAGTTAGTAATGTCTCACTTGTTTATTAGTTAAGAAAAATATATTGTGGGGAATGCACATTATTATGATTTGTTTTTGTTTGCTCAGCACAAAAATATTTTTAACTACTTTTACAAGTGGGATGCTGTGTACATAAGAAACAGTTATTAGGTTATATTTGTAGCTCATATATAACAGAAGAGGATGGGATAATGAGGCCAGCAATGAGTACAGTGTAGGTCATAATTAGTGGATCTGATGTCTGATTAGAAAAGGAGTATATCATAAGAGGGGTGAGGGTGACATGTGGGAGTGTATTTGATGAGGGCTATTTGGATGGGCTGTAGTATTATTTATGGGTTTGCAAGTAAGAGTTTGAAAGTACGAAACATGATTTTCAATTTGATCCTGGAACATGAAAAGAGGAAAAACATAAGTGAAATTGGTTGACAAATGCACTTAGAATGGATTTCATTACCTAACTTGATCACCTACTATCATGCATCACAACTAGCCACAACACAGAAGATACATGTGGAAAAAAAATACAAAAAGATGGGTAGACCTTGATTATGCTGTACTTTCATTTGAAATATTTAATCAGTATATTTGGATACCTAGAATTATATGATCTATGCTACCACCTGCCTGCCCTAGCATATATAATACCATTCAAATATGGGACACATTAGTTCTAAAATTTAATGTAATCAATGATCCATTCCCTCAGTCTGACATAGCATTTGCTCCATCTCTGGCATCCTTGATTGCCCAAACTTCCCAGTTCGGGTACGCCTCTGTGATGTCACACGTGACGTCACAAAGTATCACAGGATGTCGGCAGGGACCAACAGGGCCGATAGAGATCCTGATCAGCCCCTGCTTGTATGTTCCTGGCTGCCGATCACAAAGTGATTGGGGCAAGGAACACAAAGACGCCGGTTTGGTGCTTTGGTCATTAGGGGGTTACGAAAGGGTAAAAAACCTCAATTATCTTTCCTTTATAAAACAATAATTAATTTAATTATCATTAGGCATGATTCTAGAACAAAAAGATTGGGGAAAAAAATCTGTGAAGAAACTAATAAAATATCTATCTGTATAAATTATAATGAACAATCTATTAAAACTTTGCACAGATTTTTTTGTATTTTACTCCAGTTGAATGATACAATATGGGTTTTCATAAATCAAATACCTGTTGGAAAAATTGTGGATATTTTGGAACTTATATTCATGTCTGGTGGTACTGTCCTAACATAGAAAATGTATGGATTTCTTTCAGTAACTATCTGTCTGTATTATTGAATGAATCAATATCATTAGATCCATGGGAATAAATATTATACAAACTAATTTGAAATCTCACAAAATATGAAAACACATTTATTGCACGAGTGGCTGTGGTGGTGAGATGCTGTATAGCTATTGTTTGGAATAATACAGAAATTACAACTTTGAATACAGTTTTAAAAAAAAATGGAAGATATCATTTTAACTCTTGACTCTTGGTTGCGTTGTGTCTCTCCTGGCTAGGTAATATTTATTGGACATTGATTATTTCCTTTTTTAAAAATAGAGATATGTTGTCTTTTTGCAGTTAATATATGTATATGTATATATATATATATATATATATATATATATATATATATATATATATATATATATATATGTACAGTGGATATAAAAAGACTTCACACCCCTGTTAAAATGTCAGGTTTCTGTGCTGTAAAAAAATGAAACAAAGATAAACTGTACAACTCAATTGAAAAACAAACTGAAATCTTTTAGATAGAGGGAAGAAAAAATATAAAAATAAAATAATGTGGTTGCATAAGTGTGCACACCCTCTTATAACTGGGGGTGTAGCTGTGTTCAGAATTAAGCAATCACATTCCAAATCATGTTAAATAGGAGTCAGCATACACCTGCCATCATTTAAAGTGCCTCTGATTAACCCCAAATAAAGTTCAGCTGCTCTAGTTGGTCTTTCCTGAAATTTTCTTCGCATCCCATAGCAAAAAAAAAATGGTCCACAGAGAGATTCAAAGCATCAGAGGGATCTCATTGTTAAAAGGTATCAGTCAGGAGAAGGGTACAGAAGAATTTCCAAGGCATTAGATATACCATGGAAAACAGTGAAGACAGTCATCATCAAGTGGATAAAATATGGCACAACAGTGACATTACCAAGAACTGGAGCTCCCTCCAAAATTGATGAAAAGACGAGAAGAAAACTGGTCTGGGAGGCTACCAAGAGGCCTACAGCAACATTAAAGGAGCTGCAGGAATATCTGGCAAGTACTGGCTGTGTGGTACATGTAACAACAATCTCCCGTATTCTTCATATGTCTGGGCTATGGGGTAGAGTGGCAAGACGAAAGCCTTTTCTTACGAAGAAAAACATCCAAACCAGGCTACATTTTGCAAAAACACATCTAAAGTCTCCCAAAAGCATGTGGGAAAAGGTGTTATGGTCTGATGAAACCATGGTTGACCTTTTTTGCCATAATTCCAAAAGATATGTTTGGCGCAAAAACAACACTGCACATCACCAAAAGAACACCATACCCACAGTGAAGCATGGTGGTGGTAGCATCATGCTTTGGGGCTGTTTTTCTTCAGCTGGAACTGGTGCCTTAGTTAAGATAGAGGGAATTATGAACAGTTCCAAATACCAGTCAATATTGGCACAAAACCTTCAGGCTTCTGCTAGAAAGCTGAACATGAAGAGGAACTTCATCTTTCAGCATGACAACGACCCAAATCATACATCCAAATCAACAAAGGAATGGCTTCACCAGAAGAAGATTAAAGTTTTGGAATGGCCCAGCCAGAGCCCAGACCTGAATCCAATTGAAAATCTGTGGGGTGATCTGAAAAGGGCTGTGCACAGGAGATGCCCTCGCAATCTGACAGATTTGGAGTGTTTTTGGAAAGAAGAGTGGGCAAATCTTGCCAAGTCAAAATGTGCCATGCTGATAGACTCATACCCAAAAAGACTGAGTGCTGTAATAAAATCAAAAGGTGCTTCAACAAAGTATTAGTTTAAGGGTGTGCACACTTATGCAACCACATTATTTTATTTTTATATTTTTTCTTCCCTCTACCTAAAAGATTTCATTTTTTTTTTCAATTGAGTTGTACAGTTTCTAGGTCACATTAAAGGTGGAAAAAGTTCTGAAATGATTTATCTTTGTCTCATTTTTTTAACACAGAAACCTGACATTTTAACAGGGGTGTGTAGACTTTTTATATATATATATATATATATAAATTTGTATATATATACACTGTATTTATATATATAACTATATATTTTTTTAATTTGTGTTTTAAGTTAATTATTTATTTAATTTTTGTTTTATTTTATTGCCATTTTGAAAAAAAATCTAAAAATGAAGAATTTAAATACAAAAATGGCTGTTAGTGAGAAGAGATGCACAAAACAGAAAAAAAATAGAAAGGAATTGAAGGAACATGCAGTAATTATGTGGGATATTACTAAAGAGAGAAGAATTATTTCAAAAAAAATTTGTGTGAGGAGTGATTGGATTTTGAAGATGATAAAGAGGGGCAGCAATATAAATCATGGGATTATGTGTGCATTTGGTACCAGTTGTATGCAACAACATTGTTTATGTTGCACATCTACTCGACTTTGCAATGGCATTTTAGTGATGGTCTGTGGACCCTCACAGACACTGGAGTCTTTGAATGGGCACTTTGCCTATTCCTGAGTATCCATAACACCTCAGTCTTTTTATTATAAGCTTTAGATATCGAGAAGAAAGCCAAGATTGTCAAAATAACCTGTCAATTATTATTATTCAGGTTGAAAAACACCATTACCGCATCTCCCAAACCCATTACAGACATAATTTAACTAATAGCAGCAACCAGTTAATTAACACTCCCCTGTTATTCATCAATTTATATTTCACTTACCTTTATTTAATCACATAATAAAATATTTTTTAAAAGCATGTACGTCTTAGACAAGGATATTCATTTCTCTGAGTCATGCCATAATTGAATGAACATCTATGTGATAAAGATTACAAAAACAATACAACATTAATTGATTTGTTGAAGCAAAATGTTTTCAATGTTCACTGTCTTATCTAACTTTCATCAAAAACGTGATTAACATTTCATACCAAGATAGGTGCAATCACTTTGTCACAGGATAAATATTTCCATCAAAACTTAGCTTGTTATTTGCAATGGATAGCGGCCCCTGGATTCCTGATTGAGTCTTTAATTAACAAAATCAAATTCCATTGTATGATTTCTTTTCCCATTGACTTTGAAACAGTTGTTCTTTATTGAAGAATGTTTTTATGTGTTCTATGTATTGCAAGGCTACTTGAGCCATATTCATAAAACATGCAAGCATGTGGCCTGAATAAGAATGTAAATACAGTGCATCATTATTATTATTTATGTTACTGTGAATGGGTGGTAATGTCCTTAACTACAGAGATATAAGTGTCAAATAGCTTAGACAAGTAGTGGCTGATATACTTACTCAAACAGGCAATATTGCTTTGTTTTAGACTAGAAAATTGCAACCAGCTCCCTGACCTCTTGTATTTCTTTCAAAAATATGCAATGAAGGGATATTTTCCCTTCCAGACAAATGTTTGGTCTACCGTAATCTGTTCTAAGTCAATTTCCCATTTTACAGTATTTTCTAATAATATACCTTTATGGAGCATTTCTTTTCTCATTACATTAACTATAATGTCCACTATACAAAAAAAACAAAACAAATAACATTTAAAAAATTTACTCACCGCAAACGTAGGCCAAAATCGGTGAGCTGTAAATGTACTCCAGTTTAGTCATTTTTCCTACTGTCTGGCCTAAATTTGGCAATTCAGTGTTCATATGAAATAAATTAATGTCCACCTGCAAGACAATCCCAGCCAGTATGAGCTCACCAGGTCCAAAGCAATTACCAGTTTGATAGGAGCGTGCTCTGTCTTCACAATAGGCTACTTCTCACCACAGACAGACATTTGAAAAACGTGCATTGCACATGATGATAACGGCACTCCTCACACCCTGAAACAAATAGATCTGCACTCAGGCTTGTGTTACACTGGACGGTGAATAAACTCATACCATTTCACTGTCATTTTGAATGGATCTATCCTTTTCACCAACCCAGTAGGGCTGTTATCATGCGCCCTGCAATATTTTTAAATTTAGTTGTCAGTTCAGCACAGTTCGTTTTTAGTCAATAAATCCCTTACAGAAGCAGAGTCGAGATCTCAGGCTACCAAGCAAACCCACCTAAGTACATACAGCAGGCAATCCATATGACTAGAGCAGGGTCACAGCTTTAATAACCAATAAGTTAACACAAGTACATAAAACACTTTTAGTCAGTGTCATAAACATTCCACAACTTAAAATTAGATTTTAAATTCCTTACCTGCTGTTTAACAATATGACCATGGCCCTATAACTTCTAATACTGACAGAAACATTAACATAGTAGAGAAATAAAACACGCAAGAGTTACCAACCATAATGGCATACCAAGATGCTCCACCACCATGCATTCTGAGCCATAAACCCAAACCATCTTTAATTCTTCCCTGCAAATAAATCTTCCATTGCAAAACCCCCTCTACACTGGGAATATAGAACCATAGTGAAAAGAGAGAACACTGCTTGAGTTCAAATCTAGGAGTGGAGATCAAAATGTTGTGATTTTTGGTATGATCTTGGATGGCTCGGGAATGGACTTCATCATTGCCTTAAAAAAATGCTACAATTTACCCACTGAATGAGCCTAACATTTTTGAAGCAGCTTTCTCCTTCAACCGTAAGCAATCAAAATCTGTTGTTTGCATTCCTCAACAAAGACAATTCATGAAAAGGTCAGCTGCTAAATATTCCACAGTAGCAGGTCCAGGTAGATAACAAAATTGATCTTTTAATTTATACTGGCACAAAAATATACACACCCAATCTCCCTGTGGTACAAAGAATGCCTCCAATTTTGTACACCTTACTGGCAGGTGTCTGATCAGCAGTAGGTTACACAGCACTGCTGACGGTAAGGAGTCCAAAATTAAAGGCAAGGACAGCATTTAACATCTGCTCGGGAGGGTGAGAACCCCTGGCAGGGGTCATTGTATAAGTGCTGTTGGACTTTATAATATATATTGTAGAGTGCCTATATTTCTGTGAGTGTGTTTTTAACTCACTTATTTCACATATTAATATGTGTGAATAGTTTTTGTATAAATAGGTTCTGCAATATCTTTTTGTAATCTCTTTCATTGGATATAACCAATGATCTCTAACAACCATCAATATTTGATGGTGGATCCTTTCTGACATATATGCTTTCTACGGGAGGGAAAGTGTCCCTTTGAGGTCACCACCTACAACTTATTATTAAGGGGGTATTCAAAAAGTCCCTCAAAACTTACATCTTTAGAGAAGCTCTGGCCAACTTAGCTCCCACTGTCCCCAAAAACTGTTACTACTACCACCTTCCCCTTTGAACTTTTCACTCACTTTATGCGTCTCCTGTCCCTGGCTCTACCTCATCAACCTTTTATGTACATCTAACGTAATATGTAGTTCCCTTCTATGCTTTATACCAAGTGCTACTTAAATTGTTGGAGCTATTTAAATAAATGGTAATGTAAATGGGGGGGGGGGGGTAAGAATTTTGCATAATTATTAACAATAGCTGTCTGGACTAATGGATTTCCTTATTATGAGGTTACCAACCTCCCCAACATAAACCAACCAATTGGGTCTTGACCTATCCCTAAGCTGCCTTCCAGCTCTGTGCTGCTTCACTGGCTTCAGTATGTATGTCTATCCATATAAAAGTTGTCAACACAATTTATAATTGTACAAAATTGGTTTTTTGTTTGTTTATTTTGTAAATTCTACATTGTTCTAATTAAGTCTCTCTTTTACAATATTTATTCATGAACATGAAAGGTACATTTGTTTGTGAAAGTACTTTCCTCCAGTTTTGTAAAGCAGTTGTTGTATGGCTGGATTTAATCTCTCAGAGGATAGCTTTGTAAATAAATATGTCTGATTGTCTTATTGCCTTCAGCAATGCTAGAAGCACTTTTGAGTCACACAGATATTGTTTTAACTTTTGATTTGATGTTGAAAAGAAGCATACATTTCATAGAGAACCATGTTAGTGTTGATATTACACATTTTTCTTACAATAGGTGCTATTAAAATTGATATGAAATACAAGCCATTGATAGAATCTTTCAACAGTAGCATGTATTTGGATTTCAGCTTGATTAAGTCACAGCACTACTGCAAACACAAAGTCAATGTAGAGTGATGTGTCTAAGGCTAACAGTTAGTACAATTTCATCCTTGCAATGTTCACTGACATGTTCTGACATTTAAAGTTGAGAGTGACACTAACAGTGTGTGCTATTTAGAATGTATAGTACCTTAACCCCTTCAGGAAAATGTTTTTCTTTGTTTTGATGTCCATTCTGGACAATAGCTATTTTACAACTTGAGTTATGTGTGCGTTTAACCCCTTAGTGACAAGACATTTTCACCTTGACTTTCCCTTGGTGACAATGGCTGTTTTGACATTTCTGGGGTGTTTGTGTTTAGCTGCAATTTTCTTCTTTCTCAAATACTGTACCCACACAAATGATATGTTGTTTTTATCACCATAAGAAGGGATTTCATTTGATACCATTATGTTCATCAAATCTTATAATTTACTACAAACAAATCATAAAATATGATGAAAAATAAAAAAAAAACACTTTTCTAACTTTGACCTAAAATATAATTTACACAAATACAATCATTAAAAAAGACCCTGTCTAAATAGTTTCTAAATGTTGTCCCGAGTTCATAAATATGCATGTTTCCATATTTTTCAGTAATTTTTTGCGAGTTATGGGGCAAAAAACAAAAACAGTGTTTTTTTTGTATTTTCCTATATTGACCTTTTGACCCCAACCCGAGCCCAAAAATTAAATTGTCGCGAAGGGGTTAAATAAAAGTGCACACTTGCTTCCTAAATAAATTCTGTCATATCATATACTGTTTTTTTAAGAACAGATAGGCAATCACATGAGACCATTTATTTTTAAAACGTAACCCTTTGTATACTATGTACACTTTAAGAAAGTATGTAAAAAATATATTTTTTAAAGTGTTTTTTGTGTTTTTATATTTTCATTTTTTTCTGGGACACAATATATATAAGATCAAAGTGGGTCCGTGAGAGAGAGGAAGGACCTTGACAATCAGTGTCCACACAACATTGATTGTCATTTACTGTATTTTTTGCATTTATTGCATGTGATCAGTGTGATAGATTTTCACATAGATCACATCAATAATTGCAAAAAATAATGATTGATTCAGCCTGCCTAACTGTTAAGGCAACCAGAATCAACCTACCCCATCTACCCCCATCTACCCCCCCCCCAAATTTGGGGAAGGATGGCAGTGGATTGTGATATGTCTCTAGACAGGCTGTCTCAGTTATTGCAGGCTACGACAGCCCCTTTTCTGTGGGTTTTCAGCCTGAAACACCCCTCACATGATTTGCATAGGGTCAAAGGGCTTGATTGACACTTTTTGTGTTTTCTTGGATATCATTCACTCGTGAAGCTTCCAGCCCGAAAATAGCCCGAATCGTTTCTCATGATTCTTTTTCCCCCTAAATTGTAAGCTTGAAAGCAAGGTTCAGCTACCTTATATTTTAGTCTAAATATATTTATTTAATTTTAATGTAATTTCTATTAAAGAAAATTGGTTTTATATATGATGACCCCTCTTTTCATGGTTCTTTGTAATTGCACATAATCACATACACTATTTGTGACTTTTATCTTTTTTTCCATCGTGTGCATGAGCTCTTTGGTGTGAAAACCTATATGTGCCCTGTATACAACCATAGACTGGAGCATGCTCTGTAAAGGCACATGGAAGCACAAGTTGGAAGTATTATAAACCTTTGGCATATTTTGCCTGTTGAATGTTTGAAACAATTTAAATATTGCTTTTTTTTCTTACCAGGCTCCATCAAATGCTGAATAGCTAAGTGGGTGAGTCAGTAGAGATTGCAGACCTAATATTTGTGAGTAAATGCATACATTTCTAAAATTATTTAACTTTAATATGCATTACAAAAGCTACATCATTCTCACGTTGGGGTGTTCCTATAACTATGAACACACGCACACACACACATGAATTTTGGACTGCCCTTTTACTTCTGTGGGTACATTGTTTCTAGAATTAAAGAATTGGGATGGTCCTCCCCTGCTGTGACCACACAAATTGTTTGCTCGTCAAAAGTGATACACTCATCAGTTACTGAAAGCAGCTCAGTGACCTATGTGCATATGAACCTTTACTATAACTTTTCATCACTGCAAATAATTGACCTTGCAAGAAAGGTTATTTAATGGACTTTGAACAAGAGCAGTTTGATATCACATTTGTGCAGGTTTTTAAATCTTGAAATGAGACCTTAACGTTGCTAAAGATCATTGCATTTCAGTATTAGAGCATAAGTTAAAAGGATCTCTCATTTATATGCAGCTACACACTCATTTTACATGTAAATTCATTTATATCAAAACATCCTATTATAATCATACTCCATTAAGGTCTTCACCTTGGTAATCTAAGCATTCACAGTGTGAATTAACGCATACCCAAAGCTTTGTAGAATACAATAATTATATTTTAGAGCAGATAGAATACTAATAAAAAGTAATATACACTGGATAAGTAGACATACCGAAACTTAAGCATTAAATATTAAAACATAAGTGGTAAGAAAGTAGCATTATATTTTTTTAAATGATGCATTAATTTGTAGAATTTATAGAGCTAGTAAACTTTTTTCACTTGTGTTTCAAAAATAGAAGCACAAGTGAAATGTCTAATAGCCCTACTACAAGGATAGACTGGCATTCACTTTTTGAATCATGTGACAGTTCATTATATGCTTGGTAGCCATCATGCTGCCCTGGTAACCCAACAAAAGCTAAGTCAATTATAACATGCATTTCAAAGGATTGCCTATTTACATGACACAATAAATACATATATAACACCTAATGTTTATAGCTCATTACAGTTACATGGCAGAGAAAATGAAAAAACGAACACACATTTTATTAATCATAATGCAGTTATGTATTACATTAATTCAATGTACTTTGCCTATTTTAACACAAAAGCAAAGCCCAATTTTTGTTCAATATAATACTTCCAGTGTCTGTTTGATAGCACATAGACAAGCATTAATTTGTAAGCTGTGTGTGAAATTCAGTTAGAAAAATGTAAAAATGCTCTCTAATGGAAATGAACTTAATTTACATTTTTATTATGCATCACTTTTAGATAAAGCAGCTATCTGATTACGTCACCTAAATGCATGTTTTATCAGATATATACTGTTTGCTTAAATGGAATGCTTTTTATTTTCACAACTATTGTTAAGGGTTGATTGACTGAAAAAAAATAAAATTTGAAAAGTAAAATGAAAATGATCCATAAAGCGATTATACATTCACTGCTGGTACTTGTTATTTTAGCTGAAGTTCAATAACTCCAATGACAGGACCTTTGTTATATAAATGGAGATGTGGGCTCCTTGCTGTGTGGCACTGAAACCAATTACACCATTACAACCAGCATATGTAATGTGTTTTGACAGCCTGTCAGCATTGAGATTAAATGGAGCATGTATATTTGATCAATATCATTTGGTTTCTCTATGTTTGTCATTTCTTCATATTTTTTAGGTTTCTGAGTTTATTTAGGTTCTATTAATTCCGTTAGTGAATTAAAGTTTAAAAATATTAGTTATCAACACATAAGTTGAAAGTGTTCTTACTCATTAAAGTGTCACTGAAAATGATATGGTATCTCTTTGTAGATAATAAAAATATATATATTTAAACTATGCTCACCAAATTGCCCTGAAATGTAAAAGTAAATGACATTTACGTTTTCTTTTTTTTTTTTTTATAAAATAACTTTCTAATCCTTATTAGTATGTTTATGGAATTGGAGTACAGGCTAAAACTACCACTATGCTGAAGGCCGAACAATAAAAACTACAATGGCCACTGAAGTGAATGTTTTTTCATCTTGCTATAGGAAAAATAATTATCCAGCTAAGTTTATCTTGAAATTAAATATATTTACATTTATGTATAGGCTTTTCAGGAAGAAAGCTTCAGATAAGAATATCTTGAAATTATATAGTTTATGACTTTATTTATAAACATAATCTAAAGCAGTCACCAAGAGCATAAGGATATCAAATTGTTTAAGTATTTTTTTTTATGAACACATATGCAAGTAACTAAACTTGTATTTGCTAGCACTGTTAACTACTATGTAAAATATTTTATTTATAGGACATCTTTATGTACAATATAATATCATTCATATATTTAATAATCAAAATCAAACACTGAAGTTATGCTTAATTGAAAGATTGCATCAAGTGTATGAATTTTATATTAACCCCTTAGTGACATGACTTTTTTGGCTTGTCCGACGCTTGGTGACATGGGCTGTTTTAACAGTGTTTTGCTGTAATTTATTTCTGTCTCATTTAGTGTACCCGCACAAACTATATATTGTTTTTATCGTTATAAGAAGGGCTTTCTTTTGATACCATTATTTTGATAATAGCATATAATTTGATGTAAAAAAAATAATAAAATATGGCAAAAAAATTGAAAAAATACTTTTTTTATGACTTTTATTTGAAAAATCGTATACTCATGTACAAGAGACAACAAAAAAAACACTGCTAAAAAGTTTCTAATATATGTCCTGAGTTCATAAATAGCCCATGTTTTTATGTTTTTGTGCTTTTTTATTCATGTTACAGGGCCAGAACTATAAGTGGTGCAAAGCTATTTTAAAATCCTTTCTTTCAAAATTAGCGATAGTGACATTGTAACACTGATTTCTGTACTAAATCCATGAATGACCCCCAACATGTACATATTTTTGAAAACTAGACAACTCAGGGCATTTAACTTGGGGTATTTTGACACATTTCATGTAGCCATTTTACCACCAATCTATGCCAAAGTTTGCAGCAAAAAATCTTTTTTTTTAATTTTTCACATATATTGCAATTTAGGTAAACATTACCTTAAAATGTGAAGGGATATTTCCAAATAACACCTCAATATGTGTTCAGCAACATCTCCTGAGTACAGGGATACCACCCATGCATAGGTTTGTTGGTTTGTTTTGGGGCTAAAAGGCCACATTTAGGGGGTGCGCATTTTGGTTTTCCAACTTGGAATTCTGACATGCAGAAAACTTGTGCCCATGTCCCATTTGGGACATTTTTGAAGCCAGAAAGTGTATTCTACCCCACAAAACCATATATATTTTTAAACTAGACACCCTAGGGTATTTCAAATGGTAGTATTTTAACACTTTCCATGCACTAATTATACTACCAGCCTATGTCAATGTTTTGGGTAGTAATTTTTTTTCACATACATTGTACTTTGTGCATGAATTCACAGATCCTGTTATATCTCAGTGCCAAACAACACCTCAATATGTGTTCAGCAACATCTCCTGAGTACAGGGATACCCCCCATGTATAGGTTGGTTAGGTTATTTGGGGGTTAAAAGGCCACATTTGAGAGGTGCGCTTTTTGGTTTTCCAACTTGGAATTCTGACGTGCAGAAAACCTGCTCCCATGTCCCATTTGGGACATTTTTGAAGCCAAAAAGTGTATTCTATCCCACAAAACCATATATTTTTGAAAACTAGACACCCTAGGGTATTTCAAATGGTAGTATTTTAACACTTTCCATGCACTAATTATACTACCAGCCTATGTCAATGTTATGGATAGTAATTTTTTTTCACATACATAGTACTTTGGGCATGAATTCACAGATCCTGTTACATGTCAGTGCCAAACAACACCTCAATATGTGTTTAGCAACATCTCCTGAGTACAGGGATACCACCCATGTATAGGTTGGTTAGGTTATTTGGGGGTTAAAAGGCCACATTTGAGAGGTGCGCTTTTTGGTTTTCCAACTTGGAATTCTGACGTGCAGAAAACCTGCGCCGATGTCCCATTTGGGACATTTTTGAAGCCAAAAAGTGTATTCTATCCCACAAAACCATATATTTTTGAAAACTAGACACCCTAGGGTATTTCAAATGGTAGTATTTTAACACTTTCCATGCACTAATTCTACCACCAGCCTATGTCAATGTTATGGATAGTAATTTGTTTTTCACATTCATTGTACATCGGGCATGAATTCATAGATCCTATTATGTGTCAGTGCCACAAAACACATATGTGTTCAGCAACATCTCCTGAGTACAGGGATACCACCCATGTGTAGGTTAGTTAGATTATTTGGGGGCTAAAAGGCCATGTTTAGGGGGGGTGCATTTCCAACTTGGAATTTTGACATGTAGTCAGCCTGCGCCCATGTTCCATTTGGGACACTTTTGAAGCCTGTCAAAGTATTTTACCCCATAAAACCATATATTTTGGAAAACTAGACATCCTAGGGTTTTTAAAATTGTGGTATTTTAACACTTTCCAAGTGCTAATTCTACCACCAACCTATGTCAAAGGGTTGGGATGTCATTTTTTCCCCACACAAATTGTAGTTCAGGCAGGAATTTTCAGATTCTGGTGTTTGCCACTGCCAACCAACACCTCAATATGTGTTCAGCAACATCTCCTGAGTACAGGGATACCCCCCATGCATAGGTTTGTTGGTTTGTATTGGGTCTAAAATTCCACATTTAGGGGGTGCGCAATTCCAACCTGGAATTTTGACATGTAGTCAGGCTGCGCCCATGTTCCATTTGGAACATTTTTGAAGCCGTCCAATGAATTTTACCCCATCAAACCATATATTTTTGGAAAATAGACATCCTAAGGTATTTCAAATGGTGGTATTTTAATACTGTATAGGTACTAATTCTACCACCAGCCTTTGTAAAAGTTTGTGGTAGTACTTTTTTGGGAGGTTTTTTTCCACATGCATTGTACTTCAGGCATGAATTCACAGATTCTGGTATATGTCACTGCCAAACAACAACCCAATATGTGCTCAGCAACATCTCCCGAGTACAGGGATAGCACCCATGCATAGGTTTGTTGGTTTGTTTTTGGCTAGAAGGCAACATTTGTGAGATGCGCATCTCAAAATTCCAACTTGGAATTTTGACATGTAGTCAACCTGCGTACGTGTCCTTTATGGGATATATCTTTGAAGCCAGCCAATGTAATTTACCCCCACCAAACCATATATTTTTTTATCGGTAGACCCCCATCACTTCTTGTGGCAAGGGCTCAGCAGCCACCGATACATCGCTAGATGATGTATCAGAAAGCTGAATAGGGTCAAAATCGAACCCTGAGTCCGCGGCCTCAGAATCAGTGCGTAAGCAGTGATCTCGAGCAAACAAGGGGTTAATAGCTCTTAGAAGAGCCTATCTAGTACTGTAATACATTACAGTACAAAGAAATTAATCCATAAAACAGTGCAGACAGAAAAACATACAGTTGCTGTGCAAGATTACTGCTTACACAGTGATGAATGGCAGGGAAGGGGTTAATACACAGTGAAAGACTTTCATAAAACCCGACAATTTTATAAAATGTTATTTTATATCACTAATACTGATCTTATTCATATTTGTGAATATTGATCCGACCAATTTTGATCTGACCAGGGCGAATGGTGAGCTTAATTGAGAAATCACCAAACCGCCTTTGCCACTAATTTGCTGTTACTGATCGCTATGCGCTCAGGCAGCTTAAAAAAAAAAAACTCAAATATTTTTACTTTACATGTAATCCCCTAGCGGGTATGTGTAAAAAAAATAAAATAAAAATATGCAGACAGATAAAAATTGCTTTGGCGTCAATATCATTGCGTAAGCAGTGATCGACGGCAAAGAAGGGGTTAATAACTCTTAGAAGAGCCTTTTTAGTACTGTAATAAATTACAGTACAAAAAAAATTAACCCCTAAAAAATGCACAAACGGCAAAAATAAATGCGCTGATGTGCACGATCACTGCTTATGCAAGATCAGTGGCAGGGAAGGGGTTAAACGCAGGGAATTGCTTTAATAAAAATTTTTTTTATTGTTTTAATATTTGTGTGTTGTGTGTTTATTGTTTTTTTTTACTTTTATAACTTTGATCTGTCTCTCTCCCTCACTAAAAAAATGTGAGGAGAGGGAGGCAGATCATAACTGGTCAGATCAATATAGGGTTAATATTGATCTGACCAGTCAGTGGGGATGTTCAGCAGAACATCCCCACTGCCTGTCAGTGTGCCTGGCAGTCACTGATTGCCTCTGTGAAGAGGCAATCGTGTGACAGCCAGAGAGCACAGGAAGCAGGTACTTCCTGCCTCCTGTGCTCTTGCCCTTAGAAGGGCAGCGCCATCTTGGTCACTCAGTGACCAAGATCGTGCATTTTTTTTTTGTGTTTCTGATTGCCTCGACTTGCGAGGCAATCAGGAACACTTTCTGAGCATAGGAAGCGAAAAATTCGCTTCCTATGCTCATTTTTTAATGCCCGTCGTTTTAAAGGCTCTGTGCCTTTAAAACCGGCATTTCGATCGCTCTCCGGAGCGATCGAAATGCCGCCGGGCATTTTTTTTAGTATTGTACGATGCTTCCACACGGAAGCATCGTTACAATACCATCAGAGCACTGAAAGCGGAAAAACTCCGCTTTCAGTGCTCGTTTTGACACAGGACGGACTAGGTCCGTCCTGTGTCACTAACGCTTCGCCACACAGGACGGACCTAGTCCGTCCTGTGTCGCGAAGGGGTTAATAAGGGGATTGGTGGATCTTAGTTATGCAGAGAGACTTAAAAAGTTGCATTTAGGAAAAAGGCATCTAGAGGGGATATGATAACATATATGTGCACGGCTCGCTCGCCAGTAACCTCTTCATGTACAAAGAACAATAGGTCCCCCCCCGAGACTGGAAGAGCAAGGATTTCATAGCCAGCAAAGGAATGGATTCTTTATGGTAAGGACAATATGGAACTCACTGCCAAGAGAGGTAGTGCTATCAACTACAAGAGATCGTGCATTTTTTTTTTGTGTTTCTGATTGCCTCGACTTGCGAGGCAATCAGGAACACTTTCTGAGCATAGGAAGCGAAAAATTCGCTTCCTATGCTCATTTTTTAATGCCCGTCGTTTTAAAGGCTCTGTGCCTTTAAAACCGGCATTTCGATCGCTCTCCGGAGCGATCGAAATGCCGCCGGGCATTTTTTTTAGTATTGTACGATGCTTCCACACGGAAGCATCGTTACAATACCATCAGAGCACTGAAAGCGGAAAAACTCCGCTCTCAGTGCTCGTTTTGACACAGGACGGACTAGGTCCGTCCTGTGTCACTAACGCTTCGCCACACAGGACGGACCTAGTCCGTCCTGTGTCGCGAAGGGGTTAATAAGGGGATTGGTGGATCTTAGTTATGCAGAGAGACTTAAAAAGTTGCATTTAGGAAAAAGGCATCTAGAGGGGATATGATAACATATAAATACAAGTTAGTGAGGCGAACATAGAGTCAGTTTGGGTTACATTAGAATTTGGTAATCATATGGTAACTCGGGTAGGTGTGATTTATAGGCCCCCTGGACAAATAGAGGAGTTAGATAATCTACTAGTTGAGGAAATAGCTAAAATGACAATGAAGGGAGAAGTGATCATCATGGGTGACTTTAATCTTCCTGATGTGAACTGGAAATACAAAACAGCTACTTGTGCCAGGAGTACGCATATCCTAAACTCCCTACTGGGATTATCTATAAAACAAGTAGTGGAGGAGCCAACTCGAAAGCAGGCCATACTAGACTTAGTGTTCACAAATGGAGATCTGTTATCAGATATTACTGTAGGTGAAAGTTTAGGATCTAGTGATCACCAGACAGTGTGGTTTAATATAAGAACAGTGACGCAGTCACACCACACAAAAACAAAAGTTTTAGATTTTAGAAAAACAGACTTTTCTAAAATTAGATTAGATGTGAAGGAGTCATTATCAGACTGGAGCAATTTAAATGGAGTCCAGGAGAAATGGGATTATCTAAAAGTTGCACTACTGAAGGCAACAGAAAATTGCATAAGGCTTGTCAGTAAGAGCAAAAAATTGAAGAAACCACTGTGGTACTCTGCAGAGGTGGCTAAAATAGTAAAAAATAAAAAGCTAGCATTTAGTAATTATAAAAATACTCAGAGTGAGGAAGATAGAAAGATCTATAAGAGTAGGCAGAAAGAGGCAAAGCAAGCTATAAGAGCTTCCAAAGCACACACAGAAGAGACTATAGCCCAGTCAGTGAAAAAGGGGGATAAAACATTTTTTAGATACATACATGAGAAAAGGAAAGTAAAACAAGGATTAGTTAGATTAAAAACAAAAGAAGGATGCTATGTAGAAGAGGATAAAGGCTTAGCAGACTGCTTTAATGAATATTTTTGTTCAGTTTTTACAAATGAAAATGAGGGTAAGGGACCTCATTTAGGGAAAAAGACTAATGAGTCTTTTGATGCATGTAAGTTTACAGAGGAAGAGGTTTTACTTCAGCTGTCTAAAGTAAAGACAAATAAGTCGATGGGACCTGATGGGATACATCCAAAGTTATTAAAAGAACTTAGTGGTGTACTAGCAAAACCGTTAACAGATTTATTTAACCAATCATTGTTAACGGGAGTAGTTCCAGAAGATTGGAAATTAGCTAATGTTGTGCCCATTCACAAGAAAGGTAGTAAGGAGGAGGCGGGCAACTATAGACCAGTAAGTCTTACTTCAGTAGTGGGGAAAATAATGGAAACCTTGTTAAAGAATAGGATTGTTGAACATCTAAAGTCGCTTGGATTTCAAGATCAGAGACAGCATGGGTTTACTTCAGGGAGATCATGCCAAACTAATCTTATTGATTTTTTTGATTGGGTAACTAAAATAATAGATCAGGGTGGTGCAGTAGACATTGCTTACCTAGATTTCAGTAAGGCTTTTGACACTGTCGCACATAGAAGGCTTATCAATAAACTGAAATCTTTGAGTTTGGATTTCAATATTGTTGAATGGATTAGACAATGGCTGATTGACAGGCAACAGAGGGTTGTAGTCAATGGGGTATATTCGATGCAAGGTCTTGTTACTAGTGGGGTACCTCAGGGATCTGTTCTTGGACCCATTCTCTTTAATATTTTTATTAGCGATATTGCAGAAGGTCTTGTTGGTAAAGTATGTCTTTTTGCTGATGATACAAAGATTTGCAGCAGGGTTGATATTCATGGAGGGATAAGCCAAATGGCAAATGATTTAGCTAAACTAGAAAAATGGTCAGAGCAGTGGCAACTGGCATTTAATGTGGACAAGTGCAAGATTATGCACCTTGGGCGTAAAAACCCAAAAGCAGAATATAGACTATTTGGTACAGTCCTAACCTCAACATCTGAGGAAAGGGATTTAGGAGTAATAATTTCAGAGGACTTGAAGGTAGGTAGGCAATGCAATAGAGCAGCAGGAAATGCTAGCAGAATGCTTGGTTGCATAGGGAGAGGTATTAGCAGTAGGAAGAGGGAAGTGCTCATGCCATTGTACAGAGCACTGGTGAGACCTCACTTGGAGTATTGTACGCAGTACTGGAGACCTTATCTCCAGAAGGATATTGATACTTTGGAGAGAGTTCAGAGAAGGGCTACTAAACTGGTTCATGGGTTGAAGGATAAAACTTACCAGGAAAGGTTAAAGCATCTTAACATGTATAGCTTGGAGGAAAGACGTAACAGGGGGGATATGATAGAAACATTTAAATACATAAAGGGAATCAACACAGTAAAGGAAGAGAGTATATTTAAAAGAAGAAAAACTACCACAACTAGAGGACATAGTCTTAAATTAGAGGGGCAACGATTTAAAAGTAATATCAGGAAGTATTACTTTACTGAGAGGGTAGTGGATGTATGGAATAGCCTGCCAGCAGAAGTGGTAGAGGTAAACACAGTCAAGGATTTTAAGCATGCGTGGGATAGACACAAGGCTATCCTAGCTATAAGACCGGGAACGGGGGACTAATAAAAGTACTCAAAAAAAAAATTAAAAAAATGGGGCAGACTAGATGGACCGAATGGTTCTTATCTGCCGACACATTCTATGTTTCTATGTTTCTATGTGCACGGCTCGCTCGCCAGTAACCTCTTCATGTACAAAGAACAATAGGTCCCCCCCCCCCCCCGAGACTGGAAGAGCAAGGATTTCATAGCCAGCAAAGGAATGGATTCTTTATGGTAAGGACAATATGGAACTCACTGCCAAGAGAGGTAGTGCTATCAACTACAAGAGATGCATTTAAAAATGGTATGTTTTTTTTTATTTTATTTTTTAGAAAAGCAGGACATGCAGGGCTATTAATAATAGATTCCCCCTTGGAGTCAAAATAGCCTCCTTAGGGGTTTTTGACTTCTTTTGGATCAAAAGCAGGAATGACAGGTAGAAGGGTTGAACTTGATGGACTTATGTCTGTTTTCAACCTAAATTACTACCATATTTGCTAGAATATAAGACGACCTTGATTATAAGATGACCCCCCAAACTTTGGATATTCCTTTAGGAGAAAAACTAAAAGCCTGAATATAAGACTACCCAATAGGAAAAAAAGTTCAACTTGTATATATTCACATGTAAATTGCTTTTTAATATTTAATAAAAAAAATATGATATTAAACAAATGCATTTCCTGTTTTTATTTCCTTTTATGTGCCAATGCTGCCTCTCTCCCCCCCATCGTTGTCTCTCTCTCCCCCCGTGTTATCGGTCTCTCCCTCCCCCAAAACTTTTCTCTCTCTCTCCATCTCCCTCCCTCCTTTTCTCTCTCTCTCTCTCCCCCTCCACCTCATCTCTTCCCCCCTCCCCTTGTCTCTCTCTCTCTCCCCCCCTTGTCTCTATCTCTCCCCTCCCCCTGTCTCTGTCTCTTTCCCCTCCCCTTGTCTCTGTCTCTTCCCCCCTCCCCTTGTCTCTGTTTCCCCCTCCCTCCCCTTGTCTTTGTCTCCCCCTCCCTCCCCTTGTTTCTGTCTCCCCCTCCCTCCCCTTGTCTCTGTCTCTTCCCCCCTCCCCTTGTCTCTGTCTCCCACTCCCTCCCCTTGTCTCTGTCTCCCCCCTCCCTCACCTTCTCTCTCTCTTCACCCCTCCCTCCCTCTCACCTTGTCTCTCCCTGGTGGCTAGTGGGGGCAGCCGGGGGATGTCTGTACGATACGTGCAGACATCCTCCATGCTGCCCGACACTTCTGTCCATTATGATGGACAGCCGGTCCGTCATAATAGACGGAATTATCGTGCAGACATCCCCTGGCTGCCCAAATCTCCTGGTGGGTAGTGGAGGCAGCCGGAGGATGGAAGTCCCGGCGGTAGTGCCGGGCGGCAGGGAAGGATGTCTGCGTGTATCGTTCAGCCATCCTCTGGCTGTTAGCGAGGACATTTATTTATATTGCCTCAGACATTTTCTTTAGAACCTTTTGTCAGATGTTTGTTGATCTTAACCAAGGTGAATGAAAATCTGACCCAAGATTCTAAACAAAATGTTCCGCCCCCTGAGAGAACCATACATAGTAAAGCAGGCTCAATAACGCATTTACTTTGTATTCTTTCATTATTGAATTTCTTTATAAATCATCTACACTTGATACAATCTTCCAACTGAACATAAGTACAATTTTGTACTACAGTTGTCCTTTACGTATGCATAAATATTAGTTTTCCATATCTAATGTCAGTATAATAGATATTAAAAATAAGATGTTTTACATAAATTATTTATTTTTTAGTATAGGTAGTGAAAGGGACCAATTCGTATTAGGTCTCTATCAGCAAGTCTCTGGTATACGGCAATGTATCACTCTGATTTGGATTCACGTGGTGGGAGTTGGAAACACATCAGCGAACGCGTTCGGAGAGTAACTCAAGTCTGACACAGAGGTCGTTCGTTAAGTAACTCTAAAGTTTATTGTAAAGACAAGCACTTATATAGAAGCAACACGGGTTGGCTGGCGTAACATAATTGGGGTACAAAGAAAAGGGGAGTGGACATAGAATACATACATGTTACAAAAAGTGATATAATTAACTAACAGTAATATATCTATGGTTCTACTAAGAAATACAAAACTCCTGAGATGCAGACACAGGATATGACCCCTAGGTCATTTCTCCTATACATCTTTTTCTCTAACCTAGGCTGAACCCATATAAGGTCTGGTCTCATTAGGTTTATTACATAGAAAGGAGACTGACTGTCTATGTGTGTAGATTATGTGATAGACACAGACAAAGAATGTGCTCCCTCCAATAGGGGAGGGGGGTTTAACCCTTCCCTGAAGTTAACTCTTCCAATGCTGAAATGACTCATGTTATGTGTTAACACAATAAATATAAATTTACCCTGAAAGGTAGGTGTTAAAAATTGGTTTATTGGATAACCTAATTTTGAAAGCAAGACATGGATTCATAGGAAAAACCAATTTTGTTGTTGTAAACAGTTGCAAGGATGACAATATGGTTAAAATAACTTGAAAATATAAATTGACTTGCAGAGCTTTACAGGAGGTGTAACTGATTTATTTAGCCTCAGCTCAGACTCCATTTTGTTTTTCAATAAATCAGCCAAATCCCATTCTATTTCAATATATTTTTATTCAATTATTATTGCTAAAAAAAAGAACATCTTTAACATTTTGTTATGTTGTCTCTAATTATTTACATAAAAAAATCCTCATACAATTGCATAAAATAACATTTATCAAAACACCAATATTCCCCTCCCCATCCTTCCTTCTTGTTCTCCATCCCTTTCTATTCCCTTTCTACCTTAGTAATCTAACTAAACTTCTCCAAACTTGGTACAAAGAAAGGGCCCTCCAGATATTGTTTCCATCTGGACCATTTCTTAGCATCAGCCCCAGCTCTTTCTTCTACCGACTTGACTTGTCCTCTGTTACCCATTCTTTGTAAGTAGGGACCCTATCCTACTTCCAATATCTCTAGATCAGAATCTTCGCTGCGTTCAAAAAAATTGGAAGTAGGGATCTCCTATGCTGGCCCAATGATTGTTTTATATTATGCAATAAAGCAACCATAGGATCCCTTGGAAAATCTGAATCTAGAACAATGTGTACCAGAATGGTTTAATAGAGGGGCTATCCCACCAGATGTGGCGAAAATTACCCACATTCTGGTGGCATCTCCAGAGTCCATTCGACTTCCATGTAATATTATATGTAAGACAGTTGGCATTCTGTACCATCAGGTCATAATTTTAGTTTTATTTTATTGAATTGCTACCGATAAAGAGCATGTATTCATTGTATTCACAGTTCCTCTCCCACACACATAAAAAATAAAGTTTTAGTTCCTCTTTCCTGCTCTATAACATGGTGTGAATATTGACAATTAGTCTTTTAGAGCCCTCAGAAACTATGCACAATGACTCATAAGGCGAAAGGGTCTCTGGATATTGCCTCTGCTTTAAGAAGGATTTTACAGATTATTCCAATTGTCTGTAACAGTATCTCCGGTTCATAGGAGGCATTTGATCTCACATCCCCTTAGCATCACATGACCCAATCTAGGGTATCATGCTGCTGTCCCCAGGCAGTATTCTACCCCATTCTGGAGATAATCTACCTGGTTGGAAATCCTCGTTAAATATCAGTGAGATTAACGGTGAGGGGCAGTTCACCATTTCACAGGATCCCATGACTTTCCTCCATGTTCTAACAGCTGGCACAATGGTGGGATGTAGGTTGTTTAAAATTATTTTCTTTGAGGGATTGACCCATGGGAATCAGTATCAATAAGCCTCTTTGTTCCAGTGAGACCCATTGTTTCGCTATTGGTCTAGTCCATTCCACTATTTTTGCAAGATGTACTGCTTTTTGGTAACATTCCAGAACAGCAAGCCCCAGTCCCCCCCAGATGTTTAAGTCTAACCTAATATCTATATCCTAATCTAGCTGGTTTATTACCCCAAATAAATCCTACTATACATTTCTTGATCTCTTTAAAAAAAGTTTTTGGTATACAGATTGGAAGGGTTTGTAAGACATAGAGGACTCGCGGCAGTATGTTCATCCTGATCACTTCCACCTTCGAAAAACCATGAAATCATCTGTCTGGACCATCTATCCATATCTTCCTTAACTTTCGTTTTAAGGGGTGCATAATTCAGGGAGTACGTTTTAGCCAGTTCCCATGGAATATACACTCCCAAAATGGAGGACTTTTTGGGAGCTTGTCCCAATTTTTTCCAAGAAGAAAGGATGGAGAAAACCCAATATATGAAAAGAAAACCCTATTAACCCCCTCCCTCCCTCCCCCCTCTCCCCTCTCCCTCCCCCTCCACCATACCCAATCCTATGAACATTGGGCCTCGAGGGACCCCCGGGAGGCTCAGAAAAATCTGTTCTCCCTGGGTTCCTCCCATATCTACACCAGACCCCGAATTCCCTTCCGCTAGCCGGAAGCTCTGTTCCCCCTTTATCTCCAATGTGTCTCCCCATAATGTACGCGATTTCCTTAGTATCTCTTCTTTAATTCTGAAGGATTGCAAATTACAGAAAATATCTGGTGGTATAGCTGTTGTTAGATCTCTTGGCCTTCGGGTGTGGTGCGCTCTTTCAATTATTACTGACTCTCTATTATATTTGCGGAGTATTTCATGCAAGTGAGACAAAAGGACTCAGCTATATTAGTTATCATTTTTTAAAAATTACATATTCTCTGTCCTCCGGGAAATATCCAACGAGTTCTGTTAGAAATATAATGAGTAATGTAACTGCAGAATGCTATCTTCTTAGATCAAGAAAAATACATAACCCTATACAACCATTTACTAGACTTGAAATATGGCTAACCAAAACCATTCACTTAAAGTGAGAGTAAAGCCAAAGAAACAGTAATTCATCTAAGTAAAGTAGAGGTAAGTGCTGTGGCCTTTGCTGTGGCTTCCTTTGGCTGGAACACTGTACTTGACTTTGAATTGGCAAAGGGGTCATCCCCTCATATTGTCAGTAAGGCATCCATTTCATAATTTTCCTCTTAACCTGCTTGCTTCACCATTGGATCCTGGCTCTGCCCTATTCCTCCTCCAGGGTTGGATTTATCCTAATAACATCACTTGTTCTGTATTGGAACTTCTGTCTTCCTGTTTTTCAGTAAATGTTTGGCCTACAAATCAGTCATTTAATTGGGCTTGGTTCAATGCGGTAAAAAGGGCCATGTTTTTTATGGTAACTAGATGTGCATAATGCATCAGTGATGTGTCAGGTTCCTCCAACTCACTTTCATCAACGCTTAGGAATTATAGATCACAGAGTAAAGATATATAAAAATGTAAAACAATTCAAAAGCTCAAATAGCCCGCCAGTTAAAAAATAATACTGTTGTGCAGTGTGCAGCGAGTGTGCAGTGATCATGGTAGACTTTGAGCAATTATTAGATAAACTGCAAGAACAGTATTTTTCAGATCTGATAACTGGCGAGGAGAAAATAGAGAATAAAGGCAATTGCAATTCTCATTGTCACAGTTTACTTCTGGTGGCATTGTGCCCAGTTCTGTCTTTGGAAATTTGGCACAGTGTACTGTACAAGAAAAGGAATTGCATCTTCCATTTATCTCTGCATATTGCTGAAGTCACAATTAGTGTTTATTTTCCGTTCATTAGTTGTCCTTTCCGTAATTTGACATGAAAACAAAGACTCCACAAAAGATCACTGTTTTACTGATCACAGCCTTTCTGGCATGTATTTTTTTTGACCATACATCCTACTTCCTAGAGTTACTTTGTTGACACCAATGTTAAGCTTTCAGAGTCAATAGCATGACTGATACCTTTTTGAAGCCTAATACATAGAGGCTATGAGTTTGACAGAAACTTACCAGTCGCTGCCTGCATGAAGACTTCCCACCCACCGACTATCTGGTCCTAACCACTCACCATCTGACTCACCTGGTTCCACCCACTTTGATGTGAGTGCCATTTTTTTTTTTTTTTGGAAAGGCTCTGTCCACTTTCGACAAGAAAAATATAATAATATTTATGCATCTTGCTTTGAATCTGTAATGGTAACGAAATAAGGTTTGTTTTATAAGTAATTATAAGTAATATGTCAAATATTTTGTTTACCTTTATGTATGGGGCATTTTTATGTTCAACATAATATCATTCATATATTGAATAATCAAAATCAAATAAAACTAAAATGTGTTGTTATGTTTATAATATGGACCTGAGTCAGAAAAGATAATGAAGTTATGTTATGAATCATTGCATGTAATGGTTTGGTTCTTAAACATTGTGACTAAATAAAGATGAACTGCATTAGAATGCGAGTTTAAAAGACCACTTAGATTTTTGTATCTGTGCTAGAAAACTGAAATAATAATGTCTGTGCATTTAAAGACAGGCAATGCAAATTGAATAGATTAAACTGACAAAGGTATGTCTGTGAGAAATGGAAATCATTGATTACTTTAGAATGGAGATGTCAAAACTACTGCAGTTGGGGGGTTGCAAGCACATAAGGTTTTCAGGATAATACGTTTGTATATTCCTTCAGGAAACTCACTGTTAGTTGTTTGCTTATGTGTTAATTAAAAATCTCACACAGTTGGTATGCCTATGACACTTAGTGATTAAAAGTAATATTCCTGTTTAAGATTATGTGTGTAAAATATAAGTAATTAGCAAAATGGGGAGTCGGCATTGCTTCAATCAGTGCAATCATTTAAGGGTCTCCATTTTCAACCACAGTGGGCAAAATGTATGATGATAATGTTGTTTTTATTAACCCTAAAATACCCCAATTCACCACTACTTTGTATTGTTTGTCACACACAAAAAAAATCCAAATGCATAGTAGTAGTAGTCCTTGGTGAAAATAGACCACATAATGTATTAACATAATACAGCTCTGAACAATATCAACAATATATTTTGCATAATCTTTAAGAGTAACTGCAGATAAAACCAAACCATTCTTGCCAGTCAGTAAACTGTAAATGCAGCTGGGGTGCTACATGCCATCCCTTTTTTTTGTTTCTCAATTGCCACACTTTTCATTTTTAATGACAAGCACTAAATGACCTTTGAGGCTCTGTGGGAATGTCCATTTGTGTTGCAATATAACTTTTTTGAACCTGTGTCTTTTCCACTCCAACTCAGATTGGCAAGGACACATCTCCAGCATATTTATTATGTGCAATACATCAGATAGTAAATGGGGATGGTTGTTGATTAAAATGGTAGCCAATAACTATATGGTGCCCCCAGGATGAATGCAGCCAATCAAAAAAAGTAAGAGAGACTCAAAGAGGAAAATGTAGTGTAGAGCAAAGTGATAGGAATTGGTCAGAAAAAAAAGGTAGAGTGTTGAGAGCTAATTTATAATACTTTGCTCGATCTGCCATAGTGTCCCTTCCACTAAGTATTTAGCTTCGATGAAGGAAGATCTGACCCATCTGACTCAAAATTCCAAACAACATGTCCACCCCTTATGATAGAGCTATACAGAGCAAAGATTCTAACCAACATGTCCTCCCCTGATAGAGCTATACAAAGCCAAGATTCTAAACAACATGTCTGCCCCTGATAGAGCTATACAGAGCAAAGATTCTAAACATTATGTCCGCCCTGATAGGGAAACACAGAGCAAAGATTCTAACCAACATGTCCTCTCCTGATAGAGCTATACAGAGCAAAGAGTCTAAACAACATGTCCTCCCCTGATAGAGCTATACAGAGCAAAGATTCTAAAGAACATGTCCTCCACCTGATAGAGCTATACAGAGAAAAGATTCTAAACATGTCTGCCCCCTGATAGAGCTATACAGAGCAAAGATTTTAACCAACATGTCCTCCCCTGATAGAGCTATACAAAGCAAAGATTCTAAACAACATGTCCGCCCCTGATAGAGCTATACAGAGCAAAGATTCTAAACAACATGTCCGCCCTGATAGAGAAACACAGAGCAAAGATTCTAACCAACATGTCCTCCCCTGATAGAGCTATACAGAGCAAAGAGTCTAAAGAACATGTCCTCCACCTGATAGAGCTATACAGAAAAAAGATTCTAAACATGTCTGCCCCCTGATAGAGCTATACAGAGCAAAGATTCTAAACAACATGTCCTCCCCTGATAGAGCTATACAGAGCAAAGATTCTAAACAACAGGACCGCCCCCTGATAGAGATAAACATAGCAAAGAGTATTGTTTCGTTAAAGCATTTCTATGTAATATGCCTACACTTGCAGAGAGCAGTCCTTTAAAGAGCAAACCAATAAAATATGTTGAAAGATTGCATCATATGTAGGCATCTCAAATAGAAATGTTTTAATGAAAGCACTTTATTGGCTCTGTATAGATACCACACTGGAGCTACAGGTGCAGTAGACATTCTCCAGCTACCTTGGCCTTGAGAAGTCCTTTTTTTTTTTATCACTGGTGCTAGTAATAAAGTCATGAATTAATGAAGCAAAGGTTAAAAACAAAATGTAATGCCGCTTTACATTTGTCAGCCCCCTCTTTCATGAATTAAGCCCAAGTCTAAAGTAAAAACAGTAACGTTTGTTGACTGCATCTACAATAATATCCTGGAAGCCATACTGCATCTACAATAATATCCTGGCAGCCATACTGCATCTACAATAATATCCCGGCTGCCATACTGCATCTACAATACTGCATCTAAAATAATATCCTGGCAGCCATACTGCAGCTACAATAATATCCCGGCAGCCATACTGCATCTACAGTAATATCCCGGCAGCCATACTGTATCTACAATAATATCCTGGCAGCCATACTGCATCTACAATAATATCCTGGCAGCCATACTGCATCTACAATAGTATCCTGGCAGCCATACTGCTTGCTGAACTTGGGACTTATAGACTGGGCTTTTTGAGGCCAATACTACACTACACACTAACATTTTTGTTGTTGACTGCAGCTCTCATGACAAATTAGAAATTAGACCTGCAGCAAGGGAGGAAGACGGAGTAGGCTGTTTAGGTTTGGTTATCTAGGCATAGAGATTATAAAATACACCTGTCAGACAGGGAATTGCCAATAAAAAAGCAGATGGGCGCGAAGGAGTGGGTACCTTAAATAAAACACATAGTATAATAGTGCAATATTGCCTCTATAAAATAGTATAAAAGAAGATATAAGTGGATGCACTCACAAACATACGTGAGTGTCAATCAGATCGGCTGAAAACTTGTGGGTCCATAAAAACAGCTTTAATAATTCTGAAATAAATAAAGAAATATACATGTGCAGGACCAGTGGGTAACATATGCTGGCCCCTAGCACTGGAAAAACTCACAGAGTAGTAGATATAAAAGTAGTTGTAAAAGTAATATGACTGTTCCTGCAGTCACAAGCGGAGCTGGACTCCAAATAGGTCGTGGGAGATGCAGCGCTGGAACAGTGATAGCCTCTACGCGTTTCTCCGTGTGTGGCACGGCTTCATCAGGAGGAGATAAGAGAGACAGGGAATTGCACCAAAAGGCTTTTATTTAATTGTATACACCCCCCTGTCAGAATGGTTTGGTCTGCTCTCTCAGGGCTGTCTTTACCACAGAGCAAAGAGGGAAAATGTCCCTGAGTTCAGTCCCACTGCAGGGTCCACTGACTCTGCTACTGGAGCCCTATAGTTTCTGAATCCTTTATTTATATTGTCATTGCCAGGGTGGATGACATTATACTGTATTGAATGCCGAGCAACTTGGATGCTGTGTCCGTTAATTGTATCCCACTTCTCCTGTAATACATGGGATATCTGTATCTACCTGAATGGATTTGCTTCTGGATAACGGAACATTGTTTAATGATAATTTGCATAATCTTTCATTATTTTCAAGTCAAAACCTGGATTCGCTGGCGGAGAGAGTCAGACCGATCATCCGCAGGAGGCGGGGCCTATAATCTCACCGATGGAGAATCCTCTTAATTTAACAGAAGCCCTAGTAGTACGGAACATAAAGAAAATGATCTAGCTTATCAACTTGCATAGTTGCCAAATGTCCCGGATTTGCCGGGACAGTCCTGGCAACTATGCAAATGTCCCACATATATTGCGATCGCTGGACAGTCCCGGGAAACTGGGCTGTCACGCGATCGCAGCGGGCCACTGTGTCACGTGATGTCGCGTGGTGACGTCACGTGACCTGGTGACCCACTGCGATCGCGAGATTGCCCAGTTTCCTGAGACTGTCCCGAGATCGCAAAGTACGTGCGGCTGTGTGAGCTATGCTCACAGCTGCATTTTTTTTTTTTTTTTACTTTTTTTCTTCAGCCGGATATGACAACTAGTCATATCCGGCTAATGTACTTCCCTCCTCCGTGCAGGAGGGAAACCTACAGCACGGAGGAAGCGACGGAGACCAAGAGGTGAGAACTTGGGAAGGGGGTGGAGGGAGGGTGACGAATGGGCAAAATACCACTGATAGGCATAATAACACTGACAAATGAGGGGCATGATAAGACTAACAAATGATGGGCATGATAAGACTAACAAATGAGGGGCATGATAAGACTGACAAATGAAGGGCATGATAACACTGAAAAATGATGGGCATGATAACACTGACAAGATATAACAGCAGGGAAGGGGAACATATTGATCTAAATTCTTTTTGTTCTGTTTTTAAGATAAAAAAAAAACAACGCTCACTTGTAGAAGAAGTGATAGCCATTCAAATCCAGCAGAAGTGGTAGGCTTATACTAAAGTATGGTTTAGGGTGTACACATAGCTCTCTGACTATATTTCATGTAAAGGTGATAATATCCATATGCCTGATGTAGATGTTGTGCTGTGAATGTATCTGTTGTATACCAAGGATCCTGATAATACTGGTAGGAACTTGGAGATATTATCTACACTATGACAATAAGGTGGAGTTACATAATGCTAATTTTGTGTAGTGGGCGGAGCTTTGGACAGTGGGTGTGGTCAATATTATATTATATTTTAAAGTATCAATTGGAAGCTGAGCTGCAAAATGTCCCTGGAAATTTTTTCAAATGTTGGCAACTATGAACTTGTTTCCTCAACTCCTATAATTTCCTAGAAATGAAATATAAAGTGTCACAGAAATATAGCTGTTTCTGTGGAAACAATCCTACCCATCTCCTGTCTTGAGACCTTCCTTACTGAATGCAGTGGCGTCACGAGGGGGGTGCGGACTGCACCGGGTGACACCACCAGTGGGGGTGACAACCGTGCTGCCGGCACCCCCTGCATTCAAAAAAAAAAAATCAAAAACGTACCTCTTTGCAAAATCCTGGTATATTGAGGGGCAAAATCCTGGCATATTAAATGGCATGTTGGGGGGCAAAATCCTGGTATATTGGGGGGCAAAATCCTGGCATATTAAATGGCATGTTTGGGGGCAAAATCCTGGCATATTGAGGTGCAAAATCCTGGCATATTGGGGGGCAAAATCCTGGCATATTGAGAGCAAAATCTTGGCATATTAAATTGCATATTGGGGGGCAAAATCCTGGCATATTAAATGGCATATTTGGGGGCAAAATCCTGGCATATTAAATGGCATTTTGGGGGACGCAAAATCCTGGCATATTAAATGGCATATTGGGGGCAAAATCCTGGCATATTGAGAGCAAAATCCTGGCATATTAAAGGGCATATTGGGGGGCAAAATCCTGGCATATTAAATGGCATATTGGGGGCAAAATCCTGGCATATTGAGTGGCTAAATCCTGGCATATTGAATGGCTAAATCATGGCATATTGAGTGGCTGAATAATCCTGGCATATTGAGTGGCAAAATAATCCTGGCATATTGAATGGCTAAATCCTGGCATATCGTGGGGTTACATACTGGCATATTTTAATTGGCAAAGTTATGCTGTGGCATAGTCTGTGGGGCAAAATAACATGTACTATGTGGAATAGCACGAATGGACGAATGATGTTCGTTTATTAACCATTCGTTCATTCGGCTTTCGTTAGTTTAGCATTTTCGTTTTTCGGACGAATGGACGAAATTATAACCCCACATTCATACATTTCCTGGGTACGCTCAGCAATGTGGAAACTTAATGTAGATTGTATTAGTCATATTTATTTTTCAATTGCCAACACTGGTGAGCTTTAGATAGTTAATAAAGAAAACAGATATAAGTGCTAAATAAATACAAATAAATGTGATTTGCTTCAGATAAAGTGAGATACACAAAGTATGTTGTGGAAAACAAAATTGTAATACAACCAATTATGCTAAAAATAAATAATACTCAAATTCAATGGTGCACAAATGATCCTCAATGCAGGTACAAATGCACATACAAATAAAAAGAAATACCGTATTTACATATCGTGCAGACATCCCCTGGCTGCCCCCACTAGCCACCAGGGAGTAAGAAACAAGGTAAGGGGTGGGTGGGGGTGGCAGAGAGAGACGGGGGTGAGAGGGAAAGAAAAGGGGAGGGGGAAGAGAGAGACGAGGGGGTGAGAGGGAGAAATAGAGAAAAGGAGGGAGGTGGAGAGAGAAAGACAAGTTTGGGGGGATGGAGAGACAACGTGGGAGGGAGGGGGAGAGAAATAACACTGGGGGAAGGGGGGAGAGAGAGAGAGACAAAGCTGGGGGGAGGTGGAGAGAGAGACAGCATTTGGCACATAAAAGGAAATTAAAAAAAAGAAATGCAAACTACAACAACCGACACCTTTAGGAGGCCTCAACTTACCCGATATACGTGCCTACAACCTAGCTTCCCTACTAAGATACGCCATTGATTGGATAACATTGAACACATATTTTACGGATCATGTTCTTGATCAAAATTTATGCCCAGACATCAATCTTACAGCGCTCCTCCACATGCCGGGTGGCTTGCAACCCAATGAGGTGCGTAACTCCCCGGTGTTACACGGCCCCATAAGAGCATGGCAACTTGTCCATCTACAAATGGGCTTGAGTTTCACAAATACCACATATGCCCCTTTGCTAAGAAACCCACAATTCCAACATGGTCACACGAACCAACCCTTCACACAATGGCACAAATTCAACATACATACCATAAGACCCATGCTCACGATATCCAGGAAGGAACCTCTTAATCTTATAGCTATTGAGGATACATTCCCAAGCCTGCCCAAAAATAGTTTCGCTTACGCCTAATTACGAAGTTTTATTACCCACACCATCTCTCATTTCTCCGAGTCCGACTGGGATAACCCCCTAAACAATTTCGTTGCCAAAACCCACACTTCCAGATACTCGACGACACACCTACGACGCCTATTCTATAAACCCATTGACTATTGACAGACAACGACCGGACCTAGCAAATGGCTTTTGACTTTATCTACCAACTCTCTGGAGGAGTTACTCAAAGCACATAACATGCTACTTACCACAATTAAATCCGCAGCATACCGGGACATGTTCCTGAAAATCTTACACAGAGCCTACATCTCCCCGGCATCTAAGCAACCTAATGTCCCCATCTATCCGGGATACGTGTCCAAAATGCAACTGTGCACAGGCGGATCTCAATCACTGTTTGTGGTTCTGCAAAATTATAGGCAAATTTCGGGCTAAAATACATCATTTCGCTAAAACCACACTTGGAATACGGTTTCCATTAACCATTGATTTTGCCCTATTTGGTATCGCCCCTAATCCGCCCCCCGAAGGTAAAACTGTCCAGAATGCTTATGGCGGTGGCCAACAAAACTATTTTGCAGGTATGGATAAGGAAGGAGGAGCCCTCCCTTCAAATGTTCCAGAACAAACTATTTCAATTGTTTCGGATGAACTGGCTTACGGCACGCCAGAACTCTGACCAAGCCACCAAACATTTTTTTGAAACCTGGCAATGCTACATAAATTCCCTATCACCAGCACTTAAACAACAAATAAAAGGCACTTTCCAAAATTCTCCATGGTACATGGAATAAATCCTACTTGGTAACCCACCCATCCCTTAAACACGAGGCCCCATCCCTTTTCTCATTCATTCAAATAATATATCCATCGTCCCAGGTGTGGTTTTTTCAATGCTCCAAAGCCAAATCCCTACCAAATCAAACAGAATCAATCTAAAACCATTCTTGATCATACAATATCTGGAGACATGATTCTATGTTCGTTTGTTTAATTGTTGTTTTATATTATAATATATTGTAATTCTGTTAAGTATTTTGAGGGTTTTGCAATGACGTTTTAATGATGATCAGCCCATCATACACAAAAGCTCTTCCCTTGACATGTCAGAGGAGGATTTCTCTCATCAATATAGCAAAGCTGCACCCCAGAGAGTCATATATATAAAATATCATTTCAGAATCTTTTTCTCAAACATGAGGATCTATTTGTATTTTCCCATTACAGCTTATCATCTGCTATATATATCTATACTAGTTTATCTATGTTCAATATCTGATTGTATTTTGTTATAACACAAATGTCTGACATCTGTACTGATACGTCTGATTGATAGTTACATGTTCCTACAAGGAATAATGTTGCTGTCTCTGCATGTTTTGTTTTTGATGCTTGTATCTTGTAAAACCCTTAATAAAATAATTTAAAAAAAAAAATGCATTTTTTTAATATCATAATTTTTATTAAATATTAAAAAGCAATTTACATGTGAATATATACAAGTTAAACTTTTTTCTTATAGGGTAGTCTTATATTCAGACTTTTAGTTTTTTTCCTAAAGGAATATCCAAAGTTTGGGGGGTCGTCTTATAAAAAAGGGTCGTCTTATATTTGAGCAAATACGGTAATATACAAAATACTTTTGGTTACAAATAATGAAGGCAAAACGAGATGACTGTAGTAATTACTCATCATTCGAACATATCTTATAGTTATCAATCGGGAATTTTTCCTGAGATCAATTTGAGAAACAAACAGCTTTGGTAAAGATGCACTAATGTGCATTCGCACACAACCTTCACATTCTGGGAATGATAGTGTTTAATATTTAATTGTCTTGTGGGAAATCAATGACTTCCAAAACATTGAACATGTATGCCATACTATTAAATGGTACCCTGAGTACACTAACACAAATAAACATGACATACTCAAAGCATAATTAAGCTCACCTGCCACATCAAGGCACACTCTCAATAGGGTGAGAACCTACTTTCACCTCCTATCTACTGGGCACACAAAGCAGTTTATACTGTTACCAAAACCTTTTTAATGTGTTTGAAGAGGTGCAATTAAACCTTTCCTGATTCTTTTGTTTGTTATCCTGTTGCTGAATCCTTGCCTGTCCTGATCTGTTTGCCTGCCTTGTGACTTGTCTAGTAATATTCATCCGTTGTACCTTGTCCTGATCCGTGTATGACCTGGCCTGCTGACTATTCTTTTGTGTTTATTTGTCCTGCTTCAGTGTGCGGTCTCAGTCAGTGTGCTAAAGTCTTGGGTGGTCATTTGCCTGAGGTGCAACCATAGGGTATAATATCATTTAGGTGAAATTGCACTCCCCTTTCCATTTATTTATAAATATATGTGTATTAGGAGAGTGGGAAGGGAAGGAAGGAATTTTTTTTTTTTTTTTTCTCCTCTCTTTCTCCTCTCCTCTCTCCTCCTCTTTTTCCCTCTCCCCTCCCCCCACCGCCTGGATCACATTGTGGCAACCCGGTGTCCAGCTGGGCTTCTGGGTGATGTAACTTGATAAGGTGGGCTTGGGCGATAAGAAGTGAACCTCCCCCGTCGGACCCCCACCCCCCTATGCTCCCTGGTGGTGTCAGGGAATTTTGATTCATACAAATTGGGGAAGATTTCTCTGATAAGTATGAAGATATGTGGTGTGTGTGTGGGTGAATGGGTGGCCGATGTGGATAGGTGGGCTGGGCACGGGGGTAGAGGGACGTGTCAGGGGGAAAACGATGGCTATCTGCTCCAGGATGACAATTAAATTAATGTCAATAAACTCTCAGGGTTTAAATTCCCCGCACAAGAGATCATACTTATATGACTCACTGGTAAGGGAGAATATTGATATCGCCTTTATTCAGGAAACCCACTGGAGGCAGGAAGAGAAATTACAGTGGAAATATTCTAAGTATCCACATGTTTATTTTGCTGCCATGGCGACAAAGAAAAAGAGGGGGGTAGCAATCATAATCTCGGCAAAAAATACATTTGAGTTTATTCATCAAGAATCTGATTCTGACGCACGCAGATTACTCTTGATTTGTAAAATCAATGATATACTCTATACTTTGGTTAATCTGTATGCCCCCTCAGAAGGTACCATAAGGTTCGTAAATGTATCATCGGATCATATTGAAAGGGTGGCTAGGGGCTTCCTGATTGTTGGGGGAGATCTCAATGCGATAGCTGACTTTAACTTGGATAGGAGAGCAGAGGGACAGAGGAAACAGGAAACACGTATGAAGGCAAGAGCGGTGGCCTTCTCGTCTTGCCTGTTTAAACAAAATCTTTATGACGTATGGAGGGTGCACCATCCGTGTGAGAGGGACTATTCCTTTTTCTCGAGACCGCACTCGACCTACTCCAGGATTGACTATTTTTTGGTTAGGGGCCCGATGCTATGTCGATGTCTTAGATCTAGTATGAGAAATATTACCTGGTCAGACCACGCCCCAATATTTCTGGAAATTAAAGATAATCCGGAGTATAAAATTCGTAACAACTGGAGATTAAACGAACAGCTGATAGAGTCAGAAAAAAACGCCCGCGAATTGACCGAACATGTTAAAACCTTTGTAAATATCAACAACAATGGCGATACATCGGTGCAGAATCTATGGTGTACCCTGAAGTGTATATCAAGAGGATATTTGATCAAAAAGGGGGCATGGTAAAAAAAAAGAAGGGGTAGAGATTTGGCGTAGCTGTACGCAGAGCTGGCAGTTCTGGAGGCAGGGAATAAAGTGGACCCGACCGAGCGGGCGGGCAGAGAGATCCGGGTAATACAAGAGCAGATTAAGAACGGTCTCCGGATTGAGGCAGAGAGTGCAATGACCCGTTTAAAAAGTAACTGGTACTGCAGCAATAATAGAGCGGGGAAAGAATTAACAAAAAAACTTAAGGCGCAGCAGGCACGCTCAAGAATAAAAAAGATAATACAAGATGGGAAGACCTGCACCGCGCCCGAACAAATTGCGGCAGCTTTTAAATCGTATTATGAGACACTGTACAATCTGCCAAAACCGGAGACACCTGCTGCAGACTTGATCACATTTCTTGGATCTCTCTGCCTGCCCCGTTTGTCGGAGGAACGGGCTGAATCCATCAATACCCCGATAACGTTGGTTGAGGTTTCCAGCACGATTAGAGACATGAAGAAAGGTAAATCCCCGGGCCCGGATGGGTTTTCAGCATCCTTTTATCAGGTGTTGGATACGGTCATAGCTCCCATACTGGTTAGACTGTATAACTCCTTGATGACAGGCGAGGGATTTCCGCAGGAGATGCTGGAGGCTGCTATTTCCCCTATTCCGAAGCCAGGGAAGGATCCGGAGGTGGTAAGTAACTATAGACCCATCTCTTTGATTAATGTGGATGTGAAGATATTCTCTAAGATTTTGGCAAATCGCCTGAAGTCAGTCATACACGATCTGATCCACCCCGACCAAGCTGGATTTATGCCAGGGAGGGAGGGTGCAGAAAACACCAGGAGGGTTTTTGACATAATCGATACTATACATCATAGGAAAATCCCCTCTGTCTTGGTCGCTCTCGATGCAGAGAAGGCCTTTGACAGAGTGGATTGGAGATTTTTGTCGGAATCCCTCTAGGTTTTTGGCTTCATGGGTGGGTTTTATGATGCAATATTGGCATTGTACGCAAATCCACGGGCCAGGATTAAGGGTCCTTCTATGGCTTCGGAGTTTTTGGAAATTCGCAATGGTACGAGGCAGGGGTGCCCTCTAGCCCCTCTGCTCTATGCACTCACCATTGAACCCCTGGCCCAGTACTTGAGAAAATCACAGGAGGTGAAGGGGGTGCAGATTGGACCGGATGAACATGTAATCTCATTATATGCAGATGATGTCCTTCTGACTCTGACGCACCCCAGATCCTCAGTACCAGCACTCTTGGAGGCTTTAGATCTGTATGGCTCCTACTCTAATTACAAAGTCAACCTCCATAAGACACAGATAATTTCTTTCTATATGCCAGTTTCTGACCGCCAGATGCGGCAGACTTTTGGCGAAAAGGGGTGGACAGCTGAGAAAATCGATTATTTAGGGATACAAATCTTTAGACAAATTGATAAAACGGTTCCAGGGAATTATGGATTGCTATTAACTGACTTGCAAAAACAGACCTCACAATGGGCCAAACTGGAGATATCATGGCTGGGCCGTATTAATATTCTGAAAGCCTATATTATACCGAAGCTTCTTTACCTAATGCGCACGATTCCTTATAAAGTTCCAGCAAAGACTCTTAGGGAGTACGATCTATTATTCGCAAAATTCGTGTGGTCAGCTAAGAATCCCCGCATTCCTAGCCAAACTCTGAAACGGGGAATGCAATATGATGGTCTGGGATACCCAGATCTACGTAAATTATACGAGGCATGTCAACTTGCACATGTACTAGCGTGGAAAAATCAAAGGAACAATCCTTGCTGGTATACACTGGAGAAGGCAGCTTGTGACAATTTAGATCCTGCCCTATTGGTCTGGCTCCCTAGGGAGTTCTTTCAAAAGCTGGATCTTTCCTTTAAAATAGTTACTGATGTGATGACCTCGTGGTATAAAGTTAAGAGATCACTAAAAATAATAGATAGGATATCAAAAGCAGCTCCCTTACAGGTGGTCACCGTATGTATAGAAAATATCAATTTACAGAGGTGGAGGGAGGCTGGGATCAATATAGTAGGTGATCTCAAAATAGACAATAACCTGGTTCCCTTTGAAACATTAATGAAGAATTATAATAAGTAGGGAGTTGTATAATTATTTGAGACTTAGATCTTTCCTGGGGGAAAACCCTCCTACGGATGGTACAGATTGGGATGGATTTATAACCACTGTAGGTAATAAGGGCGTTTTATCAAGATCCCGACGGTTTCTCGACTCGGGGGTGACGGTCGGGAAATCGTCGGCGATCAGTCAATGGGAAATGGACCTGGGTAAATCATTCCCACTACTGGAATGGTTCGCGACCTGGCAGGAACATAGGGGTGCAATCCATTGTATTAACATACAGGAACAGTTCTTTAAGTTACTCCATAGATGGTACTTGGTGCCCAAGAGACTGGCAAAATTTGATGTAAACGCCAATGATTTATGTTGGCGTTGCCAACTAGCAATTGGGTCCCAGTGCCACATATGTGGGAGTGTGAGGAACTGGCTCCGATCAGGCAGAAGGCATCCTACCTCATAGAAAGAGTGATAACTGGCCAAGGGCTTTTGACTCCACAAGCCTTCCTATTTCATTTAGATTTAATGGAAACTAATAAGAATCGAAAAATCCTTTGTATTAACATTTTAACAGCCTTTAAGATTTGCTTGGCGAGATATTGGAGGAGAGAGGATATTCCATCCTGGCCAGAAATTAAGTCACAGATAAGTCTGCAAGCTGCTGCAGAAAAATATTTCTTGACAAAGTCTAAAAATAGACAAAGTAAAGAGATTTACGAGGAAATATGGGCAAAATGGCCAGAGCTATCTGTCTGATCTCCGCCAGAGGGATTCGGTACGCAGAATCTGCAAAACTAGCCCTCGTGAGTACAAATTGACTCTTCCTGGAGCAGATAGGACTACTCTATATAAGCGACCATCGGTTCCCATAGACTATAGGTAACAATATTTCGATACCCCTTCCCCCCTCCCCAGTCCAGAAGTGGTGGGAGATCACAAGCGGCCACGAGATGAGTGTAGTAGCGAATGGTGTTTGTGTGGATTTTGTATGGATGAACAAATTATGTCAAACGGCATGGAGAACCAGACAAAGTTCTCCCGGTAGGCGGGGAACTTGGTATAGTGTAATAGCATAGGAATAGAAAGCTATGTTACATAGATAACTGTTAAATGTATTATGAATTGCGGTTGCTACTATAAAAATAGGAACGATGTAATCATGCCGTGCTAAAATAGCTTGGTCGTATATTTATTTATTTATGTATATGAATGTAAGGATCATGCTTTGGGAATGATGTTTTTTCTTGTTTTTATTGTCTGCTGTTTTGGTATATTAATAAAGAATGAAATATTAAAATAAAAAAAATAAAAAAAAATAAAAAAAATTGCACTGTACTGTTTCTTATCCTGTTGCAGCAGCTTCCAGTCCTGTCTCAGCTTCCAGTCCTGTCCTCAATTGCCAGTCTCAGATTCCAGTCCTGTCTCACTACTCACTACCAGTCCTGTCTGAAATTTCATCCAGTCCTTAGTTATGCATTGTGGGGTGCAGACAGACCCCACACCATGCCCTGCAACAAGGATCCACCCTGGTCTGCTATCCCAAGTTGTGACAACTTGTGTCCATCAAGTTCAACCCTTTTCCTAATTCTTGTTTATCACTGTTGTTCCAAAAGAAGAGAGCCCTTTGTATTGGCCATGTACAGATAACATTATCATATCTCTTCTAAGACCCAGTTTCTCTAGAGTGTACAAATTTAACATTTTCTAGTCTTTCTTCATAATTAAAACGTATTCCCCTTATTAGTTTTGATGCCCTCCTATGCACTTTCTTTAGTTCCAAAATGTTTTATTTTAGACAAGGCACCAAGAATTAAACTGCATAGTCAAAGTTGGAGTTTTACCATGGACCTGTAAAGAGGCAGAATAATTTATTCCTCTTGTGAGTCAAAAATCTGTCCACTCTGTCTCCAAAATTCCAAACCCAGGAGCAAACCATGTGGTGATTATAGCCACAAATTACCCTATCTTCTCTTTAAATAATAGAGTATTCTACCACCACAACCTGCCTAGGCTTCAAATCCTTCTGGATCTCCTCTGTGCTGGAGGAGCTGTCACTCTGGCTGTTTGGGAAAACCAGCAAACCCACTTCTGAGTCTGTGTCAGGTTGAGGCTGGCAGCCTATAGGAGGGAGGTTGTCTGGGAGGCCAAAGGGGAGCAGTAGAAAGAGTCAACGTTAGACAGTCCGGGGTCGATGCAAGCAGCAAAAAGAGTAAGGCAAGAGGGTAAGGAAAGATGGGTTCAATGCAAGATGCATCACAATATCCACATAACAAGCTGAGGTAAAAAATCCTGGAGGTCAATACAGTAAGGAGTTAACAGGAAAAGCACTGTCAGCAACCCAGGGAACAAGAAGTGAAAACACTTTAGGAGCTCAATACACAAGCACTAAGTGAAGTCAGTGCTTGGCATTAAAAGGCTACAGGGCTAAACCCCTCCCACACCAATTAGGGAGTTCCACCCACCTCCCATAGAGAAGCCTGACGATGACTAGAGTTATTGCCAGCCTCCGTCCCAGCCCTCCACTATTACCAATGAGAGAGGATCATCGGGCACCAGGACACCGCCTCACCTGCACGACAGAAGTGCTTGTTGGACGTGAAATGCGTGGTCGTAGAGGAAGGGGATGTGGCCTACTACGCGACGCTGCCGAGTGGGAGAGTGTGTATATCTGTTTGAGTGTGTATATGTCTGTGTGGATGGGTAAGTCTGCATCAGTGGCAGAGTGTATGTCTGTATGAGTGGGAGTGTATGTCTGTGTGAGTGTGTGTGTGCGAGTTAGTGGCAAAGTGTGGGTGGTAGAGTGTGTATGTCTGTGTGTGTATGTGGGAGAGTGTGTATGTCTGTGTGTGTATGTGGGAGAGTGTGTATGTCTGTGTGAGTGGCATAGTGTAAGTGTGTGTGAGGGGAATAGTGTATGTATGAGTAGGAAAGTGTATGTTATAGGGAGAGTGTGTATGTTTGTGTGAGTGGGCGGCAAAAAGTAATTAATGTGCTCCTGTATGTGATATATTTGTGGGTCTCCTTTATGTCATATTTTAACGGCCATCTGACTGGTAATACTTAATTTCTTTATGGTATTGAAGATAATCCATGGGGGGCGACACCATGATTTACCGCACCGGGTGACACCAACCCTAGTGACGCCTCTGATCCCATTAGTGTGTTAATTACCCTCAAGAAACCACATTCAATGTGAGATTAAAAATCACACATTTAAAGGATCTCTATGTGCTAGTGTACAGATCAACTCAAGAGACCTAGTGAAATCTGCTCTGTGTAAACAAGTTAAAAAATTGTTTATATGTTCTGCAGTAGCACTTCCCAGGGAAGCATGGCAGCTGCTGGTCAAATGATAAACTGGCATATACTACCATAGGTATGTGCCAGTTTATCCTCATACTAGTGGCAGTACATTTTTTACTTGTGCTTCCATATTAGAAGCACAAGTGAGAAAATAAAGTTTAGTTGACCTTTAAAAAGACTGGCGGCAGTTGCAATAAATTGAGTGTCAAATGAATGTGCTGATATTTATATCTTTCTAATCTATGATTTCTCAATAATAATTATGGCAATAATTATGTGGAAAAACAAACAAACAAATATAGTAAAAGATTCACTTGAGGTTGTTCGGTTTATAGAATAGCATAGAATTACATGTATTCTATAAAGCAAATGAACTTCGGTTTATAGACTTTCGGCTTATAGAATACATGTAATACTATTGGCTTTCTATTAACCGAACTAGAGTTCCCATTCTTAAGAATTTCTTATGAATGGGGACTCTATTTCGGTTTATAAAAAGCCAATAGTATTACATGTATTCCATAAGCCGAAAGTCAATAAACCGAAAGACATTCTGTTTATAGACTTTCTTTTTATAGAATAGCAATAGCATTAAATGTATTCTATAAAACGAAAGTCTATGAACCGAATGTCTTTCGGTTTATAGATTTTCGGTTTATGGAATACATGTAATGCTATTGCTATTCTCTAAACCGAAAGAGAGTCCCCATTCATAAGAATAGGTCAATTGACCTATTCTTATGAATGGGGACTCTATTTTGGTTTATAGAATAGCAATAGCATTACATGTATTACATCTGAGAGTCAAATATAACCTAATTCTAATTGTTTTGGGTGCTAAATAGTACAGTATTTTTAATTTGTATGTATTTTTTTTTTGTTGAAGTTATTTCCCTATCCATATTTGTTTTCTGTGCACTTGTCCTACTCTTACCCACATTTTAATTCCTTTTGCAGCCCTCTAGCCCTTTCCAGCACTTTTTAAGAGGCATTTTAGTGGCCAAAAGTCCGTGTCCCCATTGACTTCAATGGGGTTCGGGGTCAAGTTCGAGCACGGACCCAGACTTTTTCCAAAGTTCGCTTGAACTTCTCGAACCCGAACATCCAGGTGTCTGCTCAACTCTAGTACTATTCAATCACTTTTTAAGAAGTGGAAAATTCTGGGATCTCTTGATACCAAGTCACAGTCAGATAGACCACGAAAGATTTCAGCCACAACTGCCAGTAGAAATCTTTGGAATACAAAGATAAAATCACAGGTAACCTCGGGAGAAATACAGGCTGCTCTGGAAAAAGATGGTTTGGTTGTTTCAAAGAGCACAGTACGACGATACTTGAACAAAAATTATCTGCATGGTCGTGTTGCCAGAAAGAAGCCTTTACTGCACCAATGCCACAAAAAAGCCCAGTTACAAAATACAAGACCTTGACATTAGACATGTGCATTCGTTTTCGGACTAATGCATTTTCGTCCGAAAATAGCACTTTCGTCCATTCGTCCGAAAAACGATTAACGAAAATGCTAAACTAACGAAAGACGAATGAATGAATGGTTAATATACGAAAATCATTCGTCCATTCGTGCTATTGGCATTCTATAAACCGAAATAGAGTTGGTTTATAGAATACCAATAGCATTACAATGCTATTCTATAAACTGAAATAGAGTCCCCATTCATACAAATAGGTCAATTGACCTACATGTAATTCTATTCTATTCAAAAAACCGAAAGTCTACAAACCGAACGACCTTCGGTTTATAGACTTTCGGCTTATAGAATACGTGTAATACTATTGCCTTTCTATAAACCGAACGAGAGCCCCATTCATAAGAAATTCTTATGAATGGGGCTCTCGTTCGGTTTATAGAAAGCCAATAGTATTACACGTATTCATTAAGCCGAAAGTCTATAAACCAAAGGTCGTTCGGATTATAGACTTTCGGTTTATAGAATAGATAGAATTACATGTATTCTATAAACCGAAAATCTATAAACCGAAGGTTATAGCAATGTTTTCTTTAAAAATGGTACATTTATTACCAATTCTCCAAGGGTATGAAAACTTTTTAGCACAACTGTATATGCTTTAATATCATATTTGATACAAATATCCATGATTTCAATACTTGTTAAATAGCCGTTATATTTGATATACAGGACCCCCAGCCATTAGATTGCAATCACAGGAGTTGCCCCAGGCTCCCAGCACCCAACCAAGACTTCAGTCACTGGTGCGAGCAGGAGGGAAAGGCTGTCACCTGTAGGTGCAGCTGTTCCTTCCTTTTCTGCTTGTCACATAGTCAGGAATTCAGTTATTTAAGAAAGCATTTCCAGACACTGAAAGTGTGGGATGTTAGTTTGAAACCAATACAGTGCCTGTGTAATACAGTCTGACAATTATATGTTTCTGTGGCATGTAGACAAGAGCAGAAAAAGCCTACTCGCAATTATGCTTCATATTGGACATAAAACATTACATAAGACATTGAACAGGATGTATGAAGTTTAAAATACAAGGTTTACGTCCCTGCTCATTGTACAATTAACTGAATTGGGCAGATCAATATCCATAAATCTGCCACAACAGTGCAGACACCCGTCAGAAATTACAGACATTGTAGCAATATGGTCTCTGTTGTACATGTGTTCTGCTGCGTTCTAAGTGGAGTCATGTGCCGAGGTGAACATTCATATCCCTTGTCACCCGAGAGACATAGCAGGAGACACTGATTAGTGTAATGGGTGCAGTTTCAATGGGTATTGCAATAGTAATGTGATGAGGCGATTAAGGCATCGTGAAAAGGATCACTGACCATGATCACACTCCAAGATTCAGTCTGGAATGAGTGCTTGACAAAATAATGAAATACTACTAACAATATCACCAGCTCAGGAACTGAATAGTTCCTTCCAGTAAGAGGATCCATGTCCTGTCTTATGTTCCAGGTATAAATCCAGGATGGCCACATGGGAAAGCCTACACCATCTGAATCTCTGACCATCCCTCACCCTAACAACCAAAATATGATTGAGGGCCTGCATGTCTGGGTAAATATCTCTCTAAAAACAAACATATGGTGCCCCTCTCTCTGGAGATGGCAATGGGTGTGTTCGTGATTTTCCCATTCTTTAGATCATGTTCCCAATTGGTTTTTGGGAACCATGTGGTTTTTGATCTTATTGATGGGATATCATAGGTGAGGGAATTGCATCATTCAGATCCCTATGGCTCATATTATGGTATAATAATCATTTCATCAATTGTCATGTAATATATGCTATTACTGCATATATATAGCAATTAAAATATTATCTTTATGTATTTTCTGTGTTATTTCACATGAGACTCTATATCATTGGGATTCCGACAAACCCCTACAAACTTAACCAGTTTTTTCATAAACATTGCATCAAGTGACTTGTATATCATATACAGTATACATCTGATAGAGTATGGAACTTTAAGGAAACAGGAACCCAGTACTATTTTGTTTATATACGCCTTCTTCCAGGATTATTGTTCTTACATGAGTTGCACCCCAAGTGGAAATTTACACTATTTATCCACAAGTGCCACACTTTCTTGGCTTATAGCAGATAAATTACTGCTCAGTTGCAAAGCTTAGAAGAATGTGACATCACAACATGTTTCGCCCTGCCCTGGGCTTCACCAAGTAATTTGTCAAGGGGGTAAAACATGTTGTGATGTTACATTATCCTTACAAGCTTTGGAAGTGCTGCAACAGAGACATCGATCCTCTAGAGGTTTTCTGAACTGAGCTGTAAAATAAGCATTTACAGTAAAAACTATTGGAAGTGATCACCACAGCACTTTTCAAACCGCTTTTAGATCTTTATAATGTTTAATATAGAAAGCAATATCACATTATGTATGCACTTTGTTTCTTCATTATGTGCATCATCGATATCCCAAGTACAAGCCTAATCGGGGAACTGGATGCAAATAATCCTGGAGCTAAAAACAAGCTGAATGTATATATTCCATACTCTATTAAAATGTAAGTATGCTTTAAATATGTTATATAGATCAGTTGGTAAAAAGTTTACAAACATAATAGCACTTATGGATGGGTGTTCAAGGGATTGACCCTTGATATTGTTGAGTAGCTTTAAGTAATAATATTAATTATTTTTATTTTTCTTTGTATTATATTGGTAGCACTTTAATTCACTGTGTTTTTTGTGGATATATATATATATATATATATATATATATATATATATATATATATATATATATATAAATAATACAGGTTATTTGATTTGGAAAGTGCTACATATATGCCCAAATAACATATTAAAAAAAATTAAAATCATGATTTTTAAAAAATCTAATATGCACATCCATATGAAATAACCACTTTAAAACCCATGGTACTGTACTTTTCACAAGAAGATGGAATTTTCTGAATTTTGGCTATATTCTCTGAATAGCTTTTTGAATCAACTACATACTTTACAACTGATTACTGGTAAGCAAGATATAATGGCGATACAATTTGCATTAACTAGGGTGAATTTTGCAGCTCATTTGTCAGTGTACCACCTTAAACAGCTTTAACAGAACAAATATTGACTAATAACGCTGTGAATGTGAAAAATAATGATGATACTAATAATATAGTCACCACTGTGATATAAACTACAAAAAATGACTTATATTCTTGTAATGGTTTTTGTGATTTTTCTTGTTCATCACATGTGGAAAAAAAAGAACAAAATGCCACACATAGTGCCTTCTATATAATCCAAATAGTAATAGGAGTTGCACTTTCTCTGTGTAGAACACTCCCTGCTCTAGGGATAATCAGTATATCACAATATAAACTCACTTTAGAAATTGGCAGGTGTCTCTTAAAAAGCTGTTGCACACATGACTTAAAGAGCACAAAGAAGAACAGACATGCATACAGATGTAAAGTCACACAAAATATACTCAAGGCTTCATGAATGATGTCTCCACACATTTCACCCAATTTATTGGGCTTTTTCAAGAAATGTTTTAACATAAATTATTATTTTTTTTGTAAAAATCTATAATAATAAAATTAGGCAGGAAGGGTGCACTTATAGTGGGGTTAGGCATAGATTCACATGAGCCAGCACCATGGTGATCTATTTCCCAAGGGAATAACTGGGTGACCAGAATGGTGTAGGAATAAGCAAGTTTCATGACTGCTAGCAAAATGCTACATTTAGAATTAATATTTTGATGATAAAGAGGTGGAGAGTGGTGAACTGGGTAACCTACTAGTTGTCTTTGAATCATCATCATTATGTTCACAGCGACTTTCAACCATCTGTCCTGATGGAGGAATATTAGCTAAGGAAACAGCACCTGGAGCAGTTGTACATTCATAGTGACCATGCTTGAAAGCCAATGTAAAGTGCTTAGTCCTCAACATCTGGTTGCAGTGTTCTGCTTCTAACAGACACTTCTCATTATACTGGTCTGCAATCCATTTCAGCTGTGCAACTTCCTGAGCTACAGTTCAGGTATATATACCAATATACTATTTTGCTGAATTGTCTGCTCCATCATGAATGCATGCAACAAATCTTGTTTCTCCACCATTATGGCCAGGTGCTGATTAATCTTGCACAAGATCCAGACCAAGGATAGAGCCTCGAATATCATTGTTGGAGGAAGAGCAGATCATGGGCAGATTTTGTTGGCCGATTGAATCCACAACCACAAGGAGGATGAGCTCCTCTGCCTCATCAGTATTCGCAGAAAAAAAGAAGTTTAGATAATTGCGCTCATGCCTGATATTATCACATACATTTTAATAACACCTGAGTCCTGAGGTGATAATTAGTTATCCATATAACTCTCAATCAATACCTTTTTTAAAGTGTTTCCTTAATTACTAGATTGTGCTTACTTAAAAGAGAATGATGGGCTTAATTATCACACGCTGGGAGATATCTGTTATACAGCTGCTCATCTATGTACACATTTTTGTGTAACTTGATGTACAGTGAAATTAATGTAGATGTGTTAAACAGTTAACTACATTTCCTTCTACATCAATTTAAAACATGATTAATGTGTCTGACAGTAGTGTGGTATAGATGGGTATTTACCAGGGGTGGTGGATCCCTGCAGATCCATTGCTGGCAGTTGGTGGAAGCCAGATGGGCCCAGATGTGTTGAAAGTAAAGCTATTAGGGAAGTAACAAATGCATGATTAATGTTGTAGTCGGAGAGATAGTACAAAACAGTTTAACATGACTTGTTGAGTGTAACTTTTGACTTACCAGAGGCAGATGAAGAGGAGGAGGAGTAATGGGGGCCAATGCCAGAAGAGCAGACTGCCCGGGCAGCTGGCTGATATTGTTGCCCCTCTCCAGGTCACAAGTAAAGTGAGTGTAAATAAGTTGCCTTTAAAACTGATAATACCGTTAACATGTTATATACTTATGATCATGTGTGTATCTGTCTATGGCCCGTTCAATCCACAGGATGATAATGGTGTCTATGACCTTAGAATCTCCTCCTCATACTCCAGTAGGTCAGTTGGCTTTGGTGGACCACCGCCAGTAGGTCGAGCAGCGACTCTTAGCATCTTCCTCTTGATATCAAAATACCCAAAATATAACAGGAACATATTCATATTATTTTTTTACTATAAATCATCATCTCTACATGTTATGCCATAGAGAAAGAAACTTATATACACACAAAGTTCCAAAGTCATGCCCTCAATTTCTGAATCATAAATCCTGCACTTAGCTTCTGAACTGACCCATTTTTCTCACCCTCATACAGGTAAAATATATTAAAAACAGCATCACAGCTTAATTACTTCATTTATTTGATAGCATGTCTGTGTGGACTGTCTTATGTGGGGGGGGGGAAATGAACTTACATTAAGAGACTATATCAGAGGACATTGTTCTTTAATCTGTACAAAATGTTGTGATAAAAAGTAAACCATTTTTATTGTTTACACATTTGTTTCCCATTCTAAGGATTTTTTTTTTCAAATATAGTTTTATTCAGGTTTTACAGAATTTCAGAAACATAAAGGATACATAGGTACGGTAACAAACATAATATTGAAAATCCATACAGTACAAAAGGACCTATTGTTAAGTTACTTTCCATTACATCAGAAAAGAAAATCTGTCACTTGACTTAGTCGATAAACTGAATGTAGCAACATTAACTATCATTCTTATTAGGGGTTCGTCACCTTCCTGAGAATGTAGAATATAGATTATAGCGGAAAGAATATAGAGAAAATAGAGGAAGAGAAAGGAAGGTACAGAGGGGGGAAAGAAAATAAAAGTAGGAACCATAAAAAGCATAGGAAAAAAAAGGGGGGGGGGTACATGGTGGCTCAACTCTAGGGTCCATTCAATTTAGGAAATTGTGTCAAAATGCAGCGACCAGAGCTGTAAGACGTCATCATACTTTTGCAAGTTCCCCACATTATTGTTGTGAAGTTTCTCCATTTGTAGGTTTAAATTTATAAGATTGTATAGTTCGCTAGTGTAGTGGACGGGGTGATCGGTGATTTCCATTTTGTTTACATTACGTCTTTACTACTAACAAGATATGTCCTGCGATTATCCGTAGAGACAGATGGACTTTGGCAGGGAAAATGTGTAGCAGTGCCAACTCCGGAGTCTGTTGTTGAGTTAAAGAGGTTATTTTTTGTATGATGTCAAAGGCATCTTTCCATAATTGTGTTATGTGTGGGCATGTCCACCAGATGTGGATCATTGTTCCTGGCGAATTACAGGACCTCCAACAAAGATGTGAAGAATTTGGATACATTTTCACCAATTTACAGGGAACCAGGTACCACCTATACAGCACCTTCCTAGACAGTTCTGAATGGTTTGCACAGTGAGATTTTTTGGGGGGAAACCAAAGAGCTTGATTCCATTGTGTGGGAGTAATATTTTTCCCAAATCTTGTTCCCATGCAGTAATGAATGGGAGATTTGTATAGATATTAGGCAGCATAGCTGCAGAGTAACACATAGAAACAAAGAAACACAGAATGTGTTGGCAGATAAGAAGTATTCGGTCCATCTAGTGTGCCCAATTTTCTAAATACTTTTATAAGTCCCCAGTTCCCTATCTTATAGCTAGCATAGCCTTGTGTCTATCCCACGCATTCTTAAAATCCTTGACTCTCTTTACCTCTACCACTTCCGCTGGAAGACTATTCCATACATCCACTACCCTCTCAGTAAAGTAATACTTCCTGATATTACTTTTAAATCATTGCCCCTCTAATTTTAGACTATATCCTCTAGTTGTGGTATTTTTTCTTCTTTTAAATATACTCTCTTCATTTATTGTGTTGATTGCCATAATGTATTAAAATGTTTCTATCATATCCCCCCCTGTTACGTCTTTCCTCCAAGCTATACATGTTAAGATGCTTTAACCTTTCCTGGTTAAAGTTTTTTCCTTCAACCCATGAACCAGTTTAGTAGCCCTTCTCTGAACTCTCTCCAAAGTATCAATATCATTCTGGAGAAACGGTCTACAGTACTGCTTACAATACTCCAAGCGAGGTCTCACCAATGCTCTGTACAATGGCATGAGCACTTCCCTCTTTCTACTGCTAATACCTCTCCCTATGCAACCAAGCATTCTGCTAGCATTTCCTGCTGCTCTATTGCATTTCCTACCTACCTTTAAGTCCTCTGAAGTTATTACTCCTAAATCCCTTTCCTCAAATGTTGAGGTTAAGAGTGTACCAAATATTCTAAATTCTGCATTTGGGTTTTTATGCCCAAGGTGCATAATCTTGCACTTGTCCACATTAAATGTCAGTTGCCACAGCTCTGACAATTTTTCTAGTTTAGATAAAACGACAGAGTGCTTTTTGCTTTGGAGATATTTAGGCAGGACATAGTTATCTTGTGTAGAATGTGTATTGGGTCCTTTCAGATGCTAGGATGGTGTTGCCATTCTAAGGATTATAACCATTGACCATGTACCTGAATTGGAAAGTTGTGGAGATCATGGACATATGCTCCTACAGTGGGAATAATATTGATACTTTTCAAAGTGCAGTTGTATATATTCTGGAGATTTGACTTGTCTGAGATATTTCTTTTCTACTCTTGCAGGTATTTTTTTATTATACAGATTTATAGCTAAAATTGGTTAGGTGTGAGCTATTGTTTGTTTGTTAATATGCATAGGACCAATCAGGTGTTAAACATTTGCTACAGAAGGTGTTTTTGTGGGTAGAGAAGGTGTGCATAAAAGACTAGTGGCCATTAGTTTGGCTAATTATAGCTTGCCAGCAATTTTCTAAGTTTAGTGTGGAGATACTCTGGAGGTAGTCTGAGGTTAGACAAGAGCTGGTAAACAATAAAAAGCTTTTAATGCTTCACCTTTTTAAATGATAGACTTGGTTCAGTGTAATAGTTGTTGTGCATTTTGGATTTGGAGATTGCATTTTGGAAATCTGAGATTTGTGAATTATCTGTTAAACAAGCTCAGGCTGGGATTGAGTCCATTGTCACTGAGTCCCCCTAAAATGGCAGATGGATTACTGTAGAGTCTGGGAGACTTAGAGTTGCAGATAAAAGGCATGATTCATAGTCTTTCCATAACACTTTTGCAGCACTTTCAGACAGGGGTGTTATTGAGACAGGCTCAGACACAGAGGTTGAGAAACCACCACCATCAGTGTCCATGGTATGTAACGCCAATGACCAAAAGGACAATGAGAGATGCAATAGTTGTTATTGGATGATTCTATCATCAGAAGTGTGGAGATGGAGACAGTGGTTTTTTGAGACGTCTTCCAAGTGCTACTTCTCATAGAGACAGGAAGGGGAATTGGATGTACTTGCCCATCTAGGGCAATATAATGGTTCGTAGAACTGTAAACTATAAACATGGGCAACCATTTTGTCTCTAATGAAGACGTTTGAAGGCCTGCTCCATTTCTAAAATCCCAAACAGAATTTTAATTAAACCTCCTGTGCTCTATTCTGTGTATACCTTCCACATGTCTCTTGATGAGATAAAAGGGAGGAAGGAAAGAGTAATATTCCTTTGCACTAGCTAAGGTTGGAGTGTGACATTTTGACCCTAACATAGTTGGTACTAAGAACCCCCATTCACGGAATGACTATGTGCTAAGAATTAGTGTTCACTGAAGATGGGGTGGGGCTTGCAAGCCCATCTAAGCCCTTTCAAAGACACTGAGTAACACTTGCATGGTAATTATAAATAAGAATCAAACACTTATAAACACGTTTAGTTTGTTTAAGCACTCCATAAGAATACATATTTATATACAATATTAACAATGAAAAAACAATTAACATTACATGTTAATCATTATGTATTAATTTTTACATGATGTTTGGTACATTATAACTTTAATGCATTTTTGATGACATTCACATCTTATTATAGCCATCCTTACCATTCTAGTATTATTACATTTAGGTATTTCACTCTACTTAGGAATCTATATGTTAAGATTGTTAAGTGTGATGAGCTCAGCAAGAATTTATTTTATACAGAGGTGAGTCAGAGGGCACGGGTGACATGTCTTAAGTTATAGTTATATTTATAGACAGAAAGTCCAGAAAAGAGTTCTCTAAGCTCTTTGAAGTTGATAGCTATAGGCTAAATAATTATAAAAACCCTACTGTTATGACATCAAAATTGTAATGAAACACAATTAACTCACTGTCAATGAAGATTAATTATCAAAAGTGAGACAAGATCTCCACCTTGCATTGAGCACTAATAAGTTATTCCTGTTTTGGACAAATATATGTGAAGACAATCTGGACAAAACTTCTAATTGCTATACAATACAAAATAGGACAAGGAATACCTGATGTATGCATAAATATGTTCCAGTGTATGCAATTGAAATACAAGATTTATTTCTGGTGGCTCCGCAATCCAGTTGGCTTACAACTGCTTTGTTTACTGCAGATGATTGCATTTCCAGTGGGATTCACTTGTTCACCTGTGAATTGTTTTCTAAAAACAGGGATTTATCTGTAATTGTGGCATAGAGTGGCATAGACATTACAGAGCATTACAATCTCACATCGCTTCAAATGAAATCTGAGCAAATTAAAGCACATCCCTCATCCCTAATTGGCTACAAGTTACAGAGAATGGCAATGCCAGTTGTGTGATGAGAAGCTTTGCTTTATAACCTGATTCCTAAGGTGTGGCAGGGGGAATTGAAAGAGATTGGAGATTCACACAAAAGACAGCTAACATAGTAAGGGGGCTGAGCAAGAGGAATGTGCTAAAAACAAGGGTATATTGGTGAGAGGCTCAGGAGCATGTTCAGCCTTTAGCACATTTTCTATCTAACAAAAAAGCTACTTGCAAACACGTATTTCCTTTTTATAAAACATCTTATTAGCTTTATTTTTACATATAGCAAATTTGCATTCATAAGTCTTTCATCAATTTCTGAGGACATTTTAGGATTTCCTTTAATCTTATCAACTTCTTCTGGTAACATTTGTGCGATTTATTAATTATTCCTCATTTTATAGTGGGAGTAAGTAGTTCATCTACACTGGCAAACATGTATTAAATGGAATGTTTATTAGCTGAGCAAAATATCTATATTCTAAACTGCAGATAGATATCAGATACAAATGCCTGTTACCAGATCAATAAATCTTGTTTAATGTTAGCTAATTTGCAAGAGCATATATTACAATAACCCCATTTAATTCAGGGAAATTACATTTAAGCTGAGTTCTCTGATTGTCTAACATATCAAGGTCATTATCTTGTGGTGCTGTCATGTATATATCATTTAATTGTCATATCTGACCATACTGACAAGGTCCCATAAAATACATACTGTCATCTTGTGGTTAAAAGTGTTACTGCATGGCATATTTTTGACCTCTTGTTCTTTGTACATTTCTGTTAATGAACAGGTCCCTGGAGAGCTCCTTATATTGGCCCTGCACATATTTATATAATGTTATCATATCCCCTGTAAGACGCCTTTTTTCTAAAGTAAATAAATGCAATTTTTTAAGTCTCTCTTCATAACTAAGATCCTCCAATCCCCTTATTAATTTTGTTGCTCTCCTTTGCACTTTTTCTAGTTCCTTAATATCCTTTTTAAGGACTGGTGCCCAGAATTGTACTGCATATTCAAAGTGAGGTCTTACCAATGATTTGTAAAGAGGCAAGATGATGTCCTCCTCCCGTGAATCTATACCTCGTGCAGCTGCTGACTGCTATTGGGCACTGTTGCCAAGTTTGTTATCTACAATGATTCCTAAATCCTTTTCGTTAGTAGTTTTTCCCAGGGAAATACCATTTAACGTATATGTTGCTTTGTTATTATTTTTCCCATAATGCATAACTTTACATTTGTCTATATTGAACCTCATTTGCCACTTTCTTTCCCAGTCCCCCACTCTGTCCAAATCTTCCTGTAAAGAAAAAACATAAAGGTTCGTCTTTATTACCTTACCTAATTGTGTGTCATCAGCAAACACTGTGACATGGCTCTCAGCACAACGTGGGAGATCAATATTAAACATATTAAAAAGAAGAGGTCCCAAAACAACCCCTGAGGTACTCCGCTCAATACCCTGGTCCAATTTGAGGCTTTTCCATTTACAACAACCCTCGGTGTTCTATCTTTTAGCCAATTTTCAATCCAAATACATACATTTGCCCACAATCCTGTTTCTCTCAATTTGTAGAGTAACTGTTTGTGTGGAACTGTTTCAAATGCTTTAGCAAAATCCAAATAGATCACATCAACTGCCACACCTAAATCTATATTTTTACTGACCTCTTCATAAAATGTTATTAAGTTTGTTTGACAAGACCTGTCTTTCACAAAACCATGTTGACTTTTACTAATTATATTCTGATTCAAGATGTATTCTTGAGTGTACACCTTTAGCAATCCTTCAAATAATTTCCCCACTACAGATGTCAAGCTCACTGGGCTATAATTACCAGGCAGAGATTTTGATCCCTTTTTAAACTTTGGAATGACATCCGCCTTTCGCCAGTCTGTTGACACTATACCTGAACTGAAAGAATCCCTAAAGATCATAAATATTGGTCTGGCCAGAATTATGCTTAACTCTCTAAGGACCCTTGGGTGTATACCATCTGGCCCTGGGGCCTTGTCTATCTTAACAGAGTTTCATTGCTTAAACATTTTTTCCTGTGTCAGCCAATACCCATGTTTGCGGTGACTGTTACGTAACTTCCGGTAGCAGGGGCTCATCCATCTGTTCTTCCTTAGTGTAAACAGAAGGAAAATAAAGTATTTAAAATGTCTGCTTTTACTCTGTCCTCACTTACCAAATTTCCCATTTGGGATAACAAGGGCCCAACATTTTCCCTCTTTAGCTTTTTTTCATTTATATACTTATAAAAAAATTTGGGGTTAACTTTACTCTCCTTAGCAATCCTTTTCTCGTTTTCCAATTTAGCCAGTTTAATTGCCTTTTTGCAGGCTTTGTTGGCATCTTTGTATTTTATAAATGATAATGTTGATCCCTTGCTTTTATAATGTTTGAATGCCATTTTCTTGTTTTGCATTTCCTGTTTCACGTTACCGGTAAGCCACATTGGTTTTGATTTGTGTCTTTTGTATTTGTTTCTCAAAGGTATATATTGGGATGTGTACTTTTGTAATGTGTGCTTAAAGGCATTCCACTTGTCTTCTGTGTTTAGTCTAGAAAACAATTGTTCCCAGTCTAAATGTTCAATTGATGCTCTTAGTCCATCAAAGTTGGCCCTTCTAAAATTAAGTGTTTTGGTGGCGTAGTTACCAATTTGCTTTTTTGCATTAATCTCAAATGAAACCATGTTATGGTCACTATTGCCCAAGTGTTCTCTTACTTTGATGTTTGAGATAAGCTGCTCATTGTTTGTTATTACTAAATCCAGACAGGCATCCATTCTAATTGGGGTGTCTACTAATTGTGCCATAAATGTGTTATTAAGCAGGTTCAGAAACTTGCTGCCCTTAGCGGAACTAGTTGTGCCACAATTCCAATCTATATCTGGGTAATTAAAATCTCCCATGATTAGAACTTCATTCAGATTTGTAGCCTTTTCAATTTGTAATAAAAGCTGATCATCTCCATCAATGCTAATATTTGGTGTCTTGTAGCATACACCTACAAGTAATGTGCGATTCTTTTTAGCGTCTAAGCTAATCTCCACCCACAGTGTCTCCATATCAGTTCCAGTTACGTCATGCACACCTTCTTTAATACTGGGCTTTAGTTTAGGATTTACATATAGACAAATCCCTCCCCCTTTTCTATTTTTCTATTTGTCCTTTCTAAAAAGTGAGTAGCCTTATAAATTAACTGACCAGTCGTGGGTCTCATCCCACCACGTTTCTGTTATTCCGATTAAATCATACTGTTCAGCACTTACCAGTATCTCCAGCTCACCCATTTTGTTTGTCAAGCTTCTTGCATTTGCGAAAAGACATTTAAAATTGAGGTGCAGCCCATCCCGTCCAAAGAGTCTGTAGCCGACTGCAAAGTCTTTCCAGTGCTCCAAGAACCCAAATCCCTCTTGCTTGCACCACCTTCGCAACCACGCATTAATCTCCCTAAGCTCCCGCTGTCTCCCTGACGTAGCGCGTGGTACTGGTAATATTTCAGAGAATATTACCTTGCAGGTCCTTTCCTTCTGCTTATTTCCTAGTTCCATAAAATCATTTTTAAGGACCCCCCACCTACCATTAACTTTGTCATTAGTACCAATGTGTACTATGACCGCTGGATCATGCCAAGCCCCTCCCAATAATCTGCCTACCCGGTATTTTCAATTTTTGCATATTAATTGCAGTTCTCATTATTTTTACATTTCACAAGTGCCAAGCTAACCCCTCAGTGTTGTGCCATATAGTGAGTCATGTCCCTTTTTCATATTTGTGGTTATTCATAATTAATAACCCATATATATCATGTTATGGTTAATAAATTCAGACAAGTAGAAAGGGCTTGCACCATATTTTTAGTTTTTTATGTATTTGTCTATATTATATTGCTGTGTGGTTTAGGGACACACTACCTAAGTGCTGCTAAGAGCTTTTGAATACAGCGCTGGGTACACTTTTGTTTCTTGCACCGTATGATTGAAGCACAGAAGAAAACAAAATTTAAGAAAACAGAAATACCGAAGACTTATTTAATAAATATCCAGTCTTACATTTAAGTAAGCAAAAAGAAATCCGCTAATGTATTCACTCTCCAAAGTAGAACAAGTCCACACAGAACAAAAATCCTAAAGGAAGCCACACGGCAAGCTGGGCAATCAAAATCAACTTAATCGAGGCATAATGGGGAGTTCAATTTTCAGCCTTAAGTGTCATTGGTTTATCCGTGCCTCAAACATTTCATAGGTCATTGCAGATTATATACTTTATGGGGTTGTAATGGGTTACATTTTGCTTTATCCCCATGTTGCTTATGGAAGAAACCTCATACATTTAAACAAATGAAAAAGGGCAAGTTTTTGAGCGGTGACTTTTTCTATAGAGCACACTTAATGCCAAAACAGGATGACAGAATATGTATTTAATGAAAATCCATTGCACCATATATAGTTGGAAAGCAGATTAAATTATGTTATTTCTTCTATTTTTAAGCACTTCAAAAATACATAATGCTATAATAACAATGAGAAACTCTTAAACATCCCTCTCTTTCGATAAGCACTGTGATTAAACAGGAAAAATAATTTTAGCATTATGAAAAGATTATAGAAAATAAACGTATTACAGAAACATTTCTTGTTACAATATGTATGCGTGGACTAATGTAATAATACAAAAGTATGCGCATGCCTACGTATCTAGGATTAACACATTTGTATTATATTAATTACTTGGTATTCACAACAGTGCATTCATTTATATTTTAACATATTCCTTCACAGTAAGCAATACCAATTTTTAACCAGAAAGCTCATTTAGTGAAAAAACATTTTTGACATTCACATTTAGTTTATTTTGCCATTTTAGATGTATAATTAAAAAAGACTTTGCATGACAATAGAATTCACTGATACTTTTGATGTGAATTTCTAGCTTATCTTTTCTATTAACATGTTGGGGTGCATTTTAAAACCATTTGTTTAAAACTCGGCAGTGTTAAAAGTTTTTATTCCTTTCAAGAAAGAAGTAATTTAAAAAAAAATAACAAACAAAATGATTTGGTTTAAGCCACAATCATATTTTGTTTTATATATTCTTCATGGTGATTTTTCCCTACAGAGTGATTAAACTGGTAAGAGATTTCTCAAGACTTGGCTTCCTTTAATTGTGAAAATACGTAAATGACTGATACACCTGCTGAGATACCATTGCAAGTCAGTTAAGCTAGATGAATGCAAACACATCAATTTAGCTTCTACAGAATTAGAATTCCAATGACATTTTTTATTTAAAAAGGATTTTAAAACAAAGATGTGAAACAGTTCAAATAGTGGTTTACATGTGACACTAATGTTTCACTTTATAAAGAACATATCGATCTACAGGTATTTCCATTCAAGCATGGGCTGCACCCTGAGGTTTGTCTACCAGAGTAACTAAGGAAGATAGTCAAACACCTACAGGAATCAATCTTCCAGCAGCAGTATTTAATTCTGGGTACCCTCCACCATTACCATGGACATGCCGAGGTGGGAAAGTGTCGTTGACCCTGCCTGAGATAAGGCATGGGACCTCCTGTTGATCCACTTCCACAACTCTGCCTGTAAGTTTAGCAGCTAGCAATTGCCAAGATAGAGTCTACATCTGGTTATAGGTTGCAGTTATTCTGTCCCATGTAGTCTAAAGCAACACCAGAGACTTATACTCACCCAGGCTCACCCTAGCTTACCACTTTATCTCTGTTGACATATGCCTGTTGATAAATCGTGGTATGTTCTGTTGAAAATAGATCCTCCATGGTTAAAGATGAGGTAGAAGGCCACCTTCTTTCAATCAAATTTGGACGTATTTTGTAAGTCAAAATGTGACCTCCAGGCGGCCATATTTTGAACATACTTCCCAACATTGCGCCCCGGCAAATCAGGGCACCAGGGCAGAGTATGTGGTCGTGGGGCACAAAAGTGCTGTCACTGTCCTGTTGAAGCTGGCAGTTAGAGCAAAATTCTAGTGCTAGCGGTCCTGATGTCCCTGAGACCCTCTGTCCCACTGGGCTCTACCTCTGTCCCAAATAGCGGGACAGAGAGATAACTAATCAGGACAGACCTCCCAAACAGGGAATGTTCTGCTCAAGTTGGCAGGTTTGTATAAATGATGCTTCATAGGACCATCATTGAGAAGTCTTTTTAATCATACTGTCAGGCCCATGGCCCAACATTGAGATGCCAACCGGGTAACTTACCTGGGGCAGACCATGATCCCAATGGTCACACTATGCAGGTTGCCACTCCCTTGGACCCAGAGGCAGAAATCAGGCAGCAAGAGCGTCCGGAGACAAAAAGATAGGCACAGGCCTTCCAGGATGGAGGAGGTGAATCTGTGTGGCTGGCAGATAGAGACACGATGGATTGACTGAATATCCTGTAAGGGTAAGGCACGCTCAGAATAGTGCACTATATAGGAATGGAGGGGGCATGCCAGAACCTTAAACATAGCCAGAGGCTATGTAAAAGTCAACTCTGCCTGCTATGAAATAACAATAAATGCAGTGTGCACCCATACAACATATTATCTTAATAATTGTAAACATTTTTAATAATTTCTAATAATTTTAAATATTTTTAATAGCACCTAGCTTAAATGAAAAAATATTGGAGATTTAGTCACAATATATGGCCATATTTGCTTAGCCCACCACTACGCCAAAGTACTCCAAACTTGGTGAGTCCTATCTCTAGCTACTCTGCCTGCTAGTCATTGCTCATTTCTCCTGTTGCCCCGGTGGTGTGTGGTTGTAGTGCTCTCTATAGTCTTTTGCTCTCTTGGTATTTAACCTTTGGCTGTTTGTGAATTTCACCAGTTTTTCTGTTCGTCCTTTGACCATGGATTGTATATTTGACCATTCTATGCCAGCCACCTGCCTTGTCCTCTCTACTCGAACTACGTTTACCCCACTATCTGGTACCCCTGAACTCAGCTCGTCCTCAACTTGAAGTACTCTTGCTCTTGCTGCTGCTTTGGTATCCTGTATCAATTCAGTGTCCAAGTTCAGTGGTGTTCATAAGGGTTATCTTCCTGCAACTAAACTCCTTAACCCAAATCTTTACACATACAGAAGTTACTTAACACATCAAACAGAGGACCTCTTTAAGAGAGCATCTGATTCTTGTCATCATTTGTATCTGTTCACTACAAGGTAAACAACAATTTATTGAGGTTGTACCATGTTAAAAACATCAACCCATGAGAATGTGCAGATCCACAGGAAATACCTCCATTATCAAAACCTATGCCACAGGTTGGAAGGAACATGTTGAATGGGAGCACTTCAGAACAAGCCGTGTTAAAGATATAATACAGATAAAAAGTGTCGGAAAGGAGTTCATATTTTTGGACTCCATTATGTTGAGGGTACGGTATGAATTCTGCAATAAGCAATGTGCAGTACTTACATTCTCTCTTGTGGCATTAAGCTTCATAATGGCAAGTTCAAATGATAAGTATTTTTCCATCATGACACAAAATGTTCACGATTGTTCAGCTTTCCTTTCAAACGCCTGCTAAGTCTGCATAATCACATAAGATAAATAATTTTACATAAACCATACTTCATGCAGATTAGATGAAGAATTGGATGTGCACCCAGACACAATGTGCTTTATATTCCAGACAGTTTGGATATTCTCCCTTATGTATGCAATATAATAGCCAATATAATTATGCATGACAACATAGTTGAAATTCGTATTAAACAAATAAAAAAAGGAATGTCTCATGATAAGAACCGTACTGGATAAAATGTAAAAAGCTTAACAAAGCTCACTATTGTAAAAAAATAACCTTCAAATGTTAATTAAAATGGGTCAACAACTTACGCTGAAAAAAAAAAGCTTTGTTCAGTTTTATAAAGTATAATTCACATTAAAAATACCAACATTTTAAAAATGTTTAACAAATGAATGTGACAAACCTTCAGTTTAGTATAAAGCAGTAAAGTGACTTAAGTGTACTAAGTGCTGGTTATGAGGTAGTAGATGTTGTTTTCAGGTCAGTACAAGCAGCACATACATACAAGGTGAGAGAAAAAGTACAAATCATGGTGCAACACTATAAATATGTATTCTGTTGTATAGTGCTATGTAATGTACTCACGTTACCAATATAAAGAAGGTTCATCAAGATGTAAATAGGCCTAAATCGTAAGGAACTTCACAAGTTCTCAAATGAAGAAACAGGAACCAGTGATCAGTAAAATCACAGCATTTTAATATAAATTAAAACTTACATTTAGGGCCCAGGATTCCCTGCAGGTATGATATACAGGAAAAGTAAAGTGATGTTCACAGCTTCAGGACCCCTGAATAAGCTTATGGTGGAGAAAAAGGTACCAAGCACAAGCAGGGATCCTGTGCCCTAAATGCATACTCCCCAACTGTCCCGATAATGGAGGTCTATTCCTCTGTCTAGTGGCCAAGCACTACATTTTATAAATAACTGGCAATATACCTAAATAAATTGCTACAGCGAAATTCATTCATCTTACACATCCATATAGTTAGAGAGGCCCAGGGTGGTTTTATGTGGAAAATAGCATAATATGATCATTTTATTTCACAGTCATGACCAATTGTTAAACCAAACTTACACCTAACTGGTTATAGGACAGAGGTTGAATGACACCGTTGGACTTACAGGCTAAAAACGAATTCAGTTGTTTTCTGGATAAAGATATGTCATGTTTTTATAAAAAAAACATTTATAATGTTGAAAAACATAGTCAAATTTGCGGGAATAATTTTCTTTAAAAGAGATACACCAATAAGATGTGAAGCTAAAGGCATGTACAAATAAAGAAAGTGTCCATGATATATAATGGCAAGCGATGGTATCATTTAGAAGAAAAAAGAAAAAAAATTGTGTTGCAACACAATAAGTATTTAGCGATGGCATTTTCGGGTCTCGCGGTACCTTCCACGACAAGCATACACAGTAAAAGGGTTTAGATCCTTCCGCCAAGAAAACACTGGACAAAGACTTGTGCAAAAAAAAAAAAGTCTTTAATTAAGTGCAGACAATGCACCCTAAATCGGGCAGAGACAAAAAGCCTAGACTCTTTGCCCAATTTAGGTTATATTGTCTCCACTATTTGGTGTTCTGTAGCAGGACTTTTTTTCATTTTGCACAAGTCTTTGTCCGTAATTTTCTTGATGGTATAATTTAACCAAATAGGTTTCATAAAGTTACAAGTATAATAAGGATTTAGCCATTAGCCATTTCAGTACACATAAAGCAGCCAGGGTAAGGAACAAAGTGTATTGCTTCATAGTGCGTGAACATTTTATATCATAATTAATATGTAAAACCTCATGTCTTTTACAGTAATGGCTTAGAAGCTTTGCCAATAACGTGTAAAATTGAGACTTATCTTGACAGCCCATTCCATTATGAAAGTATGTCACTCAAGGTGTTCTCTAAGAAGTTGGAGTAAATGCATTTTAAGTAGCAGTGGTAAATCAAGACATATCAAGTTACTGCATAAAGATCGTTATTGTCAAGTCAGCAGAGTAAGACTATTTTAAAACAATGTCACTAACATTATATTCACATTCCTATAACAATTTCCTCATCTTAAATAGTGTTACATTAGAAAAACTGAGTCAGACTGATACATAATAGGAAACTATGTTATTTGGCAATATATTCACGAACTTGACAAGAGGATGATCTAACATATATAAAGTTTCCACTTATCTCCAATAAGGTGTCTAACTGCAGTGCTCCAGTTGCTGAATGAGCAGCAGATACCGTAATCTCCCAAATGAATTTAAGAATTGCAGAGACTCATGGTAGTTCAGAAACAGCTGAATGACCACGTTTGTGAAAGGATGTGTAACATAGTAACATAGTAACATAGTAATTTAGGTTGAAAAAAGACACAAGTCCATCAAGTTCAACCCTTCTACCTATCATTTCAGCGTTTTGATCCAAAAGAAGGCAAAAAAAACCCTAAACTAGCTAGCTTATTTCAGTTTAAGTATTCATTAAAATCCTGTTCACTAGCAAAAGTAATTACTCACAATGTATTAGTGCCCATGAGTCCCCTTAACAGTACATTAGTATATGAAGAATCTTTTGCACAAAGTTACCAAATTGATCATTATACTGTATTTTGCTTGAATATAAGACTACCCTGATTATAAGACGACCCCCCAAACTATGGATATTCCTTTAGGAAAAAAAACTAAAAGCCTGAATATAAGACTACCCTATAGGAAAAAAGTTTAACTTGTATATATTCACATGTAAATTGCTTTTTCATATTTAATAAAAACTTATGATATAAAAAAAATGCATTTCTTGTTTTTATTTACCTTTTATGTGCCAATACTCCCCCCAACGGTGTCTGTCTCTCTCCCCCACCCTCCCCCCAATGTTGTCTGTCTCTCTCCCCCACCCTCGCCCCAATGTTGTCTGTCTTCCCCCCCACCATCCCCCCAATGTTGTCTGTCTTCCCCCCACCCTCCCCCCCAATGTTGTCTGTATTCCCCCACCCTCCCCCAAATGTTGTCTGTCTTCCCCCACCATCCCCCCAATGTTGTCTGTCTTCCCCCCCCCCCCAATGTTGTCTGTATTCCCCCACCCTCCCCCAAATGTTGTCTGTCTTCCCCCACCCTTCCCCCAATGTTGTCTTGCTCCCCCCTCCCTCCCCCCTAACATAGCCTCCCTGGTGGCACAATATGCGCAGACATCCCCCGGCTGCCCATATCTCCCTGGTGGGTAGTAGGGGCAGCCGGGGGATGATCGTGCAGACATCCCCCGGCTGCCCAAATATCATTGGTGGCCAGTGGAGGCAGCTGGAGGATGTTTGCACGATACGAGCAGACATCCTCCGCTGCTGCCCGGCACTTCCGCCGGGACTTTCATGATGAAGCCGGAAGGACCCGTCTTCATCATAGAAGTCCCGGCGGTCGTGCCGGGTGGCAGCAGGGGATGACTGTGCGCATTGCGCAGACATCCACCTGCTGTTAGCGAGGGGGATCCAGGTTTTATAATCTGACCTCGATTTGAGGTCAGATTATAAAATGACCTCGAATATAAGACTCTGAAAAAACCTTGTCTTATATTCGAGCAAATAGTAGTTTGTTTGGTTAAAATAGTAACCAGTGAAATGTTTCAGTAGTCTATTTTTTATTAATGCAGAAGGCATCCAGAACTTTTCTATAATTACTCATAATGAATCTGCGCACATGGTGCAAATGGTATTTGAAGGTAAAAACTGTAGAAAATAATTTGGTAATTTAATCTAGATAAATAATGGTAAAAACAATATAGAACTCTTTCAAGAAAAGAAATGGAAAATGGTAGGAGTTATATATTCTGTATAAACTGTCTCCTGAATTCTGCCAGCTTACCGGGATAACCTTCGTTCGGAGCAAAGGTGTTAAAGTTGACTCTGACCTCATTGCACTCTTATAAATGAAACCTCCCATCAGTTTTAACATATTAAAACATCCGTATTCTATGGTAATACTGTGCAACATACAGTATCTCACAAAAGTGAGTACACCCCTCATATTTTTGTAAATATTCTATTATATCTTTTCATGTGAAAACACTGAAGAAATGACACTCTGCTACAATGTAAATTAGTAAGTGTATAGCCTGTATCACAGTGTAAATTTGCTGTCTCCTCAAAATAACTCAACACACAGCCATTAATGTCTAAACCGTTTGCAACAAAAGTGAGTACACTCCTAAGTGGAAATGTCCAAATTGGGCCCAAAAGGGTCAATATTTTGTGTGGCCACCATTATTTTCCAGCACTGCCTTAACCCTCATGGGCATGGAATTCCCCAGAGCTTCACAGGTTGCCACTGGAGTCCTCTTCCACCAGCGACATCACAGAGCTGGTGGATGTTAGAGACCTTGCGCTCCCCCACCTCCATTTGAGGATGCCCCACAGATGCTCAATAGGATTTAGGTCTGAAGACATGCTTGGCCAGTCCATCACCTTTACCTTTCAGCTTCTTTAACAGGGCAGTAGTCGTCTTGGAAAGTGTGTTTGGCGTCGTTATCATGTTGGAATACTGCCCTGTGGCCAAGTCTCCGAAGGGAGGGGATCATGCTCTGCTTCAGTATGTCACAGTACATCTTGGCATTCAAGGTTTCCTCAATGAACTGTAGCTCCCCAGTGCTGGCAGCACTTATACAGGCCCAAACCATGACACTCCCACCACCATGATTGACTGTAGGCAAGATACACTTGTCTTTTTACTCCTCACCTGGTTGCTGCTCTACACGCTTGACACCATCTGAGCCAAATAAGTTTATCTTGGTCTCATCAGACCACAGGACATGGTTCCATGTCCTTTTCTGCTTGTCTTCAGGAAGCTGTTTGCAGCTTTCTTGTGCATCACCTTTATAAGAGGCTTCCTTCTGGGACGACAGCAATGCAGACCAATTTGTTGCTGTGTGCGGATTATGGTCTGAGCACTGACAGGCTGACCCCCCACCCCTTCAATCTCTGCAGCAATGCTGGCAGCACTCATACGTCTAGTTCACAAAAACAACCTCTGGATATGACGCTGAGCACGTGCACTCAATTTCTTTGGTCGACCATGGCGAGGTCTGTTCTGAGTTGAACCTGTCCTGTGAAACTGCTATATGGACTTGCCCACCCTGCTACAGCTCAGTTTCAGGGTCTTGGCAATCTTCTTATAGCCTAGGCCATCTTTATGTAAAGCAACAATTATTTTTTTAAGATCCTCAGATAGTTCTTTGCCATGAGGTGCCATGTTGAACTTCCAGTGACCAGTATGAGAGAGTGTGAGAGCGATAACACCAAATTTAACAGGCCTGCTCCCATTCACACCTGAGACCCTGTAACACTAAGAGTCACATAACAACAGGGAGGGTGTCACATGAAAAGATATAATCAAATATTTACAAAAATGTGAGGGGTGTACTCACTTTTGTAAGATACTGTATAATAAGAGCCATAAATATAGTTTATGCACACATCTACACCCGAGCAGCCATATTTCTTGGCAGATACCATATTTGCTCGAATATAAGACAAGGAGCAAATGCTCTGAAAAAGTCCCCTTGTCTTATATTCGAGGTTCATCTTATAATCAGACCTCCAATCGAGGTGGGCAGCATTGGCTATGTCTGGGCGGCAGATGGGCAAATAAAAGGAAATAAAAACAAGAAATGCATTTTTTTCTATCATCTTTATCATTTTAAGTAAATATGAAAAAGCAATTAAAATGTGAATATTTAGAAGTTTACCTTTTTTCCTATAGGGTAGTCTTATATTCAGGATTTTTGTTTTTTTCCTAAAGGAATATCCAACGTTTGGGGGGTCATCTTATAATCAGGGTAGTCTTATATTCGAGCAAATCCTTAGGAGGAGTTAGAATCTCTGGTTACTGATAATATCCCCTCCTCTGTGCTGGCATCCAGTGTCAGTTACTACTGACCCTACAATCTAATGCATCATGTGAGGTGTAAACCATGGATACAGTGTATCTTCAAAATTCACCATCAACAGAACATGTGCAATGTATAAACATGAGTGCACTAACTGCACAAAAAATTATTTGATGAGATCTCACCCATGCACACCAATGTAAGGCATGTAGGCAACAAATGAATTGATGCTTAGTTGAAGGATTCCATTAAGTGTAGACTTTTGAATAAACATTATTTAATGTAAATATGAAAATATAAAAAATATGGTACTTTACTGAGTCATCGTTTCTGTATAGCTCTACCATGGGACTGACATGTTGTTTACAATTCTTTTTTGGCAGAAGATTTGACAGATCTAATCCAGGTTTACAAATAACATCCCCTGATATAGAAATGTGGACTAAAGGGAGGTTAGTAAAGCACTTTATTTGAATTCTTTCAATGTAGCATTTACATTTAGAACATCTACACTTTATGTCACATTTAAATTAAAAGTGTTGTTCTTTGAATAAAAATAAAAATCAACTTTTAAAATGTAAAAACTTAAATTTGTAGAGGTATATGTTACAGAAAATGTGTCCATATATTTATACATATTTTGTAGATGTATAAAAGATTGTTAATGTGAAAGTTAGATAAAGTGTTTTTATGATAAATTATAAGATATTATCAAAATAATGGTATCTAAAGAAAGCTCTTCTTATCACAAAATAATATATAATGTTAAAACAATTAATTCATATATGTTTTGGTACATTTTTTAACTATACCATCTTGTGATACAGTTTATGATTATACAGGTTGACTATCCCTTATCCAAAATGCCTGGGACCAGAAGCATTTTGGATAATGGATCATTTTTCATTAATAAACATAGAAACATAGAATGTGTCGGCAGATAAGAACCATTCGGTCCATCTAGTCTGCCCAATTTTTTTTTTTTGAGTACTTTTATTAGTCCCCCGTTCCCGGGCTTATAGCTAGGATAGCCTTGTGTCTATCCCACGCATGCTTAAAATAATAAATAGTAAAATAAGATATATTAAAGCCTCTCAATTGTCATTGAATACACTAGTATCAATGAAAATACTGTATGGAGCAAATAAATCCCTTTTACTGTGATGTAGCTGTGATGTGAGGCATGGTTGAGAACCTTCCGTTTGCGTGTCAGGTCTGCACACGTGCCATTGTATTACCCTTTGTGGGAATCTGTGTATGCATGGAAAGACTTATTCACAGCTTTAGGGGGCTGGATGCTGAATAAACTGTTGTGTGCTTGCATTCTGACAGGTTGTGTGGAATTTGCAACTTGTGGAAAAATCCTACAAAATGTTTGGACAACATATCATTTTAAATAATGGTTTTCTGTATGAGATACTCAACCTGTATATGAAATATACGTATTTTATGTTTAGAAATTTGTTTTTATTTTTATTGTTATTTGTTTATTAAAAATATGAAATATTAATATTATTAATCCTAGATACATTAGTATCTTTTAGATACATTTACACAGCTAACAAACACCTATATATACACGTGTTTATGTGTATATTCAGAATTTTTTCTCATAACATACATATTTTTTAATTTGCATAATCATTTGTTTAATGTCCTTTTCACATTTATGGTTAGGTCTTATGTTTTATAAGATTTTTGATGATTATTTAATCATGAATGTATTTCTGCTTATTAGTATATTCATTAATTGTTAATTGTGGCATTTTTTCAATTTTTTATTCTTCTTGAATTTCCATAATTGTACTGGGATAAATCTTTTAAGAGGGTGGGTACCAAGTACTGTTTATTTATGCATGAAGGTTGCAGGGGAAATTATTACCTTAACCCCAAATAGCCTGCACATTATCTTAATACCATTTGCTGTCCACCCCCCTATTAATGGGCAGGTGCCCCGAAACCCCATGCCAGCTGAGGCACCTCTTGTTCTAAGTTCTAAGTGTCTACTTGTAAAACCACCCAGAAACTTAGAAGAATATCATCAGCACCATGTTCACCTTCCTCCTCACTCTGTCTAATGCCACCCTTTTGTGCAGTGCCAACTCTGACCATGCCACTAGTACATTTGGGAACATGTTTCTGGCAGCTAAAACACATGCACTGACTTTATGCTCTCAACATCATTATCCCCGAACTGTAATATTATTGCATCAGGTCTTGGAAAAAACAAACTGCAATCTCCCAACATCTTTGTCAAATCCTCACATCTCAACCCCTTTACCCCATACCATAATATTTTAACCCCTCTCTCATCTAAACTCATATTCAACCAATAAACCCTTTCAGCTGCTCTTCATGCAAAGATAGGGGAATGTCTAACAATGCACATGTGTGGCGAAAGTTTTGTTATGTCCACTTGTTGTATATCCAAATTTAGCTCCATTTGTGAGTTTGTTCATTACTAATGGCCTGCTGGTTTTGAGATGGCTCCAGGGTGTCTCAGGATGTATCCCAGAGACAATAGGACAATGGGCTATAGCCTGAGACATCCTGGCAAGTTATGGATTAGGGGTAATTGGTTTAAGAGTTCAAGGGAGGGGATCTTAATTAGGGTTATCAGTCAGGGCTATTTCAATGTAATTATAATTCTAATGTTTGTTGTCATTGGGAGTTGATACTGTATTTGGTGTGCTGGGGGAAGCTGGGGGGGGATTATACTGTAATCCATTTATCTCTCCAGATGTGGGGAGGAGTTCTGGCAGAGCATAAAAATAATGATTTGAAAGCTGAATAAAGACACACTGATTTTACCCCTTCATGAAGTCTCGGCTCATGTTTGGGGAACTGGGATTTTATATTCACTTTGCATCATATTTCGGCTGTTTATTCGGGAGTAAGCTGCACAGGGCTCATTTATTATATATGGGTTCCTTTACAACATGACATTAGGTTCGCCACCTATAACAGAGAAATGTAAATGTTAAGGACAGCAAAACAGGCCTGACATACATCCTAAAAAAGGTTCGATTTCCATTTTTCCAACCTCTTCACCATCGACTTATCCAACCCCCTGCTGACCGCTTCTGTTGCTGCCCCTATTCTAAACGAATCTACAAATCTTGACAAATTGAACTGTGGACAATGGATTGCCCGTCTCATGCACCAAGAATGAACTTCCACAGTCCAACCTAAAGGAAGTGAATGGCGCATAGATACGAACGGCTGAAACGAACAACACTTAAAGAACTGCTGGAAGCTCGAGGCATAGTGGCAAGCAACAAGACGAAAGCCACGATAATAGCCGAATTACTGGAGAGCGACCGAACCAGCGAGGTACAAATGGCGAACGCAGAAGAAACAGAGTTTCAGAAAGATGTGAGATGGAGACTCAGCTTGGTAGGACCGAATCCTGCACCAGAGATTGTGGTACAAATCATGGCACAAGCTTCGGAAGCAGAGAGTGGCCGGGAAGCACGGGAGACCAGAGAAAGATCACCACAAATGGATATACTGTCACTACCAGGATCATCTGTGGGGCGGCCACGTAAGATAAATTATGCTGCTTTTAAAATTTTTATAGAAAGCGAAATGGATATTGATAATTATCTGCAGGACTTTGAAAGACAGTGTGTATTAGAAGATGTGGATAAAACTAATTGGCCTGCAATATTGAGCAGCAAGCTATCAGGCAGAGCAGCAGAAGCCTTTAGAGCGGTACCTGATGTGGACATGCAAAATTATGAAAAAGTGAAGGAGATTTTGTTAGCCCGTTATGCAGTTACACCGGAGGCACACAGGAGAAAATTCCGGTCGCTCCGCAAGCAGGGCAAAGACTCTTACAGAGTGGGCATTCCGCATGCACCGCGCTGCCAGTAACTGGATGCAGGGATGCCAGGCGACTACACTGGAGGATGCATTACAATTGTTATTATTGGAGCAGTTTTTTGACCACACTACTACAGATACCAGGGATTGGGTCAGAGACAGAAAGCCGCTCTCAGTAGGAGAGGCAGCACGTCTAGCAGACGAATTTCATGAGAGCAGACGCATAGATCACAACTGTGGAGCTTCAGGATTTCGACCGCGGTATCACGCTCAAGCTCCAGCACCGCAACCGAAACCAATACCACCGGTGAGTCAACCTACTTCCACTGGGGTTCATAAAACTGCACCGATGTGTTTTGGGTGTAAGCAGGTGGGACACATAAAACCTAATTGTCCACACCGTAATACTTATCGATGGGGGCGAGCACCAGCCCCTCCAACGAGAGCAGCTGCTCATTGTGTACAAGAGGATTACAACTATTCTACGCAAGGGGGTGACCACACTAATTCAGAGAATTGGTCCATGCTACACGAGGTCAACCCAGTTCAAGCAGCAGATGACAATCGGGCGCACCATCGACAGACCGTGCGACTTAATGGGCAGGAAGCCAGAGGACTGAGAGACACTGGAGCTACGATAACTCTGGTACAACCACATCATGTCAAACCATCCCAACATACTGGACGCTCCGTGGCTGTAAGGGTGGCGGGGGGGGCTATTCACAAGTTACCCACTGCCATGGTACACGTTGACTGGGGCACCGGGGCTAAGGCTGTGGAGGTGGGCATCATGCCAGAGTTACCGGCGGAGGTTTTGCTGGGAAACGATTTGGGGTGCTTGACTTCTCAATTTATACAGCCGACTACAGCAGGAGCGCTCCCAGTCACAACCAGACAACAGGCACGAGCTATGGACACCTCACACTCCACGGATGACCCGGTAGGCACTAATAATGCTTCTGTAGATTCTAGTCCTAACATGTATTGGGGCACTCCCACCGACTTTGGGCAGGCTCAGAGGGAGGATAGGACTTTAAGTGGGTACAGGAGGGAGGCAGATAAACCCCAGGGAGAAGTAGGACAGGAAAGGTTCCAGTGGGAAAAAGGTTTGCTATATCGGATAACAGAGGGGGCGGGAGGAGGAACCCGACAGGTGATGAAAAAACAGTTAGTGGTACCCCGCAAATATAGGGCAGAGTTATTACGGATTAGCCACGATATACCCTTAGCAGGACATCTAGGGATTAAGAAAACCCGAGATAGGTTGACTCAGACATTTTTTTGGCCAGGTGTTACCCAAGATTTACAAAATTATTGTAGAACCTGTGATGTATGCCAAAAAGTAGGAAAGAGGGGTGACCACCCCCGAGCGAAATTAAGACCTCTTCCCATAATAGAGGAACCTTTTTTCAGAGTGGCAGTGGATTTGGTAGGACCCCTTAGTAAGCCTAGTCCATCGGGTAAGAAATATATTCTTACGGTGGTGGACTATGCTACACGCTACCCGGAAGCTATAGCCTTACCTAATATCACTGCTGAAACCGTAGCTGAAGCTCTCATCAAAGTATTTACTCGAGTTGGGTTCCCTAGGGAAATAGTATCCGACCAAGGGACCCAATTCACAGCGGTAGTTACTCAGCAGCTCTGGCAGAGCTGCGGAGTAAAACCCATACTGAGTTCTCCCTATCATCCCCAGACGAACGGGCTCTGCGAACGTTTTAATGGCACTCTAAAACAGATGCTAATCACGTTCACAGAGACCTGGCGGAACTGGGAAAAGTTCCTTCCCCACCTGCTGTTCGCATACCGGGAGGTACCCCAGGCATCCACCGGATTCTCTCGTTTCGAACTGTTATATGGAAGGAGAGTCCGAGGACCCCTGGACCTGGTCCGCGAACACTGGGAAGGGGATATGGGAGAATCAGGCACACCGATAGTACCATTTGTTTTAGAGTTGAGAGACCGACTGCAGGCGCTTACTCAATCGGTAAGGGAAAACCTGCAGGCGGGTCAACAACGTCAGAAACACTGGTACGATAGGGGAGCTAGAGATTGTATTCTAGAGATAGATCAAAAAGTGTTAGTCCTCAAACCGACCAAAACAGATATGTTACAGGCCTCTTGGCAAGGGCCCTACAAAGTATTAGCCAGGGTCAGCGACACTACGTACATAGTAACAGATTGTAACAATGAAAGGATCCGCAGGTCCTTTCATGTTAATATGTTGAAACCCTACTTTGAGAGGCCAGAGGAAGTCTCTGCAGTATGCGCTCCGGCGCTTGAAGATAGTGAGGTTATTCCCTTGCCCAACTTGCTCCACAAAGAACCCACCGGGGTGGAGCAGGTTGGACTAGGACCGGAGTTGAAACCAGAGGAAAGGGCACAGGCTACTCAGCTGTTACGGGAATTTCGGGATATGTTTTCTGCTCTCCCGGGCTACACGACGCTGGCAGTCCACCGGGTGGAGACCCCAGGTCAGGTACCTTTGAGACAGCAACCATACAGAATTCCTGAGGCAGTTAGAGATAGCATGTTAAAAGAGATTCAGGAGATGCTGGATCTAAGGGTTATAGAACCCTCGCAGAGCCCTTGGGCATCCCCAGTGGTATTAGTACCAAAGAAAGATGGTACCACGCGGTTTTGTGTGGATTAATGACCGTACGGTCACGGATGCCTACCCCATGCCCAGGGTAGATGAGTTATTAGACCGTATGGCCTGGGGTAATTACTTGACCACTATTGACCTGTGCAAGGGGTATTGGCAAATCCCCTTGGAGCCTGATGCTATTCCTAAGTCTGCATTCGTCACCCCATTTGGCTTGTACCAATTTAAGGTCATGCCATTTGGGATGAAGAATGCCCCAGCTACTTTTCAAAGGATGGCAGACCGGCTCTTAGAGGGATTTCAGGGCTTCGCCTGTGCTTATCTAGATGACATAGCCATTTACAGCAGTACTTGGGAGGCCCACCTGGAGCACATTTCTGTAGTACTCAAGCGAATTCAAAAGGCAGGATTAACCTTGAAACCAGAAAAATGTCATGTAGGCATGGCCGAGGTCCAATACCTAGGCCATAGGGTAGGGTCAGGCAAGCAGAGGCCTGAGCCAGCTAAAATTGAGGCTATCACGCAGTGGCCCCAACCACGCACCAAGACACAGGTTATGGCCTTTCTGGGAACAGCTGGCTATTATAGGAAATTTGTGTCAGATTATAGCGCCACAGCCAAACCCCTTACCGATCTTACCAAAAAGTCGTTACCTAGGCAAGTAGTATGGTCTCCGGAGTGTGAGGAGGCCTTCCAGAAACTCAAGCTTGCGTTAAGTAAAACACCTGTATTGGCGGCACCTGACCACACTAAAAGATTCCTCGTTCACACAGATGCCTCAATGTTCGGACTGGGAGCCGTGTTAAGTCAAGTGGGGGACGATGGCCTGGAGCATCCGGTAGCATATCTGAGCCCAAAACTTATACCCAGAGAGGTCAGTTATGCCACCGTTGAGAAAGAATGTTTGGGCCCTGAAGAAATTACAGCCTTATTTATATGGACAATCTTTCACGGTTATGACGGATCATAACCCCCTCATCTGGCTCAACAGAGTAGCCGGAGATAACCCCAGACTGCTAAGATGGAGCTTGGCACTGCAACCCTATAATTTTACAATGCAGTACCGGCCAGGGAAGCAGAATGCCAACGCAGATGGGTTATCCCGGCAAACAGAACTGGAAAAACAAAGTTTAACAGCGGACATCCCCAAGCCAACCCGTTAGGGTCTAGGCGGGTATGCCGTCCCATGGAACTAAGGGGGAGCTATGTGGCGAAAGTTTTGTTATGTCCACTTGTTGTATATCCAAATTTAGCTCCATTTGTGAGTTTGTTCATTACTAATGGCCTGCTGGTTTTGAGATGGCTCCAGGGTGTCTCAGGATGTATCCCAGAGACAATAGGACAATGGGCTATAGCCTGAGACATCCTGGCAAGTTATGGATTAGGGGTAATTGGTTTAAGAGTTCAAGGGAGGGGATCTTAATTAGGGTTATCAGTCAGGGCTATTTCAATGTAATTATAATTCTAATGTTTGTTGTCATTGGGAGTTGATACTGTATTTGGTGTGCTGGGGGAAGCTGGGGGGGGATTATACTGTAATCCATTTATCTCTCCAGATGTGGGGAGGAGTTCTGGCAGAGCATAAAAATAATGATTTGAAAGCTGAATAAAGACACACTGATTTTACCCCTTCTTGAAGTCTCGGCTCATGTTTGGGGAACTGGGATTTTATATTCACTTTGCATCATATTTCAGCTGTTTATTCGGGAGTAAGCTGCACAGGGCTCATTTATTATATATGGGTTCCTTTACAACATGACATTAGGTTCGCCACCTATAACAGAGAAATGTAAATGTTAAGGACAGCAAAACAGGCCTGACATACATCCTAAAAAAGGTTCGATTTCCATTTTTCCAACCTCTTCACCATCGACTTATCCAACCCCCTGCTGACCGCTTCTGTTGCTGCCCCTATTCTAAACGAATCTACAAATCTTGACAAATTGAACTGTGGACAATGGATTGCCCGTCTCATGCACCAAGAATGAACTTCCACAGTCCAACCTAATCACCACGCATGCCACTTCTATTCTAACCAGGCATAGCTCCTTGCTGTCCACCTTTCCTAATGAAATTAACTGCCCTTTTAAATGTAAGACCTCAAAAACAGACAATGAAGGTAATCTTAACCCTCTCTTTCACTTTCCGTACATGACAAGTAGTGATTTTTGAGAAAGTCTTTTCAGATGCAGCACATTAGGACTGTAGACCATAGATGAGTTACTTCTGGTTTCCGTATTGCCGTCAGGAAGTGCATTGTATCTGGTGATATTTTGGCCGGTTTCATTGCGTCTCTGCAGCACTGGGACATTGTAGTTTTTTTCAAAGAAGAAGCTTTAATGAAAGTGATTTTGCTCTTGTAGTCGGCTCCCTAAAGTAATGCCTAAACCCTTTTATTCACCTAATAACAGTGAAGTGTTATATACTGCTGAAAAGCCTTTTGGACATTCAGCCCAGTCGAACTAATAAAGAGCATATTTTTATGTATTCCATATAACCTGCTTACATAAGGTATTATATAAATCATTTCTATTTCTCTTATTTGTACATTTCACAAGGAGGTGTCATGAGAAAACCAGTTTTATAGTATTGCAGGTCCCAGACCATAAGCAAGCATTTCATTGTCTGATTGTGATGGATCACACCACATTAATGTTCTCATAGATACTGTATACTTTCATAAATGTGTTCTTCCCACCTCAGTAAAGAAAAAGCACAGACTAATCCTTGCTTAAAGGACCACTCTGTCGTGAAAATGACCTACCTTTCTTTCAAGCATGCTAGTTAAATAACTATAACAATGTATTTGAATAACTATATTCTTAATATGTTAACTCACAAAAATAAGATTTACATATTCTACTGACCCTCCCAATCCGCTTTCAGCATTTGGCTAGAGACTCGGAGGGAAAAAGAAGCATTTTAAAGTGTTAAAAATGTTTTTTTTTATTTTTTAAAAAGCAAAGTCTCCCAAATGGTAACTTTATTTGCTATGTGTGCACAGGCATACCTCAGAACTTTTGCCTCCGGCAATGCAGGATTCCAGGGGGCAAAATGTTGTAGGTCAAGTGTCGTTGCTATCACTCATGCATGGTAGCACTAGAGCAGTAGCAAGTGAAGTGACTGAGGCACTTACCTTGGGCGCACACATTGAGCAGGCAACCCTATTTCACAGCATCTTGTGAGTAGTATGTCTGGCTGAGCTTCATGGGAATTATAGTTATGAGGTGAAGATGCTAGCTGTGAATATTAGGTCCCATGATGCCCAGACAGAAAAAAAGTCTCCGATAATATTGTTTATTAAAAAAAAAAAAGAATGAGTCCCCTTCCACTTTCCACTGGAAAGGGGTTGGAAGTTCATTTCTATGTCTTGCTAACTAGAAATGGGCGTCGTCATAATTTTCATTTCAGCCAAATGCATTCAGATGAAATTACATGTTGGTTCGTCCGAACCAAATTTCATCGATTGACGCATTTGTTTCACACAAAATTAGTCCATCATTTTCTTTTCAGAAATTCCATTTGGATGAATGAAATTATAACTTATTTGTCGTGTTGGCTCAGGAAACTCAGATTTTCTATGAGATCACTTCAGTGATACAAGTAGATCTTAAATTCCGGCTACTCAGAGAAGCGATCTTGAATTGGCAGGAAAATCATCTGCTGAAATGGTAGCCTTGGTCCTCCACATAGACTGAGGAGTACTTTGGCTTATTTTGGGGTCATTTAGAGAGGCTATTACGGAAATAGCAAAAGTCATCCAATCAAAATCAATGGGAGGACTTTGGCTATTGAAAACTAACCAAAGTGCTCCAGAAATAGCCCAAAATTAAAGAACATTAAATTAAAATATAAATAAAAAAATTGTGAAAAAATAAAATATATTAAAGTTAAATATAATAAATAAATTAAAATTCAATATTTATCCCCTTAGTGACAAGACATTTTCACCTTGACTTTCCCTTGGTGACAATGGCTGTTTTGAAATTTCTGGGGTCTTTGTGTTTAGCTGCAATTTTACTCTTTCTCACATACAGTACCCACACAAATTGTATGTTGTTTTTATGGTCATAAGAAGGGCTTTCATTAGATACCATTATGTTCATCATATCTTATAATTTTCTACAAAAAAAATCATAAAATATGATGAACATTTTTAAAAACCCACTTTTTCTAACTTTGACCTAAAATATAATTTACACAAATAAAATCATTAAAAAAGACCCAAGTAAATAGTTTCTAAATGTTGTCCCGAGTTCAGAAATATGCATGTTTCCATATTTTTTGGTATTTTTTGGCGAGTTATGGGGCAAAAACCAAAAATAGTGTTTTTTGTTTTTTTTCCTATATTGACCTTTTGACCCCAACCAGAAACCCAAAACGTAACCCTAACTTAAATTTAACCCCAACTCTAATCCTTATTATATCCCGTAATAGGTTTTAATTTTAATTTAATTTTAACCCTATCCCTTATGCTAAAAATTATTTAATTTTAACCCTATAGGCTAATCTAACTATATAACAAATTTTTAATTAATTAAATATTTATTTTACATTTTTTCCATTAGGGGTAGTCAAGCAGCATATTCAGAGTGACGGAAGTAAAGTTACTTTCACTTCCGAAGCTCAGACCGGCAGAGGGCATAGCCATATTGACAGAGCAGCATGCTCCATGGGGCGATCGTGGGTGTCCCAGAGCAGAAATTTCAGTCCTGGCTATTGCCTCGACATTGAGGCAATAGACCAGCACCATTAAAGTGGTTTTCGCGATCGTTGATCGCGAAAACCGCTTGATTCACCACAGGACGTGCCAGGCACGTAGTTTGTCGTTAAGGGAGTTTCTCCCAGGACGTGCCTGACATGTCCTCTCTCTCGAAGGGGTTAAAAAATAATAGATCAATTTTAAAAATATCATAGTAATATATGCAATATAATAAAAAAAAACATATGCTGCATATGCCTGAAGCACATCTAGGACAGTTCAATGCGGCTGCTTCACTGCTGACAGCTCAGCCGACAGTTTGAAAGTAGTGTTGAGCGAACCCGAACCGCACTGTTCGGGTTCGTACCGAACTTACGTTTTTTGGACCCTGGACCCGAACACGGACATTCCACTGTAGGTTCTTGTTGGAGTTCGGGGTTCGGCGATTTAATGGTGCATTTTGAAAGGCTGCAGGGCAGCCAATCAACAAGCGTTTGACTCGTTTGCCCTTAGAAGCCATCACAGCCATGCCTACTAATGGCATGGGTGTGATTGGCCAGTGCAGCATGTGACCAAGCCTCTATATGTAAGCTGGAGTCACGTACACGCACATCACATGAGCTCTTCTTAGTGTAGGGAGAGGATCTGCAGCTGTGAGGGACAGATTTAAAAAAAATTCTGATGTTGAATCTGTAAACTACAACGATTATTCAAACTACAGCGATTATTCAAATTACAGTGATTATTTTAGTGGGTGCTATACAACATATTTGTACCCCGCCCTGAGCCCAGTGCCACAGAGAGTGCAGTGCACTTGCAACTGCATGTGTGCCAGGCACATGACTTTAATCCTGTTCTGTTAGCTCAGTGGGCAACATCTAGGCATTTTTAAATACTGCAATTTGTTGGTGTTAAATATTACATTTGCGTCCTGCACTTCATATCTGAGAGTCAAATGGAACCGTCAAATACTGTACTTACAGCTCACTTTAAAAAATTCTAATAGTTTTGTGTGGTAAATAGTACATTTGCATCTTGCAGTGCACTTCATATCTGAGAGTCAAATAGAACAGTCCAATACTGTGCTTACAGCGCACTTTGAAAAATTCTAATTGTTTTGGGTGCTAAATAGTAAATGTGGGTCTTGCGGTGCACTTCATATCTGAGAGTCAAATAGAACAGACCAATACTGTTACAGTGCACTTTGAAAAATTCTAATTGTTTTGGGTGCTAAATAGTACATTTGCGTCTTGCGGGGGACTTGATATCTGAGAGTCAAAAAGAACAGTCCAATACTGTGCTTACAGCGCACTTTGAAATATTCTAATTGTTTTGGGTGCTAAATAGTACATTTGCGTCTTGCGGTGCACTTCATATCTGAGAGTCAACTAGAACAGTGAAATACTGTGCTTACAGTACACTTTGAAAAATTCTAATTGTTTTGGGTGGTAAATAGTACATTTACGTCTTGCAGTCCAATAAACAAAAAAACAAAAAAATACAAATAAAAATTGTTGACTATTGGCGGTTACATTGTCGCCATCTGTTACTTTGGTGGGTGACCGCAAAGAATGAGGAGAGCGTCAAATAAGGGACGTGGCGCTGGTCGTGGTGCTGCTGGTGTTGGTGGACCTCCTGTTGCAAGTAGGGGATGTGGTCGATCTGTGCCAGCTACACGCACAAGTGAAACACCTTCTTCAGGTGCTAGTACGTGACAGAACCTTCAGCGTTATTTGGTAGGCCCGAATGCCGCTCTTAGAATGGTGAGGCCAGAACAAGTACAGGCCATAGTAGATTGGGTGGCTGACAGTGTCTCCAGTTCCTTCACATTGTCTCCCACCTGGTCCCCTGCTGAAAGCTCAGAGTTGACACCTGCAGCCCATGGCCATCTGTCTTTCACCTCACCCCTTTGCAAATCAGCCAAGCAGTCTGAGCCACAAGTCATGCAGCAGTCTCTTTTGCTTTTTGATGACTCTGATGGCGGGGTCATCAAACCTAGCCTTGCCCCAGAAGTGGAAGAGATTGAGTGCACTGATGCACAACCACTTATGTGTCAGGATGTGGACATGTGAGGACCACCGCAGCATGTCTCTGATGATGACGAAACACAGATGGCAACTGCTGTGGCTTTCGGCAGTGTGCAGAACGGCAAGGAGGACAGGGTTGAGGAGTGGGTGGACGATGATGTGGAGGATGATGAGGTCCTAGACCCCACATGGAATCAAGGTCATGAAAGTGAAGTGTCCAGTTTGGAGGAAGAGGCAGTGGTCGCAAAGAGGCACCAGCGCAGCATAAGAGAGAGCAGGCTGCAAAACCGTAGCGGCCGTCCCCTAGACAGTACGTTTGCTACTGCCCACCGCACCCAGGGGCCGAGCACACCAAAGCCAGCTCCAAGGAGTTCCCTGGCATGGAAGTTCTTTAGACAATGTGCTGACGACAAGGCACGAGTGGTTTGCAAGCTGTGCAATCAGAACCTGAAGTGAGGCATAAACATGCTAAACCTGAGCACAACCTGCATGACAAGGCATCTACATGCAAAGCACGAGCTGCAGTGCAGTAAGCATCTCAAAACCCAAGAAAGGTCTCAGGCTCCTCCTGCTTCCTCTTCTGCTGCTGTCTTGGCCTCTAGCTCCAGCTCTGGAGTTACAGTGGCACCTGCCACAGAGCAAATAGAGGAAGGGTTGGTTCCTGCACCAGCATGGGCCAGATACACAACTGTCAAGCCAAGGCACAGTTTTGGAGGAGGATGAGGATTATGATGATGATGATGAGGAGGAACCATGTTCACAGCAGGGTGGCACCCAACGCAGCTCGTGGGCATCACTGGAGCGTGGCTGGGGGGATACAGAGGACACAGATGATACACCTCCCACAGAGAACAGCTTGTCCTTGCCTCTGGGCAGCTTGGCACACATGAGCGACTACATGCTGCAGTGCCTGCGCAATGACTGAAGAGTTGCCCACATTCTAACTTGTGCTGATTACTGGGAGGCTACCCTGCTGGATCTCCGTTACAAGGACAATGTGCTGTCCTTAATTCCATCACTGGAGCGTGATCGTAAGATGCGCAACTACAAGCGCACGCTGGTAGACGCGCTGCTGAGGGCATTCCAAAATGACACCGGGGGCTCAATGGAAGCACAAGGCGAAGGCAGAGGAAGAGGTCACCAACGCAGATGGGGCACCACCAGCACCTCAGAAGGCAGGGTTAGCATGGCCGAAATGTGGAAAAGCTTTGTCAGCATGCCACAACAAGCAGCACCACCATCTGATATGCAACGTCTTAGCAGGAGGCAGCACTTCAGCAACATGGTGGAACAGTACGTGTGCACAGGCCTACACGTACTGACTGATGGGTCTGCCCCATTCAATTTCTGGGTCTCCAAACTGGGCTCATGGCTTGAGCTTGTCCTTTATGCCTTGGAGGTGCTGGCCTGTCCTGCAGCCAGTGTGTTGTCTGAACGTGTGTTTAGCACGGCAGGGGGCGTTATCACAGACAAGCGCAGCCACCTGTCCACAGCCAACGTGGACAAGCTCACGTTTATTAAGATGAACCAGGCATGGATCCCACCAGACTTCTCTGTACCTTGTGCAGAATAGACATTTATACCGGCCTCACCCAGTCATTTTTATACTCAAGTGCACTTATTCTTTGTTTTCTGTTGTTATATGTCCCAATATTTTGGGGGCTACCCAATTTAAAAAAAACAAAAACATTAAAAACCAGTGTTGGCTACCTCCTCCTCCAGCGCCGCTTCCACCTACACCGCTACGGTCACCGCCTCCTCAACCTATGGGTCACTTAGTATAAACTGAAAGAGAATACCCTGCACTCCAACCCTCTCTCAGATGGATAATTCTGTTGATCCTCCTGGCACCCATGCTTTAGATTTAGATTTATGTTCTTCCAAAGCTAAAATCAAAGATTCCATCTAGTGCTATTTTATGGCTCAGCTGTATTTGTAATTTGTATGTATTTTATGTTATTTTAAGTTATTTCCCTATCAACATTTGTTTGCAGGGCACTTGTCCTACTCTTACCCACATTTTACTTCATTTTGCAGCCCACTAGCACTTTCCAGGACTGTTAGAGGCATTTTAGTGGCCAAAAGTTCGTGACTTCAATGGGGTTCGGGTTCGTGGTCAAGTTCGGGGTCAAGTTCGAGCACGGACCCAGACATTTTTTCGAAGTTCGGCCGAACCCGAACATCCAGGTGTCCGCTCAACTCTATTTGAAAGCTGAACTGTCAGCGGTGAAGATCAGTACGGCTAGTATTTTAGCCAACAATATTCCGTACATTATGCATTACCCCTTGCCATTACTATAAGAACATTAATATTCCATAAACTATCGTATACATTCTTCATTAACAAATATACCCATCAATCAGCAATGCCATTTTTCATAGCTTAAATATTTAGCATGAACTGTAATTTAGGTTCTATACCACCCTACACATTTCAACTTTTTTTGAGATTCGCTCTTAGATTGCTCCTTGCATATGACACAGAAGTGATCAAACATGGGTACATCCAAGTCTAGTAATATAATGGGCCATGTATACACAGCACATACACTATTTTTGCTTACCTTTTTATTAATGTGAGAAAATGTTGAAGCAGGTTTTCCTTGATGCCTGCTTGTCTTTTGGCTGCCACTACAGCACTATTTCCATACCCAACAGATATTTCCTGGGTTCAGCTAGTTTGTTAGTTGGTGAGTTTTCTATTCTGCATGTAGACAGGCCTGTCTGTGTGGGGCAGATATTAACGGATATCATGATCTTTATAACCTCCCTTGGAACAAATACATCAAGATCAGCAAAATAATTTGGAGGTAACTGCTGATGATGGGGATGCTGGTAAAGCTGCTGCCTTCTGACCCTCTTTAGCATCATCATTCAAAAGCCCTTTTAATCAGACACAAAAGGTCTAAAAGTCATTTGGCTGTACTAGTCCCTTTTTAAGAGCAGCTTGTAAAATTGCTGCCTCTGACTTAATGATTCATCTTCTTATTTTTTTTTCTGTTGTTTTCAGCTATTTTTTACTATTATGTCACCATGTACTTTACAATGATATCCTTATCAGCTTTTTCTCATCTCTGTTTATGTATAATAGATTACAAAGCTTCATTTCCTGGGGAATGAGCTTATTTTTTCATGTATATCTGAGGAAACCTTTTAGGTGAAATATGCTGTGTCCTTGTCACATGCAGATCAAAGGAACACATTCTCTTGAAAGACTAAAAGTTCAACTTGCTCGCAAGATGTAATTTGGTTTTTTTTTGTTCAGTCAATAATACTCATTTTAAAATGTTAAGTTGTTTTATGTACTTTTACGGACTTTTATGTTTCACTTGTGTATCAGGTTACGATGGCAAATTAATTGGAAATTAACATTCTGTAGCTGCCTTTATGAAGTTTTTTTCTTCTCCTTGGTTTCATGACTCCCTATGGACCAACATTTTTAAAGTACTCATATATTTCAGAGTAAAGTGGAACTGCACTGATATTTATAGCTATAATGTATCTTTTTTATTTTCTACCTTTTCTCTCCTTGCCCTCTTTTAAGATCAAAGTTCTGTATCCGTTTTGTATCATGGCCTGGATTTTTCTTTCTAATTCATTCATTATCCATACTTATGATTTGTATTATGCTTCCAATTCACTTTTATGGCTTGTTTAAGACTTATTAATCTGTGTCCTTGAACCATAAACAATTGAAAAGTGTGGTCATCGCTTTTTTATAGTCCTCCCAAGACAGTTTTAGGCAAGAATGAAATGGGAGAACGTGAATGAGGCATCAAGGGGGCTGTGAACATAAAAGTCACATGTAACTTTCAAAGTAACCTGCCTTGGTAAATAGCCATATAGATGACTTTTGTATGAATGGGCTAACAACTTTTTTAGCGGGATATATGTGAGTGCTTACCAAAGCAACTCAAATAGCAGTCGCTGTGAATACATAAAGACAATGTCTGTCATGAAAGAAAAGTTGACAAACAAGCTCAGCAGAGTAATCTAACAGTCAATTTCATACTTCACCACGTCTCAGTATTAAGTCTACTAGTAAAGTCGTAGAGTACTGCTTTGCACTCTGAATGCAACAGTTTGGGCACTGATAATCAATAAAACCAGTTAAAATTGTTTCTGTGCCAATGATGAGTTGATATTCACAGATGTAAGTTTTTAAACCATGGTTAAAAAATGTAAATATCTAAAATGATACAATCATTTGAAAGAAGTTTCCTTTGTTTCAGATTAATAACATCGATGATGGACTTTAGATTTTTTTACGGTAAAATATCTATTGCTATATAAACAATGTAAAGGTTGTATATAATGTCATATGTATACAGCTTATTTAAAAAAAAAAAATCTGACTAGACGGCAACAAAACCAGGCACTTTTATCTTGGAATAAAACAGAGAATTAAGAATTCTCATTAGCAGTTACACAGAGCATAAATCATGTATGTGACTACACATCGATCAGCACAGATCCTGGAGAGAATGCTTCTTCTAACATCTTAAAAGCCAATGAAATGTCTGCTAATTTGTACTTTGGTTTGTAATTCAGTGGTTTAGCCTTTCCATTATAATCCTTAGAAACATTTACTAATTTGACAAATGATAAACAACCGACTCAAACACTGGGACAGCAATGCATTTCTACTTTTAGAAAACAGAAGTGAGATGGATTCTGGCGCTTGAGCTATAACAAAGCAGCACTAGCCTGTGTGTTTCTCTGTGTACACACGTGAGATGAACAGTGAATAAGTAACCCAAAAAATGGAGGTGGTAAGTGCGCTGAGTGAACCCCTTCAAAGAGAGATAAACGAAAAAATAGTAATTGACTGAGAGATGATTGAATTTTGCACATGGAGATGGTCCTCAATATCTCAGAATACACATATAAAAAGAGAAAGAGAAACATAGTGAAATCCAGCTTAATAGCAATAATACAATAGTGAGATAAATTATTCCACTCACAAAACCAGCTGGTATAGAAAGCTCTTCTGTTGTTTTGAAGTGTCCCTTTTGCTCCTCTTCAGATACTCGTAGATTGAGTGAGGGAAATCAGGGAAATAGGATGAGTGTATAACAAAGTACAAATTGTAATAAAAAACAATAGTATCTTACATATCTGTAGGTATAAAAGTTCTCCGTAGAGGGGATCTTGCAATCTATAGTCCCGCACTTGAAAGGTTAAAACAGCATACAAAATTAGAATAGAAAAGTAAAGTTCGTGGTGAAGGTACAAATAGCAGTATCGTGCTAGCGTGCTTACCGATACTGCTATTTGTACCTTCACCACAGACTTTACTTTTCTATTTGAATTGTTTAATGATTCTTAATTAATAACCCAAATTCATATTTTCATGGTTATTAATATCTGACACGCTGGTTAGGGGAGATCTTCGGATCTCCCCAGCCAGTGCCTCTACCGGCAAACTTTTTTTTTTTTTAAAGTGGTGCACAGGTAGCACACCCCAAAGGCCGGTCCTGCCTGCAGTGGGATCTCACTTGTCAAATGAGGGTGCTTTGACTGACAACAGTCTAACAGGGCAATTGTGACCGACGGTCAAATCGTGCCGATCTTGAACTTCCAGGTATGGGCACACCTCTGTGTCATAACTAATTACGATTATAAATGACTACTACAAGGCAGGGGTAATAACACATGTAATCTAAACAGAAAAAGCATTAACGGAACGATTGTATAAACTTGAAATGGAGGCATGTGGGTTAAAGAGTTTAAGTAAAATTATATGGAATAAAAAAAAGGAAATATAGAACAATGTTTAATTTTAAAACAAATAACCCCAGTATAGGAAGCGTTGAAAAAAAAGTTAGGGCTAAAAGATAAATTGCTAGGTTTTTTTCCGTTTGTATATATTTTAAATTAAATTGAAAACTTATCACTAGCAAACTGGAAACTGGGAAATATTCAAAGCTTGGACGATATATATGTTGGAAATGAGTTGTTATCTTTTGCACAATTTATAACTAAATTTAATCTGCCTACCAGAGAGATGTTTAATTATTTAAGAGTGAAAAACTTCCTTCTCAATAAACAATATATGAGAGAGGTGAGCTATACAATCTTCTAAAATATGTTTTAATAAAGATGGAAACAAAAAGATTATGCCAAAATGCACAGCAATGGTTAAGCTATCAAATGAAATTGTCACGCCAACAGCCATCAGGACCTGGGAAATAAATATAACAATATATATCAATGATTGGCATACTATTATGAGCAGAGTCAATATGGAATTTCATGGTTAGTTCTTGGTGGACACCCAGCTCAAACTTTTACATACATGACATTTTGTTCCAACCTGTTGGAGGTACAGATAAGGGAACTTACGTCCACATATGGTGGAACTGCAGTAAAATAAAGATTCTTTGGGACTGGCTTTATGATCTTTTGGGGAAAATGTTAATGGTCAAACTACCAAAAATTCCTGCTATAGCTTTGTTACACCTCAATTGGCCTATATTGAGCAGGAACCAGATGACATTTATAATTCAATCCCGTATTGCAATTAAAATGGTTATTGCTAGGAACTGAAAGGCAGAGTAGACTCCTTCATTAATCTCCTAAAAACAAATTGGTCCATCTGCTACTAATGGAATAAGGAATAGTAGGAGCCAATGGTGTGTTTAAAGATATCTTAAAATGGGATCAGTGGATAGAGGCGGTTATGCAGGTCACTTACAAAAAAAAAAAAAAGGTACGGTGTTAGATCCTTTGTGGAGAAAATGTATTCTTTCCATTTGCGAATAGGTTTGAAATCGATTAAAAAGTCCTTGACAGTTGCAACCATAGTTTGTCATTGTACTTGTTACTGTTTGGTTTTTATGTGTATGTGCAAAGATAGTACATAAAGATGGTGGAATGCTGTGAAGCATCAAAAAGCGTAATATTCTCTTAAAGTCAACACCAATATGATGCATGACTATAATTATCCACTTTTGTACATTTTATATTCTTTGATAAATTAATAATGAAATATTTAATTAACTGTTGTTGTAAGCTGGTAATAAGTAGCGAGCAAATAAACTCTCATATCTTGTGAGAACTTATAATCTACTCTACAAATTTACAACTGAATAAATGGCTTCTGAAGTCCTGCATGTAGATTACATTAGGTTATACAAAGAAAGAAAACAATAGAACTTTAATTAAGTGAGCATTTAACAAGATAGGGATATGGTTAGGTGAGAATGGTGAACCTGTGAGTGGAGATTTTGTGTGAGAGTTAAAACTATATATATAGAGAGAGATTATACATAGATAGATGCATATAGATCCATATACAAGACTGTACAACAATCAGTTGAGAACAACCAATATAAAAGAAAATATCGAGTATGAGCTTACACTTTTAATGAAAAATTTAAAATTTTATTAAAAAAACTGAAAAATTGCACAATTATATACTGATATTCATTATACATTTTCTAATAGAATATATGTCTTCATAAATTTTAGATTGTATTATAATATTATGTTTTAGGGCTGTCAGATTGCATGTAATTCATTGATCATACAAGTAAGAATATTTCATAGAAACAATAGAAAAATGTTTGGCTGATTGTTAAAGGTTCAATACAACAAAGCTCCCAGTTTCATAACGGTAACATATATTGAACATTTAGGACATTAGCTGGGAAACTGGTAAATACATTTTCTGACATTTTCAATTCCATTGTGATGTAAAATTCTTGAAACAATTATCACCTAATGATGCGATTGTGGATAACAAATAATGATGCAAAATGATCAATACATTGTATTAGAAGAATAACGTCCAAATGTATAAGCTAAGAGAAAGTGGGTTCTATATGCATCTGCTGACATTACCTTCATATGCAAATGAATTGTGAATGTGTAAATTGCGTAATACTCAAACCAAGGTAATGTTATAATACAGATACATTTAAAACACATCCTTCTCTTATTTCATGCATTTGCAATTGTACTAAACAATGTTTTAGGTAATTTTACAGGAAATGCACAAGTATGTTATTTTTAATGTGCAGTATTCCAAACAATTTGATCAAGAACTTACAATACTTACAATTTTAGGCACAAGTACACTGGAAAAAGTTTTTCATGTGTTGTACATACCCTAGAGATTGCATAATTTATTTCAGGTCCAACTGTAGTCATTCTGAATGTCATTGCGGAGTTAAAAATGGCCAGATTTAACCACATGGACATTTACAGAATAATTATACCTGTTTAGCTGAGAAGTGAAGATGTGAATAGTCTGTTGTCAAAGAGAACTGGCCAATTATGTATTTTTTTTTTTTTTTAGATTATCTTAACTCCTTAAGTATCAGTGAGATTCCATACCAACATTAAATTGTAATTTTTAAAACTGTATGCCACAGTGGATTGTGCATAGGTCCTGTTTATTTAGTTTCAACAATTCTATAGAAATTTGCAATTATTTTGCGAGTGGGACACTACAGTGATTTCGGAATTAAACTTAGTTTAGATACTCTTATTCCAGAGTTAAATCATTCTGCTTTGGCATCAAGATGCAATATTTTTCCTTTTGAAATAAATGTAGAAGTATCTCAGTGTTTGTTTGCTTTTTTGACTTCACCTGGAACAAATATTGGTTTGTGGAAGGGTTGAACTTGATGGCCATGTACTTTTTCAACCTAATTAACTATATTAATCAATTCAGAATCAGTATAAGATGACCATTTACAGGGTTAAACAACCATTTGTGGCTTTGTATTAGTTAAGCTGTCAAAATGTCTGAGCATCCATACTCGTGGGAGGAAATCCTAAAAACTTGCACTATTGCCGTGTTCCGAAAACCTGACCTTGAAAATCTGAGAAGCATTGCTTTGTTTCAAATCAGCCTTGTGTTTCCATCCTCACTATGGTATTCCTATCCTCCAGTTGCACGATTTTATTTTCTTAGTTCTAAAATACTGTAAGGAAAGATCTTATTTCAAAATGTGTCCATTTGTTATCAACGTTCATAACACCGACCAGCTTTATGTTTGTTATACTGTGCTCAGTTTTCGTTGACTTTAGATCACTTATATTATGTTTAAAGAATGTTAAAGAGGGTCTGTTTTATTGTATTTCTTCTATGATGACAAAGAGGCATATTTTGGGATAATACTGCTATGAAAAAATATATATATTAGCTGGTATAATGAGTTAGCTTAAGGAGATTATTTAGCAGGTGGTAACGGGCAAACTACAAGAGTGAGAATGTTACTTGATATAAAGTAAATGTACTTAAAGGGACTCCATGTCCGAAATATTGTTTGTGCTGTAAATGTAAAACATGATCTATCTATGCAAATGGATACATTAAAATAAAATATGTTTTAAATCTGTCTATGATGTGTCCTTGTGGATTTCAATTAAAAATGTTCAATTTGCAATTCAAGCCACAAGGTGATGAAATCCCAAGAGACACTACACCCAATTAAAACAAATATTTATTTTAATTTATGCATTTAATTGCTATTTTGCTGAAACAAGCCATAGCTTATGTATATATATATATATATATATATTTTTTTAATTTTATTTTATTTCTGTAAATTTACAGTATAAATAAAATTTAGGTAACGGAGTACCTTTAAGATGTTACTATATACATAGAAGGCCTGGGAGCAACAATTACAATATTTTTCTCAATCCACAATTTAGAGCCCTTTTATTACAGGTTTACAATCGATGTTATCAAAAGTAGGAAAAGTAGGTTTATTAAACTCAGTAACAGTAGCAATAAATTTTTATGTACTACTACTGTGAAGCATAAAACAAAATGGCTGCTACTATTTTGAAAATTTCAATCATATATATTGGAAGATAGCAATTTTACAGGAAAACAAATAACCAATTTTTATTTTAAGTAAGCTATTCTTATTATACTGTGAATTTACTGTACATTTAGGTAAAACATATGATATTATGGGTTCCTTACCATCACTACAAGATTATTGGTTAAAATAAAACAATATAAAAAAAAAAACACAACTAAATGACACTTACTGTATGTTTGTAATCGCATAAAATAAATAACACTGTTACAGTGGACTGCTTAAAATAACAGTTTAATTTTAACCAAAATATAATTCTAGGAGATTGTTGACATATTTTATTTAAGGATCATATTAATTTCAAAGAGAAGAACTTTTTGTCGTTTCAGCTGGGTCATTGACATGGAATAACCATAATATAAAACAATGATGGCTTACCTTTGCACTGCAAATGTTTGGGAACTACATTTCGCATGCTTCTCTGTCATGATGCTCTGTCAGCCTTAAAGGTAATTGCCTTAAAGTTCATCATGGGATACGCAGTTCCCAAACATCTGCAGTGTCACTGTTAGCCCATGAAGAAATAGAGCATACTTTGTTGCAAATTAAAAAGTAAAGTATACTCTGCAGGTGATAACATATCTTTTCTCCACAATTCACTGAAGGCTGTAAAACCTGTAAAAATGCAATTAAAAGATTTCCCAAACGTTTCCACACAAATTTGTTGTTTTACCTACATCATAAAGAAACCCGTACATTCGTTATTACCTGCTATCTTAAATCAACCATGTTTTAATATCAAAATGTATTTTTTTTACTGAAATCCATAGTGAAAAATATTTGTTTTTCATTTGTACAGGTATGCAACTAGAAATATACTCTATAAATTTTACAGTATGGTACAATATATTTATATTAAAGCTTTTAGCCTGAAAATTGCAATGACCTGACATGGCAAGATTTTTTTTCTATAATTTTGCATTTTAAAAAAATAAAACTTTTATAATATACATATATATATAAATCATAAAGTAAGCTAAACGAGATGTCAATAGATCAAATGTTTAGAAAAATAAAAGGAAAATGCCTGTTATCTGCTACCTAGCATCATGGTACATAAATAGAAATTACTAGAACAAAGACAGCTGGCACAATTTATAACATGTACTCCTTGGCAAACTTGATACAATTATATAAAAAAAATAAACATAAACAGATGTATCATTCAAAGCATAAGGTTATTTCATAAACTGTGTAAGTGGCTAAAAGCTCAGTTAAAATATATATAATGTGCTTATCAGACACTGTTTCATTTTATAGGATAACCTTTAATGCCATGTTGATGCTTCTGTGTTTGATGATATACAAAATAAACTTAAATTTTATTTGATACCACTGATTTGTATTTTTTTTTTTTTCCAGAATATAGGGAAAAGCAATAAATCTGTGGGGCAGGGAAGGAGAGGCGTCCGTGTTAACAGATCATTGCTGGCCATCTTACAAGCCCCAGAAATATGCACTGTGGTATTTTCTTATGTCTTCCTGTCCATCTGTGCAAATGATGGTACATATTATTACCCTGAATGGAACCGATAACGGAAACATATACAACATGCGTTGAATGCAATTCACAACTGTTGAAATACAGTTATTAATGTATTCACAGAATGAGATACAGCACTGTCCCAGGGTCATCTTCACCACTGTTCATTTATGGCTTTATGTGGTACAGTAGAAATCTTTTTTCAACTATACCTAAAAGAATCTCATATTTGGACTATGTGAAATCTGCATTGCTCCATTTCCAGAAAAAGAAAGGTTTTGTTCATTTTGAGCATGTTGGAGATGTCTAGCTGTCCATCTGTCTAGCTGTCCATACGGCTAATGAATTCACTTGGTTTCACATTGCTATTTTAGATTGATGTTCTTGGTAAATAATATTTAAGGCTGTGACACTATAAGGGCCATGGTAATAACGTGGAACTAAAAAGAAATCTGTGAAAAATATTCTAGGCATTGTGCTCCGACTCTGATTTTTTTTTAAAAGGCCATGTCTTTTTTTTATCCATCCGCTCACAAGAGTCGCCTTCACACATGTAAACATAATAAACGAATGGAGGAGCTGCTGATTGTAGATTTTCTTTCCCGCCTCAGGGATCTGTGTCAAAACAAAATTAGATTGTTAGTCTATAAGAGATACAATTAGATGTTATAAATACTTTTTAAACATTCAGTTTTGATATGGTAATATTTTCTTTATGTTATTTTAAATATAAATGCAAAATATATCCCTAAACACACATATCATTTTACCATAAGGATCAAAGCATATCAGTGATGTAAACATCATATACATTCTCATATAGTTCTACATATATGCTGCAATTATTAGAGACAAATCCATTTTGGCTAAATAAAAATTATTCTTCTAAAAAAATAAAGCACATTTCCTTTAACAAAGATCCATTTTATTGTATTCTATACAGATGTGAGAAGAATAGAACAAATTGGACACTTGTACATGAGATTCATCCAGTTAGAAGATGTCTAACACGTCCCATGGAATTTAATGATTTTTTTCATCATTAATGTGTATGGGTTTTAGGTTATCAATGGTGTTTAAAATACACTGTGCATTATGGAAACTTAATTTTTGCACTGCCTTTGGGCAGTGCATATCTAATTCCTATATAATTGTTTATTGTATTTTGCTTATCATTTCACTTTTGCATTCAGATAAGCATTGTTGATGAATTAATTTAAAAGATACTGTGGATTTGCAGGTTAGAGCCTTCAGGTGTACTTCATTGTGCATCTCTGGATGCATAAATTATACCGTAGAGAAAGGTCCTAGGAATAAGATTAATACATAGTGTTATTATAATGTTTATTTACATGAGGAATTGGTTGGTGTTAAGGCTCTCCAACCGTTTAAATGGGAATGAGACTTCCTACAACTGATGAACCCAACAGCTGAATAATTAAATCATACAAAAAGGTATATTTTTAAAGGATACACTAATTATATGTACAACTTTAAAGCAAATGCTAAACAAAATGTACAATATACAAAAAGATGAATAGAAAGGAGAAAAACAAGTAAATTGTGTTAGGGAAGCTAGTTATCATTATTTCATGAAACCTCGTAAATGTCATATCGCTTATGCACACACCTTGTTTCTCAACTATCGCAAGTAATCATCCATTTGCTCCCTACATCCCATTAAAAATGCTGATTGCAGATATTTTTAAGGATATCAATCCTGGCCCTTGTCTAAAACTGTATCCGAATTTCTTCCTTGATTTACACATATGGAACCACCCACTTCCTTGGAAGTGCCAACGACCTTTACCTTTCCTCCATTCTCCTGCCCTTCCATCATCTTATTCCTAAGGTCAGCCACTATACTTTTTACACTATTAACAATTCCCTAAAGCTCCACATTTTTAGGGAAGCATAGCATTTTACTAATAAACTTTCCTCGCCTGCTATCTTTCATTGCCTCTCCCCAAACAATTATCCACTGACCAGGAACTTTTTGTAATACCCGCTTACTTTCTAGATATATAAATTGACTAACCTATGCTTGACTAACCTATGTTTTCCATTGGATATTGATTTTTCTCCTGGAATTAAATGCTTACTTTTGACTTCCAGAAACTGGGTAGACCTCCATTACCTAAACGGGGACCTCCTCATCTGCTGTTCCAGTATATATAAACCTTTATGTTGTGTTTTCCCATTCGTTGCGGATTATTATTATGCTTCATAAATACATAATTACATTGAGAACAGTATTTATTAGAAAAACATATAGACCAAGGGAAGAAACACCATGAGTTACATTTACAGTAAACATAATTTAATGATTTTAGATAATAAGCTAGATATATTGGCAGGGAATAAAAAGCACCCCAGAAAAAAGGATTTGCACCAGCTGAATATTTTTTTTTTATTCAGTATGATGTTTGCATATAAAAATAGGGGCATAATATAACGCCCTTCAATCAATAGTTAGCTTCAAACAGGTGTGTTACAGTATAGCCGCTGTACGCATATATATTCAACATCCCAATTTAAATGGCATAAAATACTTCAATAAATATAATATACATTTGCATTGTAAATCATGCTCTATCATCTATATAAGAAGGCCAATCTTCATTAATATGAGATATCTAAAGATCAATGACCAATAGTGCAACCTCACAGAACACACATCCAACCATTAAAAACTAAGTGTGGGATTATAAATAAATATGCGTCATACAACAGAATTGTTGTAAAAATGGTGATCAATCAGAAATAACATCCATTTATTTCAGTATCATCTGGTAATCCCCATCACCAGTTACTACAAATTGACATGCTGTCTGATGTAAATATAAATATTATTATCATATTAGGTTATTCAAAAATAAACAAAATAGATCATTGCAGCTTTTTAAAGGACAACTGTAGCAAAAAACAAAGTTCTGTTTAATTGAAAGATGGCATCTAGTGTAGGCATTTTATATAGAAATGCTTTAATGAAAGAATACAAATAATGTACCTTATTGAGCCATCTTTAATCCATATAGCCCTACCATAAGTCAGGCATTTTGTTTAGTATCTTTAAGATGGGTCAGATCTTTGTTTATCTGAACCAAGGTGAGTGAAGATCTGACCCAAGATTCTAAACAACATTTCTGCTCCCTGAGAGAACTTTATAGAGTAAAGAAGGCTTAATAAGGCACTTCATTTGTATTCTTTCATTAAATTATTTCTTTGTAAATCATCTACACTTGATACAATAATTAAACATAAGGTATTTTTTTGCTACAGTTATCTTTTAAGACTAGGTGCTATTATTAGTACCTCCCTATACAAGGTTGGGAGACATCCCTTTACTGTGTGCATATTTGCCTTTCCCCTATTCTCTGTATACATATACATATACCATGGTTAGTACAGGTTAGGTATCTCTTATCCAAAATGCTTGGGACCAGAAGTATTTTGGATAACGGATCATTTTCACCAATAAGATATATTGAAGCCTCTCAGCACTCATGAAACACAGTATTATCAATGCAAATACTGTATGGAGCAAATAACTCACTTTTACTGTGATGTAACTGTGATGTGAGGCATAGTTGACAACCTACTGTTGGTGTGTCAGGCCTGCACACATGCCATTGCCTTACCTTTTGTGGGCACAGTGGAATATGAGCATGCATGGATAGGCTAAATCACAGCTTAATTGGTCTGGACAATGGATAAAATGTGCTTGCACTCTGATATGTGTGTGTGTAATTTTCAATTTGTGCCACAGTCCACAACGGATCATTCTGGATAGCGGATGTCTGGATAAGGGATACTCAACCTGTATTGGATTTATAGTTATTTGTGGTGGGAATTTGTGCACACATTTTTTTTCTTATTTTTTATTATTCAAGTGAAGATACATTTATAAGCATTATATATATATATATATACATATATTGCAGAATGTAATTAAATATTGCATTAACATATAAAAATATGTCAATCACTAAAATAACCGGCCAACAAGCAAACTTCAAGGAACATCATTTGGACCTGAATACTAAATAATGCATATGTTTACATATCCAAAATAGTGAAACACTCTATTACTAAATTATTGATGTATACTGATTAATATAATTTTACATATACATATGCAGCTCCAAACTATTTTTTCTTCAAAAAAACAAGATGTGTAATGTGCCAGCAAATTAGTTATTAAAGTAACAAGTAACATCATGATATTGGTCATTATATATGTTAACTTGAACTCCTCTGAAGCTTAGCCAAACTGATCCCCTTAATGCGGGCTTAGCATCATGGGAAGTGTAGTTCACTTTAGATGAAATGAGATATTAGCTATCATTTAAGAAATAATGCTCAGCCAAAGAAAATCGATGTCTGGGCTATGACTCTGGATGAACAGCTGAATAGTATTAGATCTTAAACATCTTGGATGCTGGTGCCTTTTCTGTAATGTGCTCAGCTACCACTAAAATTGACTCCAACTAGAAATAGGTGTGGCACGCTGATCCAATAAATAATTGTATTATATCATGTGCAGATGAAAAGAGAAATACAGTAGGAAAACCACAAGGAAGATAAACAGAAGAGTTACATATTTAATGCTATGGGTGCTTATAATGATATAACCAATAAGCACCTGCAGTGAGAAACACGTACATTTTCTGTTAAGCGGTGTTTCATCTTCCCAGTGGTTTTGTTGCTGTATTTCTCTTTCTACCTGAACATGACATAATACAATTATTTTTCAACGTGAATGCATACCTGCTTTTTCTATTTGGAGTCAATACTGTTCATCCAATTGAGACTTTAAAGATGTTGGCTGAGCACATTACTGCATTTCATAGTAGTAAGATTAGCTTTCACCAAGCTACTAACTTGAGGAGGTGATCCCATCACTCTATGGCTTATCCCCAGGCCCGGACTGGGACAAAAAATAGGCCCGGGCATTTAAGACTGAGCAGCCCATTTTTATTTTTTTGTTAAACCAAATCGATAATTATGACAAATATAATATACTGGTGTCTTGCTGTCTATTAGTTATATTTATATATATTGCCCCCAATATGCCAGGATATTGCCCCCAATATGCCAGGATATTGCCCCCAATATGCCAGGATATTGCCCCCAATATGCCATGTAATATGCCAGGATATTGCCCCCAATATGCCATGTTATATGCCAGGATATTGCCCCCAATAAACCATGTTATATGCCAGAATATTGCCCCCAATATGCCATGTAATATGCCAGGATATTGCCCCCAATATGCCATGTAATATGCCAGGATATTGCCCCCAATATGCCATGTAATATGCCAGGATATTGCCCCCAATATGCCATGTAATATGCCAAGATATTGCCCCCAATATGCCAGGATATTGCCCCCAATATGCCAGGATATTGCCCCCAATATGCCATGTAATATGCCAGGATATTGCCCCCAATATGCCAGGATATTGCCCCCAATATGCCATGTTATATGCCAGGATATTGCCCCCAATAAACCATGTTATATGCCAGAATATTGCCCCCAATATGCCATGTAATATGCCAGGATATTGCCCCCAATATGCCATGTAATATGCCAGGATATTGCCCCCAATATGCCATGTAATATGCCAGGAAATTGCCCCCAATATGCCAGGATATTGCCCCCAATATGCCATGTAATATGCCAGGATATTGCCCCCAATATGCCATGTAATATGCCATGATATTGCCCTCAATATGCCAGGTTATTGCCCCCAATATGCCATGTAATATTCCAGGATATTGTCCCCAATATGCCAGGATATTGCCCCCAATATGCCATGTAATATGCCAGGATATTGCCCCCAATATGCCATGTAATATGCCAGGATATTGCCCCCAATATGCCAGGATATTGCCCCCAATATGCCATGTAATATGCCAGGATATTGCCCCCAATATGCCCCCAATATGCCAGTATATTGCCCCCAATATGCCAGGATATTGCCCCCAATATGCCATGTAATATTCCAGGATATTGTCCCCAATATGCCAGGATATTGCCCCCAATATGCCATGTAAAATGCCAGGATATTGCCCCCAATATGCCATGTAATATGCCAGGATATTGCCCCCAATATGCCATGTAATATGCCAGGATATTGCCCCCAATATGCCAGGATATTGCCCCCAATATGCCATGTAATATTCCAGGATATTGTCCCCAATATGCCAGGATATTGCCCCCAATATGCCATGTAATATGCCAGGATATTGCCCCCAATATGCCATGTAATATGCCAGGATATTGCCCCCAATATGCCATGTTATATGCCAGAATATTGCCCCCAATATGCCATGATATTGCCCATATATTATGCTTGTTATGCCACCCTCCTCCCCCCCTTCCCCAGACCCCAGTACTTACCTCTTTGCTGCTTCGTCCCCCGGTGCTCTGAAGGAAGCGTTGTGAGCTCCCCTCCAGCCGCGCGAAACAATAAAGTTTGTTTGAAAAAAAAGTTCCAACACACTTTACTGACCGCGCGGCTGGAGGGGAGCTCACAGCGCTTCCCCACAGCCACACCGCTTCAGCGCACCGGGGGACAGAGCATGAACGAGGTAAGGTTTTATTTTTTATTTTTTTTGTGCTCTGCTGGGATCTTCCACGCCAGCCTCGGCCCATGGCCACCGCAGCCCACCGGGCATTTGCCCAGTGTGCCCGATGGCCAGTCCGGGCCTGCTCATCCCTGTCTTTGAAGCAGTGTGTCTATGTTGTCCCAGCACAAACATACTACAGAGTGAATCATGGTGCTGATATATTTTTATCATGGTGCCTGGAGATGTGTGCTACAGCTTAGTCTTGCTCTCTAGTGTGCCATTTGCAGAAATGGGAGGTGGGGCATCACACTCATATCCCCACTCCCTTCCCATTTACCCAGAATGCCAGGCAGCTGCAGAGGTACAGACCTGATCTCCTAAAGGAGGAATGGCTATGTTACTGAACCCTAATCTTTACTGGTGCTGGTCACAAAACAGAGAAAGATAGAAAATAATCTGGCACCAGAGTAAGGCAGCCTACTTCTGATATCCTAGCAGACCAGTCCAGCACCATTGGTTTCATTTTTTGTGTGTTAATTGCACATCTGTTATTATGCTTTACACCTTTATGATAAATGCCATCTAGGTGATAGGTTGTTTGTAAAATGGAACCAGAACAAAGATGGCATTTTCCAAAAATGTATATAATATTACTGTTTGAATTGGTTGTACCACCCAATTGTCAATTTCCCTATTCTTTAGTGCACCATGAGCCCTGTTCTGTTACATATCAAAGATTAGAAGGTGAATATGATATGCACACTACATTTGCAACACAACGAAAGAGATAAGAGGATTAATTGAGGCATGTTTGAGAATATAAAATAAAATAAAAAAAATCAACCCTTGGTAGCAATGCATTTTATAGTGAAGACTTTGTGGTGTTTCTAAGGCAACACAGTATTTCAGGAGGCTATATCAAAAACAGCAATAACAGAAACAAAGCAATAAATACTACCAAAGAGCTATACAAACGCAGACTGTGAATTACCTTTATATCTTAGAAAAAGGTCACGGTCAAGTCTATTTAGCATATGAACCAAATTGTTTCATTTTGTTACATTGTAAAGATTAGAGATTGCCAAAAAAAAATCCAGATGAATGCATATTTTGCAATGTACATGTTTAAATGGCTGATGGAATAAAGCATGGCAGTTGCCATAGCAACTCGTTGCTCTGCAAAGAACCACAAAGCAAACACTACTTGATAAATGTAGAAGATTTTCATGGTGTTAAATAACACATTTAAAAGATAAACATTTCAATCTGTTACAGATACGAATATTATAAGCCATTACCAGTTATGTAAATTGGTTCTTAATTTGTACATTCTATTATACATTCTAATAGAATATGTAGATCATGATTTATTTGTTAACTACAATACAAGAAATTCCATGAGTTAGAAAAATAATACAATACACAATACATTGATAGTGCTGTAAGTAATTGAAACATTGTTGCTCTTGTCTTCAGTGACAATAAAGGCCATGTACACAGTCTAAGATGGCTGTTTCATTTTTTTCCCCTCAATTATATTTGTATTGATTATTTTTCTGTTGTGTAGACATACCGTATATAATAAAATAATATACATCATAACTGTTTAATTTGATAAAATACTATTATTTGATTTTAACAGAATGATTATTGGTTGTTTATGTAGATTTTTAATTAGTAGTATGAATTACTTGGCTCAAAGAAATAACAATTTCCAATGGTCTTCTTTAGTCCACTAGTTTTCAGATAATGCTCCTTGGTATCTCTGAATGTTCAAACTTGGCATCTTTCTCTACAAAAAACCTTTTCAGTGACGGAAATTCAGCCATGCTGTCACCTTCAGTGTTACTCTGTTCCTCCATAGGTTTCATCCTATCTACTCAGCATTCTTTTATGTCTCTATAATGCTCAACACATTCACATTTGACAAAAGATAAAACATGAACTACAATTAAATTCTCATTCAGACCCATCATCATTTAAGTGCATCTAAGTACTGGGAAATGTTTATGTTACTTTAGTAACTAGGCATTTGAAGTGTACTTTGTGACTTCCCAAACATAATGGTAGAAACCTCATATGTTGTATAAAAAGATATATGAATTGAATACCAGCATCTTATATTGTATAAAAGCCCATCAGGATTTTATACATTTCAATTGCATCCTTTTACAATGCCATCATTATAATGTTAATATTACAAAGCAAATAATTATGTTTAATTAATTATATTATTTTCAAGATCATACCACCCAATGACAATGCATTAGAGGTACCTGTCTAAGTGAGAACATCAATCATATTTATGTGACAGGTAGAACATTTGAAGAGAAGAAGCTAAAGCACATAAAATACATATTCACTATGTTTTGTTGGTGCCTTTTACATATAATTATTATTTTGTGTCATTATTTCTTTAAATAATTAATAGTTTCCTAAAGTATGCAATTTCTAATTATTCAATAGAGAAAAGTATGGGTTAATAGAAGTAATACCAATTTTCTAAAAGCTTATAACAACACTTTCTATATATTTTACAGCTCCTTTGTTACTTACATCATGTAACTGCTAAAGCTCCATAAAAATCGAAATAATAGAAATACATTTTAAATATGTCACTGCGCACAATAGTACTGAACAACTTAAATCTCACTTGAGGAAGAATGAGGTCCCTAGGGCCAAATATTACAAGTAACATTTCTTCCATGCTTGACACTGAAAGCATTTAATACTCTAGTTGAGATCAATAGAACACCACAAGCATATTCAGATAGAAGGCTTAACATTTAGTACCACAGCCAAAATGGAGGTCACATATAAACACGGTGCACGTGCAAATTGTGCAAATTACTCACACAATGGGCATGTGCATCAATGTTTTAAGCACAAAATAATGTGTGGATCCGCACACCAATCGTAATAAGCGGTATGGTCGAGGTCTCAACCAACTCCTCCAAATCGCTAAAAAAAAATAAACTAGACGACCAGCACTTTAAGTGAAAATAGTGCTTTTTCCACAAGCAACCTTTTAACCCCCTGATGAGTTTTTGGCAAGCTTTCTAATGTGTTAATGAATTCACACACACTATATATATATATATATATATATGTATATATATATATATATACTTGCTTACATCGTTAGTGAACAAGCAGTAAGGGGTGGAGTAATACCCAATTACAAACAACTGTGTAAGGCAATCAAAATAACACATTATCAAGTGTGTGAACATAGATACAATATAGCAATATATTTAGTGACAAGTGCAACACTTTATCAAATAATATAAATTCACATCGCATATTTATATTATTTGATACAAATATTCTAAATAAGCACAGTCACTTTTTCACACTGTTGCACTTTTCACTTATATTGCTATATTATTGTTCACATACTTGCTTGATAATGTGTTATTTTGATTGCCTTACACAATTGTTTGTAATTGGGTGTTACTCCACCACCTCTGGTTGGTGGAGTAACGCTGTAAGCAATGTATAAAGCAGACGCATGACACATTTTGGGAGTCTGCGCTATCTACACAGAATGCGTAGATTAAGGTTGTGTCGGCACTCGTTATGCAAGCACAGCCTGCGTATAAAAAAAATCAGGTGCTGAGAAGTGCCTGATTTGTGTTGGGGAACCTCTGCCAAACCTTCTAGGAGTCAGTCCAACTGTACAACAGAACCTTTCCTTCCTTAACATAACTGAAGTAAATAGCTATCTTTTTTATTTCTCATGTGTGTCACTTTAATAGGCTTTCTTTTGGTTAGGTTTCTTTAACTCTACCATTTTTTAACAATTTCCGAAAAGTCCATTTTCTTTTTAATGCACTGTTCTTTAACCCTTTGCACGCTATTGTGTGACACTGACCGAGTTTATCTTGAAATAATGTAAACCTCTTACAAATGTCCAATGTTAATTTTGTTATAACATCACAATACTTTTGCACTGATCCAAGTTCGAATTTTCCAATGAGATTACATACAGAAAATGGATCTCAAAGTAATATTACATTTAGCTGAGCCTTGCTAAATAAAAGATGAATTAGTGTATGATGGGGATTGGGGGATTAACAGGACTGAGTTACACAGCCTGGACAAGAGCAGAAATATATATATGTAGACATTAAAAAATGTTTTTAGAACAGTTCTAAATGTGTCTATGTTGTCTCCTGTCTATCACATCACCTTCCGGCTTGATCTACAAATCACAAATTTCCCATTAAAAAGTAGCTCATTTGCATATCAAGTCATAAATGATGTCATACAGCAGCAACATCAGAAACACACTTGAAATTTATTTGTCTCTTAATTTATGCATTTGCTTGTAGTTCTGCTAACCCAATGTTGAACATTTCAGTTATGTATTCTCTACACTCACAGAATAAACCATGTTTAGGTGACAGTCCCTTCAAGACAGTGTATGATGGTAGTTTAACATCATGAGGAGCGAAGTCACAGGTTTATACAAATGACAGAAAAAATATTTTATTAAATATTACTTAAGCCTTTAGTGATGTATTGCTTAGTACTCACGTACGGCAGGGATTACGTGTTACTTGGAACCACTGAAGAAAATATATGAAGTGGAAATTTTTAAATTATTCCTATTTTCCATCTTCATTTATTAACTCTGTCTTATCTCCATTGCTTCATTTTATTACAAGCAATTAATAATTACTTAGTAAGATTTACATCTACATGAAAAATGTAGAATGCACATTAAAAAGGGATTACCTTTAATCTCCAAAAATTCAAGGTTTAGGAAAGCACTTTTCTCATTCATTAAATTAAAATCCACCATCATTTCAGCTCAGTGTTTTTACTTATTTGTTTTTAGACATGAGACAGGGGTTGAATCTGTGATGTAAATTATCTAGAGATTGCTGATATTTAGCTAACTAACACTGAGGATAAATGTTTTTATTTCTCTCAAACTTAACTATGCTCATTTTTATCAGATGAGCAGAAGATTATCTCAAATTGCCTAAAAAAACATTTTCTTCTCCTTGGCAACAATTACATTACATTAAAATGTATTACATAATGTTCTATGGAACATCACAGACCTTGACACAGGCCACAGCATCCTTGGGCACTATTCCTATTACAGCCTACTACTGCCACCATTTGGGAGAAGGTGGATGTTTATGCATAATCCCCCAACTGTCCAGCTTAAAGCAAGCCAGTCCCAATTTGGGATCTCTTTATAATGGTCCCGACTTCATCCTAAGTGTCCTTTTGAGATACTGTTGGAGACTAATTTCTACATATGCACAATTGTGCTGCCACATGTGCAATAGCGCTGACAAGCAACCTTTTAAGCCAAAATGTAGAAATGGCATTTATAGATATTTGATAGCAAAAAATATCCATAAAGTAATACCATGACTAGTAGAATGTAGCCGATATGAAATGCACAACACTCAGATTCTGTTGTGCATTCTGTAGTATGTAAATAAATGACAACATTGTGCTCTAGTTTACACTGACAAAATACACATTCAATTAAAAGAAGACAGATTGTAACACGAGCAGTTAATTTATCTGTGATTGTTCTCTGTCACATTAAATTAGCATTAGTCATAGCCAAATGAAATATGAATTACTGAAAATTTACATTTCGAATAAGTGAATTTAACTGTGCTAATATAACCTCATGAATTCTGGGAGTAGATAAATTAAGCATGTTAATTATTAATGTAATCAGACTAATTTAGATATATTGTCATTTTTGCATAGATTTATACAGTTCTTAGTATCAGCTCCGATATAGACATAACTAACAAAATAAAAGGGGTAAAGATATTGCAACTGACCAAACTAGAAAATAAAAAGAGAGACAACTTAGATCTAACAACCATGAAAACTCAGTCTTCATATACACTCAGGAAAACGACATACCTCCCAAAATTTGAGGGCAGAGCTTTGGAGGAAGAGTAACAGCGCTACCATGCATGCACGGTGGCACTGTCTCTCTACATCAGAGTACGCAGAACCCGAAAAGCAGGGACAGAGGTAGAGCTCGGTGGGACCCCCCCAAATTGGCACTGTCCCACACAAATTGGAACAGTTGGGAGGTCTGAAACTATACAATGGTAATGTCACTCTCCAGATGCAGTAAGCAATATATATAAATTAGACATGTGCAAAACTAAAATTTTCGTTTCGTTTTCGTCCATTCGGACGAAAATGTTATTTATTTCGTCTAAAACGAATTTCGTTCATTAGTGCATTCGTTTCAGACGAAATTCGTTAATTATTTTCGTTTCGTTAATTTTTTTCGTTCGTTTTATAGAATACAATGTAATACTATTGGCTTTCTATAAACCGAACGAGAGCCCCATTCATAAGAAATTCTTATGAATGGGGCTCTCGTTCGGTTCATAGAAAGGCAATAGTATTAATTGTATTCTATAAGCCGAAAGTCTATAAACCGAACGACTTTCGGTTTATAGACTTTCGGCTTATGGAATACATGTAATCCTATTGCTATTCTATAAACCGAACGACTTTCGGTTTATAGAATAGCCATAGGTTTACATGTATTACATAAGCCGAAAGTCTATAAACCGAAAGTCGTTCGGTTTATAGGCTGTCGGCATTTAACTAATAAGAGACAGAGTCTCCATTCATAAAATTATGAATGGAGACTTTGTCTCCGTGTAGTAAAATGCCGACAGCCTATAAACCGAACGTTCGGTTTATAGGCTGTCGGCTTATGGAATACATGTATTCCTATTGCTATTCTATAAACCGAAAGTCGTTCGGTTTATAGAATAGCAATAGGAATACATGTATTCCATAAGCCGACAGCCTATAAACCGAACGTTCGGTTTATAGGCTGTGGGCATTTTACTACACGGAGACAAAGTCTCCATTCATAATTTTATGAATGGAGACTCTGTCTCCGTGTAGTAAAATGCCGACAGCCTATAAACCGAACGTTCGGTTTATAGGCTGTCGGCTTATGGAATACATGTATTCCTATTGCTATTCTATAAACCGAACGACTTTCGGTTTATAGAATAGCCATAGGATTACATGTAGTACATAAGCCGAAAGTCTATAAACCGAAAGTCGTTCGGTTTATAGGCTGTCGGCATTTAACTATACAGAGACAGAGTCTCCATTCATAAAATTATGAATGGAGACTTTGTCTCCGTGTAGTAAAATGCCGAAAGCCTATAAACCGAACGATCCGTTTATAGACTTTCGGCTTATATAATACATGTAATCCTATGGCTATTCTATAAACCGAACGTTCGGTTTATAGAATAGCAATAGGAATACATGTATTCCATAAGCCGACAGCCTATAAACCGAACGTTCGGTTTATAGGCTGTGGGCATTTTACTACACGGAGACAAAGTCTCCATTCATAATTTTATGAATGGAGACTCTGTCTCCGTATAGTTAAATGCCGGCTTTTAACTATACGGAGACAAAGTCTCCATTTATAATTTTATGAATGGAGACTCTGTCTCCGTATAGTTAAATGCCGGTGTTCTGACAAATTTCTGGAGCAAATTCTCCTGCGCAATCGCAGGAGAATTTGCTCACTGCGCATGCGCATAAAGTTACAGCTGATAACTCAGCTGTAACTTTGTGACCACCGCGCATGCGCCAGCTGCGCAACCCACCTCCCGCCCCCTCACACCCCCTGCACACCCCTTCTTACCAGATCATCGACCACAGCGATACACAGCGCATGCGCACGCCTATCCAGCCGTTTGGGAATGTGCGCGTCCGTTGTTGTGTTCTTAAGGTGGTAAGTAACATGGGGCGTCGGGACATAAGGGGGCAAGCATCCTGGTGAGGGCTGCCTCATCTTGATGGGATTTGTGATCCTCCTGCTGCATCAATAATACAGCAGGAGGATCACAAATCCCATCAAGATGAGGCAGCCCTCACCAGGATGCTTGCCCCCTTATGTCCCGACGCCCCGTGTTACTTACCACCTTAAGAACACAACAACGGACGCGCGCATTCCCAAACGGCTGGATAGGCGTGCGCATGCGCTGTGTATCGCTGTGGTCGATCTGGTAAGAAGGGGTGTGCGGCGGGTGTGAGGGGGCGGGAGGTGGGTTGCGCAGCTGTCTCATGCACGGTGGTCACAAAGTTACAGCTGAGTTATCAGCTGTAACTTTATGCGCATGCGCAGTGAGCAAATTCTCCTGCGATTGCGCAGGAGAATTTGCTCCAGAAATTTGTCAGAACACCGGCTTTTAACTATACGGAGACAAAGTCTCCATTTATAATTTTATGAATGGAGACTCTGTCTCCGTATAGTTAAATGCCCACAGCCTATAAACCGAACGTTCGGTTTATAGGCTGTCGGCTTTTAACTATACGTTTGTCTCCATTCATAAATTTATGAATGGAGACTCTGTCTCCGTATAGTTAAATGCTATTGTATTCTATAAACCGACTCTATTTCGGCTTATAGAATGCAATAGTACTACGAATGGACGAATGAACGAATGATTTTCCTTTATTAACCATTCGTTCATTCGGCTTTAGTTAGCTTAGCATTTTCGTTCTTCGTTTTTCGGGCGAATGGACGAAAATGCAATTTTCGGACGAAAATGCATTCGTCCGAAAACGAATGCACATGTCTAGTATATATTCACATGTAAATTGCTTTTTTAATAAAAAATTATGATATAAATAAAATCTTATTTTTATTTCCTTTTATGTGACAAAGCTGCCTCTCTCTTTCCCTTGCCCCCAGATTTGTCGCTCTCCCCCCCTTAGTGTTGTCTCTCTCTCACCCTCCCTTTGGCTCCCCCCTCGCTCCCCTTGTGTCTGTCTCTTCCCCCCTTCCCTCCCCTTGTTTCTCTCTGCCCCCCCCCCCTTGTTATTCTGTCCCCCCCTCACCTGTTTCTTGCTCCCTGGTGGCTAGTGGGGGCAGCCGGGGGATGTATGCACTATACATAATAGACGGAAGTGTCGGGCAGCATGGAGGTTGTCTGCACGATTCGTGCAGACATCCCCCAGCTGCCCGATTCTCCCTGGTGGCTAGCGAGGGAGCGGAGGATGTCTGCGCGATGAGCGAGACCTCCCCTGCTGCCGCCCGGAACGACAGCCAGGACTTTTATGAGGAAGCCGGAAGTACCCAGCTTCATCATAGAAGTCCCGGCGGTCATGCCGGGCGGCAGCAGGAGAGGTCTCGCTCATCGCGCAGACATCCTCCGCTCCCTCGCTAGCCACCAGGGAGAATCGGGCAGCTGGGGGATGTCTGCACGAATCGTGCAGACAACCTCCATGCTGCCCGACACTTCCGTCTATTATGTATAGTGCATACATCCCCCGGCTGCCCCCACTAGCCACCAGGGAGCAAGAAACAGGTGAGGGGGGGACAGAATAACAAGGGGGGGGGGGGCAGAGAGAAACAAGGGGAGGGAAGGGGGGAAGAGACAGACACAAGGGGAGCGAGGGGGGAGCCAAAGGGAGGGTGAGAGAGAGACAACACTAAGGGGGGGAGAGCGACAAATCTGGGGGCAAGGGAAAGAGAGAGGCAGCATTGTCACATAAAAGGAAATAAAAACAAGATTTTTTTATATCATAATTTTTTATTTAAAAAGCAATTTACATGTGAATATATACTAGACATGTGCATTCGTTTTCGGACGAATGCATTTTCGTCCGAAAATTGCATTTTCGTCCATTCGCCCGAAAAACGAAGAACGAAAATGCTAAGCTAACTAAAGCCGGATGAACGAATGGTTAATAAAGGAAAATCATTCGTTCATTCGTCCATTCGTAGTACTATTGCATTCTATAAGCCGAAATAGAGTCGGTTTATAGAATACAATAGCATTTAACTATACGGAGACAGAGTCTCCATTCATAAAATTATGAATGGAGACTTTGTCTCTGTATAGTTAAATGCCCACAGCCTATAAACCGAACGTTCGGTTTATAGGCTGTCGGCATTTAACTATACGGAGACAGAGTCTCCATTCATAAAATTATAAATGGAGACTTTGTCTCCGTATAGTTAAAAGCCGGCATTTAACTATACAGAGACAGAGTCTCCATTCATAAAATTATGAATGGAGACTTTGTCTCCGTGTAGTAAAATGCCCACAGCCTATAAACCGAACGTTCGGTTTATAGGCTGTCGGCTTATGGAATACATGTATTCCAATTGCTATTCTATAAACCGAACTTTCGGTTTATAGAATAGCCATAGGATTACATGTATTACATAAGCCGAAAGTCTATAAACCGATCGTTCGGTTTATAGACTTTCGGCATTTTACTACACGGAGACAAAGTCTCCATTCATAATTTTATGAATGGAGACTCTGTCTCTGTATAGTTAAATGCCGACAGCCTATAAACCGAACGACTTTCGGTTTATAGACTTTCGGCTTATGTACTACATGTAATCCTATGGCTATTCTATAAACCGAAAGTCGTTCGGTTTATAGTTTAGCAATAGCATTACATGTATTCTATAAACCGAACGTCGTTCGTTTTAAAGACTTTCGGCTTATAGAATACTATTGGCTTTCTATAAACCGAACTAGAGTCGAGTCCCCATTCATAAGAAATTCTTATGAATGAGGAGGGACTCTAGTTAGGTTTATAGAATGCCAATAGTATTCTATAAGCCGAAAGTCTTTAAAACGAACGACGTTCGGTTTATAGAATGCATGTAATGCTATTGCTGTTCTATAAGCCGAATGTCTTTCGGCTTATAGAACAGCAATAGCATTACATGTATTCTATAAACCGAACGTCGTTTGTTTTAAAGACTTTCGGCTTATAGAATACATGCTGCTATTGGCTTTCTATAAACCGAAAGAGTCCCCATTCATACGAATAGGTCAATTGACCTATTCGTATGAATGGGAACTCAATTTCGGTTTATAGGAAGCTAATAGCATTACATGCATTCCATAAACCGAAAGTCATTCATGTCGGTTTATGGAATGTAGTACAATGCTATTGGTATTGTAAACCGACTCTATTTCGGTTTAGAATGCCAATAGCACGAATGGACGAATGGACGAATGAACGAATGATTTTCGTTTATTAACCATTCGTTCATTCGGATTTTGTTAGTTAAAATTTTCGTTATTCGTTTTTCGGACGAATGGACGAAAATGCTATTTTCGTCCGAAAATGCATTCGTCCGAAAACGAATGCACATGTCTAATATAAATATATCTTTGTTTCTTGATATTTCAATGATGACATAGAAGATGATTGTAGAAAAGAGAAAACTTTATATAAAAACAAGACAGATGTAATAATAAACAGGATAGTTCAATTACTTTGCACAGTTCCTATAATGCAGGTAATACTGGAATAGGGTGAGCAATTAGGCAGTTTATTTTTTATTTTTTACTATAATAGCTTGACCCCGTTCTGTGACATTAAGTGGTCTTCCGCTTCGTGGCTAAGTTGCTGCTATTCTTAATCACTTACACTATCCAATAATACCATTTTCAGTTGACCATCCAATATCTAGCATGGATGACAATTCTCAAACTGACTTATTGCAAAGGTGGTATCCTATCACAGTACCACAGCTTGAATTCATTCAGCTCGTCAGACCAAACCATTTTTTCACAAATGCTTTATTTTATACACCTGTGGCAATGAGTCTGAATTCAAGAATTAAGTTGTGTGTCCCAGTACGCTTATCCATAAAGTGTACATGCAGATAAAATAAATGTTTGCAGGAACAGGAATCTAATTATAATGAATTACCAATTTAAGGCAAACATTTTATGGAGTCATTCCAGGATATTTTTTTAAATTCAGTATATCTGATTATACAACAATTCCAGTGTCCTACACCAGCTGTTCATCTTAAGGCAACCAACGCAGGGAACAACACAGCAAGCACTAAACACCATTGTGGCATTTCAGTCCACCTTAAATAGTATGATCCTTGGCCAAAGTAACAAGAATTTTACAGAAACACTTTTGCTCATCAAAGCAGAAGCATGTCTGTTTGACAGTGGGGCCGTGGCAGCAGTTGCAAGCCCTGTGACAGGTAACTACCATGAGGGTATCACAAAAAAACAGGACACTTTTTAGCTCTAATCGGGGGTTGATTGACTGGGGCCAAGCCAGAACACCATTTGTAGAACCAGTAAAACAATCATGGTTGTAGGTTCAATTCCTGCAAAGGGCTACCATTCAAATGGTTAATAGGACATACTTGAAAACCAGAGAATATCTGAATGTATATCTTTCCTGGTAAAATAACTGTGTTATTATTATTATCTAGACATCTCAGACATGGCAGTCCGTTTTTACCCACATATATTCCCAGTATACAGGCTAGAGGTTTCCCGTTACCTTTCACCCATAATACTTGTGTGTGTGTGTGGATGACATACGGTCTCCCAAGCAGTTTAGCTGTAACTGAAATCCATAAGTTCAGTAACGAATCAGGTTCCTGTTAATGGATTTTAAACACTCTATATGTTGTATGAAAAGCTCTGGTGAACTCCATGCATATACTCCAAGGGGGCACTGTATGCTGTGGATACTGATGCAAAAGGTAAGTTATTATTGATCTTACCCAGAGTCTCTTGCATTACCGTATATTGGGGGGGGCAGGTCAGCTAATTGGTCTATGTTTAATATTCTACTGACTATTACTGAATATTATGGTACCTCACTGAATAAGCAGTAACAGTGCCTTTCCACCTTCAGATGATTAGTTGCAGGTAGCACACTAACAGAAATAGTTGTGACTAGACATGTGCAAAACTAAAATTTTCGTTTCGTTTTCGTCCATTCGGACGAAAATGTTATTTATTTCGTCTAAAACGAATTTCGTTCATTAGTGCATTCGTTTCAGACGAAATTCGTTCATTATTTTCGTTTCGTTCATTTTTTTCGTTCGTTTTATAGAATACAATGTAATACTATTGGCTTTCTATAAACCGAACGAGAGCCCCATTCATAAGAAATTCTTATGAATGGGGCTCTCGTTCGGTTCATAGAAAGGCAATAGTATTAATTGTATTCTATAAGCCGAAAGTCTATAAACCGAACGACTTTCGGTTTATAGACTTTCGGCTTATGGAATACATGTAATCCTATTGCAATTCTATAAACCGAACGACTTTCGGTTTATAGAATAGCCATAGGATTACATGTATTACATAAGCCGAAAGTCTATAAACCGAAAGTCGTTCGGTTTATAGGCTGTCGGCATTTAACTAATAAGAGACAGAGTCTCCATTCATAAAATTATGAATGGAGACTTTGTCTCCGTGTAGTAAAATGCCGACAGCCTATAAACCGAACGTTCGGTTTATAGGCTGTGGGCATTTTACTACACGGAGACAAAGTCTCCATTCATAATTTTATGAATGGAGACTCTGTCTCCGTGTAGTAAAATGCCGACAGCCTATAAACCGAACGTTCGGTTTATAGGCTGTCGGCTTATGGAATACATGTATTCCTATTGCTATTCTATAAACCGAACGACTTTCGGTTTATAGAATAGCCATAGGTTTACATGTATTACATAAGCCGAAAGTCTATAAACCGAAAGTCGTTCGGTTTATAGGCTGTCGGCATTTAACTAATAAGAGACTGAGTCTCCATTCATAAAATTATGAATGGAGACTTTGTCTCCGTGTAGTAAAATGCCGACAGCCTATAAACCGAACGTTTGGTTTATAGGCTGTGGGCATTTTACTACACGGAGACAAAGTCTCCATTCATAATTTTATGAATGGAGACTCTGTCTCCGTGTAGTAAAATGCCGACAGCCTATAAACCGAACGTTCGGTTTATAGGCTGTCGGCTTATGGAATACATGTATTCCTATTGCTATTCTATAAACCGAACGACTTTCGGTTTATAGAATAGCCATAGGTTTACATGTATTACATAAGCCGAAAGTCTATAAACCGAAAGTCGTTCGGTTTATAGGCTGTCGGCATTTAACTAATAAGAGACAGAGTCTCCATTCATAAAATTATGAATGGAGACTTTGTCTCCGTGTAGTAAAATGCCGAAAGCCTATAAACCGAACGATCCGTTTATAGACTTTCGGCTTATATAATACATGTAATCCTATGGCTATTCTATAAACCGAACGTTCGGTTTATAGAATAGCAATAGGAATACATGTATTCCATAAGCCGACAGCCTATAAACCGAACGTTCGGTTTATAGGCTGTGGGCATTTTACTACACGGAGACAAAGTCTCCATTCATAATTTTATGAATGGAGACTCTGTCTCCGTATAGTTAAATGCCGGCTTTTAACTATACGGAGACAAAGTCTCCATTTATAATTTTATGAATGGAGACTCTGTCTCCGTATAGTTAAATGCCGGTGTTCTGACAAATTTCTGGAGCAAATTCTCCTGCGCAATCGCAGGAGAATTTGCTCACTGCGCATGCGCATAAAGTTACAGCTGATAACTCAGCTGTAACTTTGTGACCACCGCGCATGCGCCAGCTGCGCAACCCACCTCCCGCCCCCTCACACCCCCTGCACACCCCTTCTTACCAGATCATCGACCACAGCGATACACAGCGCATGCGCACGCCTATCCAGCCGTTTGGGAATGTGCGCGTCCGTTGTTGTGTTCTTAAGGTGGTAAGTAACATGGGGCGTCGGGACATAAGGGGGCAAGCATCCTGGTGAGGGCTGCCTCATCTTGATGGGATTTGTGATCCTCCTGCTGCATCAATAATACAGCAGGAGGATCACAAATCCCATCAAGATGAGGCAGCCCTCACCAGGATGCTTGCCCCCTTATGTCCCGACGCCCCGTGTTACTTACCACCTTAAGAACACAACAACGGACGCGCGCATTCCCAAACGGCTGGATAGGCGTGCGCATGCGCTGTGTATCGCTGTGGTCGATGATCTGGTAAGAAGGGGTGTGCGGCGGGTGTGAGGGGGGCGGGAGGTGGGTTGCGCAGCTGTCTCATGCACGGTGGTCACAAAGTTACAGCTGAGTTATCAGCTGTAACTTTATGCGCATGCGCAGTGAGCAAATTCTCCTGCGATTGCGCAGGAGAATTTGCTCCAGAAATTTGTCAGAACACCGGCATTTAACTATACGGAGACAAAGTCTCCATTTATAATTTTATGAATGGAGACTCTGTCTCCGTATAGTTAAATGCCCACAGCCTATAAACCGAACGTTCGGTTTATAGGCTGTCGGCTTTTAACTATACGTTTGTCTCCATTCATAAATTTATGAATGGAGACTCTGTCTCCGTATAGTTAAATGCTATTGTATTCTATAAACCGACTCTATTTCGGCTTATAGAATGCAATAGTACTACGAATGGACGAATGAACGAATGATTTTCCTTTATTAACCATTCGTTCATTCGGCTTTAGTTAGCTTAGCATTTTCGTTCTTCGTTTTTCGGGCGAATGGACGAAAATGCAATTTTCGGACGAAAATGCATTCGTCCGAAAACGAATGCACATGTCTAGTATGAAAAAATACAAGGTGTCAACCTTATTAATATAAGTGAATAATGAGTGAACTGTAGTGAGATCCAGGAGAAGCTATGTCTCCCCTATGGTATTGCACTCACAGAACTGCTGAAAAAATGTAGCACAGCTTTGGAAGTCTTGGGAAAGTTGATCCTCTATGTGTAGAGCTCCAAAGACAAACAAGGATCCTATTAGTGATAGTACAAAATAGTTTTAATAAAACAAAAGCGTCTGCTTACATGTATAGAATCCAATGATCAGCGCAGTGGGGCCAGCACAGCGGTAAAATCAGGAACTTAATACAGATAAGATACAGAGCTATACATAATATAAAATAAAAACAATAAAATTTGAAGTAAGCAGCTAAAGTCCAATCACGCTACGCGTTTCGCCCGTCAGGCTTCAACCAGGCGTCTGGACTTCCTGCTTTTAGCTGCCGTATTTAAATGTCTTGGATCCATGTTGCCGTATGTGTCAAATCTCCTTCCGCATACGTCATAGACTCGCGAGATGTTGACTTAGTCATTTTTTCAGTTTCGGTTTAGGTCTTCGCATTAGGGCTCAAAGACTTTCGCAATGCATAGCGGAGGTACGTGGGAAGAAAAAAAACAAGTATTTCATCTCAAACAGAAACAGGGGATATGAGAACAAGACTGCCAAAGGGGGGATGCTGCCTCTACAATTAAAATCAATTAAAGATATATATATATCCATCCTAAAAACGACTTAGGGACTAAAATAGGATAAAAATATAATGAAGGATAAAAATATAAATATATAAATATAAATATAAGTATATTATGTAGCATATATAGCAGCATATCCACTTAAGCTAATATCCTATCCTCAATGTACAGGTTTTACATAAAATTAAAGAGATCAAAATCTGCATTTAGTCCCTGTGGCTTCAATGTATCCAAATTAAAAACCCATCTCATTTCTGTTTGTCCTATTTTTTTAATATTGTCACCTCCACGCCAGTATTTTTGAACCTTCTCGATAGCACACATTTTTAATCCTTTAGGGTTTTTATGATGGTGGTCTAAAAAATGCTTAGATAGACTGTGTGTAACCAGGCCATTTTTGATATTTTTTTATATGTTCCTCCAATCGTTTTTTAAACATCCGTGTGGTTCTTCCCACATATTGTAAACCACACGGACATTCTAACAAATATATCACATTAGTGGTGGAACAGGTAATAAATCCATTTATTGTAAATTTTTGGCCATTTTTTGAAGAGCAAAATTCTGTAATTGGATATTTTTGCTGTGAGGCTGTTCTACATCCGTAGCGTGATTGGACTTTAGCTGCTTACTTCAAATTTTATTGTTTTTATTTTATATTATGTATAGCTCTGTATCTTATCTGTATTAAGTTCCTGATTTTACCGCTGTGCTGGCCCCACTGCGCTGATCATTGGATTCTATACATGTAAGCAGACGCTTTTGTTTTATTAAAACTATTTTGTACTATCACTAATCGGATCCTTGTTTGTCTTTGGAGCTCTACACATAGAGGATCAACTTTCCCAAGACTTCCAAAGCTGTGCTACATTTTTTCAGCAGTTCTGTGAGTGCAATACCATAGGGGAGACATAGCTTCTCCTGGATCTCACTACAGTTCACTCATTATTCACTTATATTAATAAGGTTGACACCTTGTATTTTTTCACAGTTTGTGTTAAGCGCACTTTTGTTTACTTGTTTGTTTTTGCATCTATTATCTGAGTGTGGTTTAGGGACACACTAACTAAGTGCTGCTCACCATTTTTGATTTTAGCGCTGTGTACTATTTGTTTTTTTACATGTCTAGTATATATTCACATGTAAATTGCTTTTTTAATAAAAAATTATGATATAAAAAAAATCTTGTTTTTATTTCCTTTTATGTGACAAAGCTGCCTCTCTCTTTCCCTTGCCCCCAGATTTGTCGCTCTCCCCCCCTTAGTGTTGTCTCTCTCTCACCCTCCCTTTGGCTCCCCCCTCGCTCCCCTTGTGTCTGTCTCTTCCCCCCTTCCCTCCCCTTGTTTCTCTCTGCCCCCCCCCTTGTTATTCTGTCCCCCCCCTCACCTGTTTCTTGCTCCCTGGTGGCTAGTGGGGGCAGCCGGGGGATGTATGCACTATACATAATAGACGGAAGTGTCGGGCAGCATGGAGGTTGTCTGCACGATTCGTGCAGACATCCCCCAGCTGCCCGATTCTCCCTGGTGGCTAGCGAGGCAGCGGTGGATGTCTGCGCGATGAGCGAGACCTCCCCTGCTGCCGCCCGGAACGACAGCCAGGACTTTTATGAGGAAGCCGGAAGTACCCAGCTTCATCATAGAAGTCCCGGCGGTCATGCCGGGCGGCAGCAGGAGAGGTCTCGCTCATCGCGCAGACATCCTCCGCTCCCTCGCTAGCCACCAGGGAGAATCGGGCAGCTGGGGGATGTCTGCACGAATCGTGCAGACAACCTCCATGCTGCCCGACACTTCCGTCTATTATGTATAGTGCATACATCCCCCGGCTGCCCCCACTAGCCACCAGGGAGCAAGAAACAGGTGAGGGGGGGACAGAATAACAAGGGGGGGGGGGGGAGAGAGAAACAAGGGGAGGGAAGGGGGGAAGAGACAGACACAAGGGGAGCGAGGGGGGAGCCAAAGGGAGGGTGAGAGAGAGACAACACTAAGGGGGGGAGAGCGACAAATCTGGGGGCAAGGGAAAGAGAGAGGCAGCATTGTCACATAAAAGGAAATAAAAACAAGATTTTTTTATATCATAATTTTTTATTTAAAAAGCAATTTACATGTGAATATATACTAGACATGTGCATTCGTTTTCGGACGAATGCATTTTCGTCCGAAAATTGCATTTTCGTCCATTCGCCCGAAAAACGAAGAACGAAAATGCTAAGCTAACTAAAGCCGAATGAACGAATGGTTAATAAAGGAAAATCATTCGTTCATTCGTCCATTCGTAGTACTATTGCATTCTATAAGCCGAAATAGAGTCGGTTTATAGAATACAATAGCATTTAACTATACGGAGACAGAGTCTCCATTCATAAATTTATGAATGGAGACTTTGTCTCCGTATAGTTAAATGCCCACAGCCTATAAACCGAACGTTCGGTTTATAGGCTGTGGGCATTTAACTATACGGAGACAGAGTCTCCATTCATAAAATTATAAATGGAGACTTTGTCTCCGTATAGTTAAAAGCCGGCATTTAACTATACGGAGACAGAGTCTCCATTCATAAAATTATGAATGGAGACTTTGTCTCCGTGTAGTAAAATGCCCACAGCCTATAAACCGAACGTTCGGTTTATAGGCTGTCGGCTTATGGAATACATGTATTCCTATTGCTATTCTATAAACCGAACTTTCGGTTTATAGAATAGCCATAGGATTACATGTATTACATAAGCCGAAAGTCTATAAACCGATCGTTCGGTTTATAGACTTTCGGCATTTTACTACACGGAGACAAAGTCTCCATTCATAATTTTATGAATGGAGACTCTGTCTCTGTATAGTTAAATGCCGACAGCCTATAAACCGAACGACTTTCGGTTTATAGACTTTCGGCTTATGTACTACATGTAATCCTATGGCTATTCTATAAACCGAAAGTCGTTCGGTTTATAGTTTAGCAATAGCATTACATGTATTCTATAAACCGAACGTCGTTCGTTTTAAAGACTTTCGGCTTATAGAATACTATTGGCTTTCTATAAACCGAACTAGAGTCGAGTCCCCATTCATAAGAAATTCTTATGAATGAGGAGGGACTCTAGTTAGGTTTATAGAATGCCAATAGTATTCTATAAGCCGAAAGTCTTTAAAACGAACGACGTTCGGTTTATAGAATGCATGTAATGCTATTGCTGTTCTATAAGCCGAATGTCTTTCGGCTTATAGAACAGCAATAGCATTACATGTATTCTATAAACCGAACGTCGTTTGTTTTAAAGACTTTCGGCTTATAGAATACATGCTGCTATTGGCTTTCTATAAACCGAAAGAGTCCCCATTCATACGAATAGGTCAATTGACCTATTCGTATGAATGGGAACTCAATTTCGGTTTATAGGAAGCTAATAGCATTACATGCATTCCATAAACCGAAAGTCATTCATGTCGGTTTATGGAATGTAGTACAATGCTATTGGTATTGTAAACCGACTCTATTTCGGTTTAGAATGCCAATAGCACGAATGGACGAATGGACGAATGAACGAATGATTTTCGTTTATTAACCATTCGTTCATTCGGATTTTGTTAGTTAAAATTTTCGTTATTCGTTTTTCGGACGAATGGACGAAAATGCTATTTTCGTCCGAAAATGCATTCGTCCGAAAACGAATGCACATGTCTAGTTGTGACTGACACATGGGGAGAAGTGGCATACACTGCATATAGTTAATGCTACTTCTCCCTTAGAGCGACTGCGACCTATGTTTCACTACTGTTAAAATGAAAGTTATTTTTGAAGTTTAGTAGCTATTTGTAAAAAAAAAAAAAAATGCTGCTCTAGTAAAGCATTATATTTCTTAATTAGCCCTTATGTTTATAAGCTGCAAAACAATTGATAAAGAATACATCTTATTTTCTGGTCAGTTACACTTCCCAACATCATTCATTACAGTGGGTTGGCAACAGTGTACAATACACAAGGCAATTAAAGGGGTCAATGTTTGCTGCAGCTGCCAAGCATAATTGCTAATGCCATCTTGTGAGATGCAGAACAAATCATATTTCCATTAAAACAGCTAAAGCAAAAATGAACAGTTTGTCACAACACACAGAAAATGAAAAACATGAATTCATGTGTCTTCATTCATGTGCAATCAAATGTAATAAAATATTTTAATGAAAATGTTCCTTTCAGCACAACTCAACATAGTTGAGGTTTGAACATGGATAAGATTTTAAGAAAGATCATAGATAATAAAAAAAAATATTGTTATCAACAGTTTGATTAAAGTCCAAAACATATTTGTCCAAAACATGGATAAGATTTTAAACAAGATCATAGATAATAAAAAAATATTGTTATCAAGGGGTTTGATTAAAGTCCAAAACATTTTTCTGAATAATTAACTTTATTTTAACTCTATATGTATCGATACACTAATAATTTTAACTTCATGTATATCACGAACATAAGAAATATCTTTGTGAAGATAAAATAGAAAAACAGTTGGCAAAAGCTGTAAAAAAACATGAACAGACCGAAGTACAATAATATAAAGATAAAATAAATCTAAAGTGATAAATAAAACGTAGGATTTAAACACCGGGAGAGTATACCCATATTATTTAATTAATATGTCATTAAAACATGTAAAATCTCACAGTAAAACATCAAGTTTAAGTAAAAATAACTGGTATAAAAGATGATTATGTTTGATTGAAGATAACCTAATGCATTTTGCCGTTAGACTTTCTCAGAGGTAAGGATTTAAAACAAGCAATTATCCTACAAAGAAAAAAGGAAATAAAGGAAAATAAGATAGCAGATATAAAAGAGTGTACTGTACAAACCTTGAAACAATATATAAATGTCATACGGCAATTAGAAATACATTGTTTAAATGAATTCTCAAAGGTAAAAGTAATATATTCCTGCATGTGGCATATAAAAAGGCACACATTGGTAGGGGGCACAATGTTAAGATACATAATAATAGATGAAGTAATTGAAAAACATTCTACACTGTCTATGGACACTAATAATCTGAAAAATGTATTTTATAAATATTAGTTGAAAGCCTAACATAGCTTAAGAATGAATAAATGGCAACATTCCATCTAAATAAATTAGACATATCTTGATGAAAATCTGCTAGATGCAAATGTGCTATGCAACTTATGATATGAGCAAAACTACAGAACAACAAGTTACAGAATACATAATAATGGTTATAATGAGAATAGTAAAATGTTATTGGTTATTACACATCAGTCACTTTGTTACCCAAGTACATGATGTTTTTTCTCCACAAGTTGATCTACTTAGAATTATCCCGCCAATATTGTTACAGCTGACAACAGAATGAACATAACAAGCTGAGGTTGTTCTATTAGCCGCCCTGTACTTTCCAAGGACTATCCTGTCACTTATCTCCAGTTTTTAGGAGTAAATAATATATTTCAATTTACTGAAGGTTTAGGTTTTTATAGAATAGCAATAGGATTACATGTATTCCATAAGCCGAAAGTCTATAGGTTTTTCATTAATAGCATTGTAGATACTTAAACAAATTAACTGTATCCCCTACCCAGACATCCTTTAGACATTGATTGCTGTGTGATAAACAATACTATTTACTATGTTTATATTGTACCATATTTACAAACATGTGTAATTGTAACCATTACTCATTATGTAGTTTTGCTCATATCAGTAGTTGCATATTTACATAGCACATTTACATCTAGCAGATGTATGTAAAGATATGTCTAATTTATTTAGACGAACACAAAGCTCTTGACATGCAGCTGTACATTAGTCCGGGAGTGAGTTATGCATACATGCTAATAAATTAACATAGTGAATGTTGAACAAGGCAGCAACGTCCTGTAAATATGACACACAGGCGCACAGTGAGGTATTTTATTGAATAAAAGACTGTTGCCATGTGTGGCATGGATTTTATAAACAGTGTTTCAACTTGATTGCAACAGTGCACCTGCATGTCACATTTAAAGGACTGTGCTGCCTTATTCAAAATTCACTAGGTTCACTCAATAATGCTTATATATAAATCACTCTTATACTAATTTACACCTGCTTGTTGGCAGATGCTTTGTGTTCATGAGATTCATCGTTCTAAGTCAAACAAAACAATGTACACAACATGTACTAAATGTGCATCTGTGGACTACTATATATTCATTTATTTAGATGGAAGGTGCAATTTATTTATCTTTAAGCTGTATCAGGTTCTCAAACAATATTAGATCTCTAATGAACATATTAGGTTTATTTGTGTTACAAGACAAGGTAGAATGACTGTGTTAAGTTTTTCAATAACAATCTATTATTATTTGTTTTAACATTGTGTACTCAACCAATATGTGCCTTTGATATGCCATATGAAGGAACATACTATTTTACCTCTGAAACTTCATTTCAACAATGTATTTTTAATTGCTGGATGCCATGTATATACTATATCTTATTTAATTATTGATTTATTTAGAAAGTGTTTTACCAGGAAGAATACATTGCGATTTCTCTCGATTTCAAGTATGTCCTGGGCACCCAGTCCAGAAAGGAATTACATAGGGTGTAATTTTATGTTTACTAAAACAAGTTGTTTTTCCGTGTTATATTACATATTTTAATTACTTATATGAATTTAGTACTAACACCCTTGGGGCAATCTGCCAATTCCCCCTCCCCCCACCTCAGACTTTCCAATTTCCCACCCAGGTTTGCCAATTTGTTCTTTAGCCTAGCCAATTTGCCCTCACACTGCTCAATCTGCTTTCACACACTTCTCAGTCTGCTCCCCAACAGGTGACATTGCATCTTCAAATTGTCAATCCGACCCAACGTTTGCCATTCTGCCACCAGCCTTACCCATCCCCACATTTCTAAGGTATTTAGTGGGTGCAGCAAGAGGATTTCTGTGGATGATCCAGGTCCCCTGCAGCTCTATGGTGGACCTGTATACTGATTATTTTAAAGCGGAAGGGAAAAATCCATGTGGGAGAGAGCCCCCCCCCCCCTAATCTCCTGCCCTGCAGATGCCCATGAATGTTATTGAAAACCCACCTATCTCCCACTTTATAGGATTCCTTGGTCAGATTTGTAATAATCTGACCAAAAATAGAGACAGTACAAATTTCAGTGTCCACATGTCCCAATACAGAAGTGGATATACCGTATTTGTTCGAATATAAGACGACCCTGAATATAAGATAAGCCCCCAAACTTTGTATATTCCTTTAGGGAAAAAAACTAAAAGCCTGAATATAAGACTACCCTATAGGGGAAAAAAAGTTTAACTTGTATATATGTAAATTGCTTTTTAATATTTAATAACAAATTGATATTAAACAAATGCATTTTTTTAGGTGCCAATGCTGCCTCTCTCCCCCTCCCCCAGCTGTCTCTCCACCTGCTGTTAGCGAGGGGGATCCAGGTCCCCTTATATTCAAGCAGATACAGAACTATCTCCAAAAGAGAGTGGTCTGACACAGAAACTTTGAACACTCTCATAAAAATTAACTGTTTCTTGCTACAGATAGCAGTTTTCTCACAGTGATAGCATGGTAAGGGATTCAGACTGTCAAACAGAAACTATTTTAAATAAAGTAGAAGAAGTCCAAGATACCCCACTGGCTGATGGAATAATCAATCTGTTTGTAGAGTGCTTTACAAAATGTTCCAACTATTACCGTATTTGCTCGAATATAAGATGACCCTGATTATAAGACGACCCCCCAAATTTTGGATATTCCTTTAGGAAAAAAACTAAAAGCCTGAATATAAGACTACCCTATAGGAAAAAAGTTTAACTTGTATATATTCACATGTAAATTCCTTTTTAATATTTAATAAAAATGATGATATTAAACAAATGCATTTCTTGTTTTTATTTCCTTTTATGTGCCAATGTTGCCTCTCTCTTTCCTTTGCCCCCAGCTTTGTCTCTCTCCCCCTCCCTTTGACTCCCCCCCTTGTTTATCTCTGCGCCCCCCCCTTGTTTCTCTCTGCCCCCTCCCCTTGTTGCTCTGTCCCCCCCTCCCTCTGTCTCTCCCCCCCTTGCTGCTCTGTCTCTTCCCCCCTCTCTCCTCTTGTTGTTCTGCCCCCATCCCTCCCCCTGTCTCTCTGCCCCCCATCCCTCCTCATGTCTCTCTGCCCCCATCCCTCCCCCTGTCTCCCTGCCCCCTCTCTCCCCCTGTCTCCCTGCCCTCTCCCTCCCCCTAACATGTAAATAGATCCCTGGTGGCTAGTGGGGGCAACCGGGGGATGTCTGCACGATACGTGCAGACATCATCCATGCTGCCCAACACCTCCGTCTATTATGACGGACAGCTGGTCCGTCATAATAGACGGAGGTGTCGGGCAGCATGGAGGATGTCTGCACGTATCGTGCAGACATCCCCCAGCTGCCCGATTCTCCCTGGTGGCTAGTGGGGCAGCAGAGGATGTCTGCGCGATGAGCGCAGACCTCCCCTGCTGCCGCCCGGCACGATCGCTGGGACTTCTGTGACGAAAGCAGAAGTACCCGGCTTCATCACACAAGCCCCGGCGGTTGTGCCGGGCGGAAGCAGGGGAGTCTGCGCTCATCGCGCAGACATCTTCTGCTGCTAGAGAGGGGGATCCAGGTCCCCTGCAGCTCTGCTGGGGACCTGGATCCCAGTCTTATAGTCTGACCTCAATTTGAGGTCAGATTATAAGAAGACCTCGATTATAAGACGAGGGGCAATTTTCAGAAAAAAACCTTGTCTTATAATCGAGCAAATACGGTAATAAATGGGTCAAATTATGCTCCTTTTTAAGTTATCTTTTTACCAATACATGTTGAGTATCCCTTTTTCAAAATGCTTCAAACCAGAAGTATTTACAAAACAGGTCATTTTCATTAACATATAATTTTAACCAATAAGATTTATAAAAGCCTCTCAGCCCTCATGAAATACAGTAGTATCAGTGCAAATACTGTATAGCGCAAATAACTCTTATGTGGGGGAATATTGGCAAGCATGGAAAACTATATCACGCCTTATGGATGCTCAATAAACTGTTGTGCATTTATATTCTGACAGGTGTGTGTGGAATTTGCAAACTTGTGGAAAAATCTAAAAAAAAAAAAAATTGATAATAGCTCATTTTTGAATAAGGGATACTCAAACGGTAGCGGTAATATGTACATTTTTGAAAGGAGCTATTAGACAAGTAGGCAAACTTGCAAACACCACTTGACCAGATAATAAGCAGAATCCAATGGCACATGAGCCCACGTGAAGAGTAGTCAGGCAGCAAGCGACAATCTTCGAAATAGGTAAACAAGACAAAGATCGGTAGGCAGGCAACGGTGGAGTAGAGAACAAGCCAAATGTCATAAGACAGGTGACAGACAGGAACAAGCAGGAGAGCCAAGCAGGGTCATAAACCGGGAGATCAGTTGTGAAAACATGCAATAGTTAACAAGCAGGCACAGCAGCACAGTATTATACTTTGGAAAGAAGTCAAAACAACTGAGTACTGGCATATAAGTCCAGTGGGAATGTATAGGACTAATGGAGTCCGACTGAGTCAACCCCTCCTCCTTAATACAGGAAACACTCATTCCTGTAGAGAATAATTATGCTTTTGTACGCACGTGACCAGAGGAGAGGAAGGGTGTGTGCACAAATAATTGTCAACCAGTCCAATAGCATTGCATCATAATCCCAGCCCCATACCCACTGGATTTGCACTCAGCTTCTCATGAAGAATGCCTTTCAGTCTCCAGGTGCCGTTTACTCATTTCATACAAATAGTCCATAAATAAAAACTTCACTTGCATAAGAAGAATGTAACAATTTATTCTGAGATAACATATGTAAAATCAACAATTCGGACCAGCATGTGGCTCTTTGTCATATTTGTATGTAATAAATGGGGTGGAGAGATGGAGAACACACTACCTGACTGATCTTTTTTTTCTTTTACAACTTGCTTTGACATCAGCACATTAGAGGAGGGGGAAATTCTTGTCTCATTAGAGGATAGTGTATTATTCGGTACAGGAAAAGGTACTACATTGATATTGTCATTATATTTGGCTGCATCACTTTCTGGTGTATTTATTCTTCACTGCCTGACTGTAACTTTTGAGCCTTTTCACTAGATTGTGAATGCCAAAGATAAATCCTGGCGCTTAAACTATAACACAGCAGCACCAATCCATGTGTTACTCTGAAAACACACGTGAGAAAAACATCAAAATACAATAAAACCAAACAATAGGAGTGACTGGTGCGCTAAAGTAAACCCCACACGGTAAAAAGAGTATATGAAAGTATAATAATTGCCTGAAAGTTGTTGATATGGCAATGGAGTATGGACAAAGTCTTCAATGTTTCATACCATATATGAGGAAACAAAAAAACAGACAGAGACCATAGTGTAATTCAATATTATAGTAAATATTGGTGCAGAATGAACAAATGCACTCACAAACGAAGTAGGTATGTAGGGCACGTCAAATATCTGATAGAATCTTCTCTCTTCCCCATATAATCCTCACATATAGCGGAGTGAAACGAGGAGATAGGTGATTAGTAGTAGAAAAGATATTTAATAAAACAAACAAATGGTAGCTTACATAAAAGTACTCAGCATCAGGTCTCTCCACAAAAAAAGTCCCAGGACAAAGTCTTTCAGTCCCAACATATGACTTAAAATCTGGAAAATATAGCAGTATTGGTAGGCACGCTACGCGTTTCGCCTTAAAACAGGCTTCCTCTCGGCGTGTGCCTACCATACTGCTTGAATCCTTTAAATAAGATGTGTCTTCGCGCGTCTTCTGTATGCGCATACTTCCGGGTTTCTTCAACGGTGACGTCATCGCGACTCCGTCGCATAGCGTGAGTTGGATGATATCTCGCGAGACTTGGTTCTCCACCGGCATAGTAGTTTCCAATGGGAAAAAAAGCATATATACATAGTTCTTTACCACACGGACACCAATGCAAGGACATCATTTGCAGTATGATTTCCTGCAAGAGCATATATATGTGTCCATATATGTTTCTTGGTATACAGACATATATAAAAAAAGAAAAATATATATATATAAAAAAATATATATTAAAAATATTATTTTAATGAAAAATATTTTAAAATACATGAAAGCTTATAAAACATATAAAAAGAAAAAACATATATGGTATTATGCCCCTGCACTTATAAAATAAATAAAACATATATATAAAAACATACACATGAATTTATTCATGTCTGCTATATTAATAGATGGGAAGAAATAGGGAGAAAATTTTTTTATTTAAAAATTATAAAAAATTAAATAGGTCAAATTCAGCGTTGTGGCCTTTTGGTTGGAGGGTGTCCACTTCGAATACCCATTTCATTTCTGTCTTTCCCATTTCTCTAATATTGTCCCCACCTCTCCAATGTTTTGGTACTTTATCTATAGCCCAAAATTTCATACCTTTGGGATCCTTGTTATGCTTTTCCAAAAAGTGTTTAGAAAGAGAATGTTGTGTGATACCTTTTTTAATGTTTCTGACATGCTCCCCCACTCGCTTTTTTAGAGTCCTTGATGTTCTTCCAATATATTGTATGCCACAAGGGCATTCTATAAGATAAATTACGTTGGTGGAGGAGCATGTCAGAAATTTTTTAACTGAAAATTCTCGTTGGTTTGAATGGGATTTATAATTGGTGATGGGGTATTTTTGAACCGCAGATACCCTACATGGTTCGCAGTTTTTACATCCATAAAAACCTACTTTTTGTGTAAGAAAGTGATGTACAGCTTTCTCTTTTTGTTTAGAGAAAAAACTCTTTGTTAGCTTGTTTTTTAAGTTTTGAGCTCCTCTAAATATAAGTTTTGGTTTGTCTGGTATAAATTGTTTTAATGTATCGTCTTTCATAAGGATTTTCCAATGTTTGTTAACAATTTTTCTAATGTCTGATGATTTGTTGTTATAATCAAATACTAATGGCATCCTATATTGATCATCAGTATTTTTAAAAACATTTTTTGGTTGTAGTAATGTTTTTCTATCCATAATTTCTATATCTTTTATGGTATTTTCTATTATTACTGGATCGTAGCCCTTTTCTTCGAATCTGTTTTTTAGTATATTGGCTTGTTGTTGATACGTATTCACATCTGTGCAGTTTCTTCTTAGCCTCATACATTGGCTTTTAGGAACTCCCTTTAGCCATGGTGGATAGTGGCAGCTGTCAAAATTTATAAATCCATTAGTGTCTACTTTTTTGAAAAAAGTTTTGGTCTTAAGTGTTCCATTTTGTATAAATACCATCAGATCTAAAAATTGGATATCTGTTTTACTGTATACTGTATTTAAAACAATATTTTTATTGTTTTTATTTAATGAGGCAAGGAAGGTATCCAGACTATCCTGATCCCCTTTCCAAATAAAGAATAGATCATCTATATATCTTTTATATGTGACTAGGTTCGCCTCCCAGCTATGTTGGTTCCACACAGATTGGTCCTCCCAATCCCCCATAAAGAGGTTTGCATAACTGGGGGCTACCCTAGTCCCCATAGCTGTTCCTGTTTTCTGCAGATAAAAGGTCTCTTCGAACCAAAAGAAATTGTGATCAAGGATAATTCTTAACCCCTCAAGAATATATTCTATTTGTGCGGAAGTCATCTCGCCCTCTTTTCTCAAAAAATTCTCAACAGCTTGACAGCCCTGATGGTGTTCTATAACAGTATATAGCGAAGACACATCGCTTGAAACCAGGAAGTAATCCTCCTGCCAATCTATGGTTTCTAAAATTCTTATAAGACTTATTGAGTCTTTCAGATATGATTTTAACTTTTTAACGTAGGGTTGTAATGTAATGTCTAAATACTCTGATAGGTTTGAAAGAATGGATCCAATGCCAGATACTATTGGTCTTCCGGGTGGATTAGTAGGGTTTTTGTGGATTTTTGGGAGAAAGTATATGGTGGGAATTTTCGGATATAGAATGTTTATGTAATCTGCTTCTTTTTTATTAATGAATTGGTTAGTTTTACCTTTATCTAGAAAAGTTGACAATATTTTCTTATATTGATTAGTTGGATCTCCCTTCAATAAGCCATATACTTTCTCATCTTTTAGCTGTTTGTAGGCCTCATTCCTATAATCCTCACGAGATAAGATCACAATTCCTCCTCCCTTATCCGCCGGTTTGATAATAATGTCCTCATCTGTTTGTAATTCTTTCAAAGTTTTCAGTTCTTTTTTAGTAAAATTATTCCTTGCCTCATTAAATAAAAACAATAAAAATATTGTTTTAAATACAGTATACAGTAAAACAGATATCCAATTTTTAGATCTGATGGTATTTATACAAAATGGAACACTTAAGACCAAAACTTTTTTCAAAAAAGTAGACACTAATGGATTTATAAATTTTGACAGCTGCCACTATCCACCATGGCTAAAGGGAGTTCCTAAAAGCCAATGTATGAGGCTAAGAAGAAACTGCACAGATGTGAATACGTATCAACAACAAGCCAATATACTAAAAAACAGATTCGAAGAAAAGGGCTACGATCCAGTAATAATAGAAAATACCATAAAAGATATAGAAATTATGGATAGAAAAACATTACTACAACCAAAAAATGTTTTTAAAAATACTGATGATCAATATAGGATGCCATTAGTATTTGATTATAACAACAAATCATCAGACATTAGAAAAATTGTTAACAAACATTGGAAAATCCTTATGAAAGACGATACATTAAAACAATTTATACCAGACAAACCAAAACTTATATTTAGAGGAGCTCAAAACTTAAAAAACAAGCTAACAAAGAGTTTTTTCTCTAAACAAAAAGAGAAAGCTGTACATCACTTTCTTACACAAAAAGTAGGTTTTTATGGATGTAAGAACTGCGAACCATGTAGGGTATCTGCGGTTCAAAAATACCCCATCACCAATTATAAATCCCATTCAAACCAACGAGAATTTTCAGTTAAAAAATTTCTGACATGCTCCTCCACCAACGTAATTTATCTTATAGAATGCCCTTGTGGCATACAATATATTGGAAGAACATCAAGGACTCTAAAAAAGCGAGTGGGGGAGCATGTCAGAAACATTAAAAAAGGTATCACACAACATTCTCTTTCTAAACACTTTTTGGAAAAGCATAACAAGGATCCCAAAGGTATGAAATTTTGGGCTATAGATAAAGTACCAAAACATTGGAGAGGTGGGGACAATATTAGAGAAATGGGAAAGACAGAAATGAAATGGGTATTCGAAGTGGACACCCTCCAACCAAAAGGCCACAACGCTGAATTTGACCTATTTAATTTTTTATAATTTTTAAATAAAAAATTTTTCTCCCTATTTCTTCCCATCTATTAATATAGCAGACATGAATAAATTCATGTGTATGTTTTTATATATATGTTTTATTTATTTTATAAGTGCAGGGGCATAATACCATATATGTTTTTTCTTTTTATATGTTTTATAAGCTTTCATGTATTTTAAAATATTTTTCATTAAAATAATATTTTTAATATATATTTTTTTATATATATATATTTTTCTTTTTTTATATATGTCTGTATACCAAGAAACATATATGGACACATATATATGCTCTTGCAGGAAATCATACTGCAAATGATGTCCTTGCATTGGTGTCCGTGTGGTAAAGAACTATGTATATATGCTTTTTTTCCCATTGGAAACTACTATGCCGGTGGAGAACCAAGTCTCGCGAGATATCATCCAACTCACGCTATGCGACGGAGTCGCGATGACGTCACCGTTGAAGAAACCCGGAAGTATGCGCATACAGAAGACGCGCGAAGACACATCTTATTTAAAGGATTCAAGCAGTATGGTAGGCACACGCCGAGAGGAAGCCTGTTTTAAGGCGAAACGCGTAGCGTGCCTACCAATACTGCTATATTTTCCAGATTTTAAGTCATATGTTGGGACTGAAAGACTTTGTCCTGGGACTTTTTTTGTGGAGAGACCTGATGCTGAGTACTTTTATGTAAGCTACCATTTGTTTGTTTTATTAAATATCTTTTCTACTACTAATCACCTATCTCCTCGTTTCACTCCGCTATATGTGAGGATTATATGGGGAAGAGAGAAGATTCTATCAGATATTTGACGTGCCCTACATACCTACTTCGTTTGTGAGTGCATTTGTTCATTCTGCACCAATATTTACTATAATATTGAATTACACTATGGTCTCTGTCTGTTTTTTTGTTTCCTCATATATGGTATGAAACATTGAAGACTTTGTCCATACTCCATTGCCATATCAACAACTTTCAGGCAATTATTATACTTTCATATACTCTTTTTACCGTGTGGGGTTTACTTTAGCGCACCAGTCACTCCTATTGTTTGGTTTTATTGTATTTTGATGTTTTTCTCACGTGTGTTTTCAGAGTAACACATGGATTGGTGCTGCTGTGTTATAGTTTAAGCGCCAGGATTTATCTTTGGCATTCACAATCTTTTCTTCTTACTCTGTTTATTTCCAAGGCTGCTATAACCAACCACTTTGGTAGAAAGGATCAAAATGTCTCTTTTTGATTATCGTAAAAATATTCTTTCTCATGTAAGGGAAGCTTTTCTGACAGACAAACTCCCTAGTGAGAACTGTGAAGAGATGAATCTAGAAAATACCTTTCTAGAATTAGAGAAACATCTTATAAAGGAGACAAAAATTAAATGGGAGATAGCTACCCTTACTAAATACCTAGAAGAAGGAATTACACCTCGGGGTTTAAGATTTTTTAAAAACCCGACCTTCGATTTAGAAGATGACAACTTCATTCTAGAGTGGAATACCACACTCGAGAAATGCACTTGTCATCTAATGAAAATTATCATTGAACAAAGGGAAAAAAATTTGAGCATTTTGGATAAAGAAATTAATAGAATCCATTCTTGTTTAGATCCATTTATAGAATTAGAGGATTATAAAGAATATACTAGAAGCACTATAAAGAAGCTTGAAAAATTGGAGACAGAAACCAAACATATAAAAATAAAAAAATACATAAGAGATAAGGAGGATTACAGACTCAATACAGTGAGACAACCAACAGATTATCGAAATAAAAAAATTAATTACGAGATTAAACACACAGAGTTAAACACCAATCAGGACACATATAATGACAAATCCAGATCACACCAAAGATACACCCGTTATAATGATTTCAAAAACAATACAAAAATATATAAATCTTCGGATTATTCACAAGCACTCCCTACTGAGAATATACAAAATAGACTTATAAAAATAAGTGAAGAGACAAAATATCACAATATCCCTGTCCCACAAATTCAGAATATTGACAGTAAATATGATGATACTTTAGTAACTAATCAATTTTATGTTTTATCACAATTGGGTAATACATCCCCCACTTCAGATCACAAATTTAGACCACTCAAACCTTTACCACAAAATAATAATAATATAAAAACACAAAATCACCATACACTTAAACCACATTTTTTAGATCTAGACCGAAGATCACAAAGAATTCCCCCACAACCTCAAAGAATTCCCCCACAACGAACTGTAAACTCAAAAAGAAAAAGGTTTTTTCAGGGAGAGGAAAAAGAGGGGGCAAGTTGGCACAGAGGAGGAAGATAAAAATTGAAAATAATAAAAAAACAACTACCACTTCCTTATCTTCTGGCATTTTTAACCTGTCCCACAAAATCCTCTCCCAAGAGCAACTGTTGATACTAAGTAAGGGTTTAAAATTCGCCCCCACAAAAAAATTCAACACTTTTGCCGCCTATATTGACGTTAATAAATTCATTAGACAAGCAACCTTAAAAAGATTCTACACTTTAAAACCCAATTTTGAAAGTGGAAAAACTCAGGTGGAGAATGAGAACCAAATCACTGTTTCAAATCTAAAGAAGAAATCTAATTTCTACCCAACTACGTACAAATCAGGCGCATTAGACATATTTGAAAAACTAGTAACAGATGATCTTAAGCGCATTAAACACACTAAGTACGATAAAAATAATTTTACTAAAAAAGAACTGAAAACTTTGAAAGAATTACAAACAGATGAGGACATTATTATCAAACCGGCGGATAAGGGAGGAGGAATTGTGATCTTATCTCGTGAGGATTATAGGAATGAGGCCTACAAACAGCTAAAAGATGAGAAAGTATATGGCTTATTGAAGGGAGATCCAACTAATCAATATAAGAAAATATTGTCAACTTTTCTAGATAAAGGTAAAACTAACCAATTCATTAATAAAAAAGAAGCAGATTACATAAACATTCTATATCCGAAAATTCCCACCATATACTTTCTCCCAAAAATCCACAAAAACCCTACTAATCCACCCGGAAGACCAATAGTATCTGGCATTGGATCCATTCTTTCAAACCTATCAGAGTATTTAGACATTACATTACAACCCTACGTTAAAAAGTTAAAATCATATCTGAAAGACTCAATAAGTCTTATAAGAATTTTAGAAACCATAGATTGGCAGGAGGATTACTTCCTGGTTTCAAGCGATGTGTCTTCGCTATATACTGTTATAGAACACCATCAGGGCTGTCAAGCTGTTGAGAATTTTTTGAGAAAAGAGGGCGAGATGACTTCCGCACAAATAGAATATATTCTTGAGGGGTTAAGAATTATCCTTGATCACAATTTCTTTTGGTTCGAAGAGACCTTTTATCTGCAGAAAACAGGAACAGCTATGGGGACTAGGGTAGCCCCCAGTTATGCAAACCTCTTTATGGGGGATTGGGAGGACCAATCTGTGTGGAACCAACATAGCTGGGAGGCGAACCTAGTCACATATAAAAGATATATAGATGATCTATTCTTTATTTGGAAAGGGGATCAGGATAGTCTGGATACCTTCCTTGCCTCATTAAATAAAAACAATAAAAATATTGTTTTAAATACAGTATACAGTAAAACAGATATCCAATTTTTAGATCTGATGGTATTTATACAAAATGGAACACTTAAGACCAAAACTTTTTTCAAAAAAGTAGACACTAATGGATTTATAAATTTTGACAGCTGCCACTATCCACCATGGCTAAAGGGAGTTCCTAAAAGCCAATGTATGAGGCTAAGAAGAAACTGCACAGATGTGAATACGTATCAACAACAAGCCAATATACTAAAAAACAGATTCGAAGAAAAGGGCTACGATCCAGTAATAATAGAAAATACCATAAAAGATATAGAAATTATGGATAGAAAAACATTACTACAACCAAAAAATGTTTTTAAAAATACTGATGATCAATATAGGATGCCATTAGTATTTGATTATAACAACAAATCATCAGACATTAGAAAAATTGTTAACAAACATTGGAAAATCCTTATGAAAGACGATACATTAAAACAATTTATACCAGACAAACCAAAACTTATATTTAGAGGAGCTCAAAACTTAAAAAACAAGCTAACAAAGAGTTTTTTCTCTAAACAAAAAGAGAAAGCTGTACATCACTTTCTTACACAAAAAGTAGGTTTTTATGGATGTAAAAACTGCGAACCATGTAGGGTATCTGCGGTTCAAAAATACCCCATCACCAATTATAAATCCCATTCAAACCAACGAGAATTTTCAGTTAAAAAATTTCTGACATGCTCCTCCACCAACGTAATTTATCTTATAGAATGCCCTTGTGGCATACAATATATTGGAAGAACATCAAGGACTCTAAAAAAGCGAGTGGGGGAGCATGTCAGAAACATTAAAAAAGGTATCACACAACATTCTCTTTCTAAACACTTTTTGGAAAAGCATAACAAGGATCCCAAAGGTATGAAATTTTGGGCTATAGATAAAGTACCAAAACATTGGAGAGGTGGGGACAATATTAGAGAAATGGGAAAGACAGAAATGAAATGGGTATTCGAAGTGGACACCCTCCAACCAAAAGGCCACAACGCTGAATTTGACCTATTTAATTTTTTATAATTTTTAAATAAAAAATTTTTCTCCCTATTTCTTCCCATCTATTAATATAGCAGACATGAATAAATTCATGTGTATGTTTTTATATATATGTTTTATTTATTTTATAAGTGCAGGGGCATAATACCATATATGTTTTTTCTTTTTATATGTTTTATAAGCTTTCATGTATTTTAAAATATTTTTCATTAAAATAATATTTTTAATATATATTTTTTTATATATATATATTTTTCTTTTTTTATATATGTCTGTATACCAAGAAACATATATGGACACATATATATGCTCTTGCAGGAAATCATACTGCAAATGATGTCCTTGCATTGGTGTCCGTGTGGTAAAGAACTATGTATATATGCTTTTTTTCCCATTGGAAACTACTATGCCGGTGGAGAACCAAGTCTCGCGAGATATCATCCAACTCACGCTATGCGACGGAGTCGCGATGACGTCACCGTTGAAGAAACCCGGAAGTATGCGCATACAGAAGACGCGCGAAGACACATCTTATTTAAAGGATTCAAGCAGTATGGTAGGCACACGCCGAGAGGAAGCCTGTTTTAAGGCGAAACGCGTAGCGTGCCTACCAATACTGCTATATTTTCCAGATTTTAAGTCATATGTTGGGACTGAAAGACTTTGTCCTGGGACTTTTTTTGTGGAGAGACCTGATGCTGAGTACTTTTATGTAAGCTACCATTTGTTTGTTTTATTAAATATCTTTTCTACTACTAATCACCTATCTCCTCGTTTCACTCCGCTATATGTGAGGATTATATGGGGAAGAGAGAAGATTCTATCAGATATTTGACGTGCCCTACATACCTACTTCGTTTGTGAGTGCATTTGTTCATTCTGCACCAATATTTACTATAATATTGAATTACACTATGGTCTCTGTCTGTTTTTTTGTTTCCTCATATATGGTATGAAACATTGAAGACTTTGTCCATACTCCATTGCCATATCAACAACTTTCAGGCAATTATTATACTTTCATATACTCTTTTTACCGTGTGGGGTTTACTTTAGCGCACCAGTCACTCCTATTGTTTGGTTTTATTGTATTTTGATCCTTTTCACTAGATGACTCACTGAGCATTTCTACATTGTATTCTAGCACATACAGTTCATTTTAGTCCTCAAATTAATAACTTTATTTCTGTAATGAATCAAACCTTCTATTTACCCACCCCTTCACAACATCTAATTATGTTCTCTCTGTCTAGACTGAAAATAAATATCACAGAATAATTTTATTACATAGAATAGGTTAGAGCAGAGATTAAGCAACCTTTTGCCCTCTAGCTTTTATCAGAATGTGATGCCAAGTCATATATTGGTTCAGAATGATGGGAGTTGCAGGTGGAGATCCTCAAAAAGTACATAAATACTTTCTATTACCAATCAAAGGTCATTGATAGATGTAGTAATGGTTTAAATGTTAATAGTTTTGTTTACCACTTTTTGGTCATTACTGAAAACATTAATTTAAGTGTATGACATTTATAACTTATTATTCTTGTACAATGAGTAAAATAAAAACCTTTTTTGTTTACTTATTCATGTAAGCTAATTGCTCTGCTTTATAAACGATACAGTTCTCAACAATTCTGGCTTTATGCTCAATGCTTTACAAACATTTTGTTTAGAGTGTCATTTAAGGAGGAAAAACAGATAACATACTTGGACTAGGGAGTACATTTACAAACAGTTAACCCCTTGAAGACAATCGTTTATGGGGGATTTCAGTTTAAAATATGCAGAAATATAAATAATTGATCACCTCAAGTGCCACTTCAAGATGCTATGTGGAACCAGATAGCATCTTAAATTGGTACTTGAGGTAATCAATCCTTCAACTTCCTAAATATTTAAAATTGATATTCCCTCATCATGGAGACATGCAGACCTATTTAAAGGCACATTTTGTGTGCCCACACAGAGACATCATTACTAACGGAGCACAGCATAATTGTTCTCAACATTCTGTCCAGCTGTTCTCCTGGGACAAATATTTTGATATGCTAAGCATCTCTTAAAGCCTAAAACAAGATTTATAATATATTCCCCTTCCAGACTTGACATACCAAGTTGAGGGCAGTGATAAGAAAATTATTTTTACCACTATATTTTAAGGTTGAATCTGCTTAATAAACATATAGACAGCCTCCACTTGCGAGCGTTTAGTCAATACAACTCCAATATATCGGTTATATATCTAATTTGTGTATCGACCTTTCATAAAGCCATGACGACAAGCAGGCAGGACACGTGTGGCAGGGCTGGGTTACAGAGGCTCATGTGAGCTCAGTCAGTAGCGTCACTGCAACAAACTTTTTTTTTTCTTCAAACTTTAATAAAAATTAAAAAAAGTTTGAAAAAAACTGTCATTGCCAGTGCACGGAGGATATGACCAGGGACACGGAGCAGGTGAGTACTGGGGAAGGGGGGAAGAGGGTGGTATGTTTGGGGGGAACATGATAATGGGCAATTTGGCTGTGGCATTTTAATGGGACTTTTGCTGTGGTCTATTAATAAGCAAACAGTGGCATTTTAATGGGAAAATTGGCTGTGGCATATTAATGGCCAATTAGTCTGTGGCATATTAATGGGCAAATTGGCTGTGGCATATCAATAGGCAATTTGTCTGTGGCATATTATGGGCAATTTGGCTGTGGCATAATAATGGGCAATTTGGTTGTGGCATAATAATGGGCAATTTGGCTGTGGCTTATTAATGGACAAACTAACAGTGGCATAGTAATGGGCAAATTGGCTGTGACATATTGGCAAGCTGACTGTGGCATATGTATGTGCAAACTGTGGCATATTAATGGACAAGCTAACTGTGGCATATTAATGGACAAGCTAACTGTGGCATAGTAATAAACAAGCTAACTGTGGCATAGTAATCAGAAAATTGGCTGTGACATATTAATGGTCAAACTATCAGAGGCATATTAATGGGCAAACTGACTCTGGCAAATTAATGGGCAAACTAACAGGGATTAATGAGTGTATTACTTTCTGATACGTTAGTGGATGCATGGAATAACCTTCAAGCAAAAGTGGTAGATGCTAATACAGTGAAGGAGTTTATGCATGCTTGGGATAAGCATAAAGCTTACTAGCTATCAGATAAGACCAAGCACTAAAGAAAGTGGATACATGGAATAGACTTTCAGCAGTAATGGTAGAGGTTAATACAGTGGAGGTCAGAAACTTAGTATTACTTTACTGAGAGGGTGGTTGATGCATGGAATAGTCTTCCAGCAGAAGTGGTAGAGGTTAATACAGTAAATGAGTATATATATATATATATATATATATATATATATACACACACACACACACACATACACATACCACATGTTTCCTACAAACTGCAACATATTTGTAGAACAACTGTGCAATGTGAATATCAGAAGTTCCTTGTCAGATGGGGTAAAAATGTCAAACTTAATAGGTACAAAACCCACTGAAGTAAAATTGATTATGTATATCCACTTCATTGACAGCCCAGGTGCATAGAAAACAGAGTTCTGCTAGAAATACATACTTGAAGGCAACTATATAGTCCATGTTCAATACACCACAAAGACTTTCTTAATGACTGGTCGGTGACATAAGGTGAAGGATACAAATACCATGTTAATTGAGTCTATTGAAACTATTGAATTGAAGAGCGAAAATTATGAAAAAAATGAGAATATGTCAAGAGTTAATGGTACGTTATTTATAAAATACAAAATATATCACAATATTTCTTACAGAGACCAAATATGCTAGAAATCAGTTATGTTATCTGGGTTTTTTTTTTTTTTACATTAAAAATCAAATAAAAAGGTAAAACACAGTTTAAAGATTTATAATTACCGTATTTGCTCCATTATAAGACGACCCTGATTATAAGACGACCCCCCAAACTTTGTATATTCCTTTAGGAAAAAAACTAAAAGCCTGAATATAAGACTACCCTATAGGAAAAAAAAAAGTTTAACTTGTATATATGTAAATTGCTTTTTAATATTTAATAAAAAAATTGATATTATACAAATGCATTTCTTGTTTTTATTTCCTTGCGGCCTCTCTCCCCCCCCCCCCCCAGCGTAGTCTCTCTCTCTATCTCCCCCCTCCCTCCCCTAGTCTCTCTCTCTCTATCTCCCCCTCCCTCCCCTAGTCTCTCTCTCTCTATCTCCCCCTCCCTCCCCTAGTCTCTCTCTCTCTCTATCTCCCCCTCCCTCCCCTAGTCTCTCTCTCTCTCTATCTCCCCCCTCGCTCCCCTAGTCTCTCTCCCTCTCTCTCTCTCCCCTCCCTCCCCTAGTCTCTCTCTCTCTCTATCTCCCCCCTCCCTCCCCTAGTCTCTCTCTCTCTCTCTCTATCTCCCCACTCCCTCCCCTAGTCTCTCTCTCTCTATCTCCCCCCTTTCCCTGGTGGCTAGTGGGGGTAGCTGAGGGATGCCCCATGCTGCCCGACACCTCCGTCTATTATGACGGACAGCTGGTCCGTCATAATAGACAGAGGTGTCGGGCAGCATGGAGGATGTCTGCACGTATCGTGCAGACATCCCCCAGCTGCCCGCTTTTCCCTGGTGGCTAGTGGGGCAGCAGAGGATGTCTGCGCAATGAGCGCAGACCTCCCCTGCTGCCGCCCGGCATGCTCGCCTGGACTTCTGTGACGAAAGCGGAAGTACCCGGCTTCTTCACAGAAGCCCCGGCGGTCGTGCCAGGCAGAAGCAGGGGAGTCTGCGCTCATTGCGCCGACATCCCCTGCTGCTAGAGAGGGGGATCCAGGTCCCCTGCAGCTCTGCTGGGGACCTGGATCCTTGTCTTATAATCTGACCTCAATTTGAGGTCAGATTATAAAACGACCTTGAATGTAAGACGAGGGAGATTTTTCAGAGCATTTGCTCTGAAAAAAACCTTGTCTTATATTCGAGCAAATACGCTATTTACCAGGTATAAACTGAGAGTCCATTGGATTAAAACTTTAATTTAATGTTCATGGTGAGTTTGTGAACAACATAGCAGCCATAATGACTACTAGACATGTGCAAAACTAAAATCTTCTTTTAGTTTTCGTCCATTCGGACGAAAATGTGATTTATTTCGTCCAAAACTAATTTCGTTCACTACTGCATTTTGTTTCAGACGAAAATTATTTTTGTTTTATTGACCTATTTTAACCTCTCTTTCGGTTTATAGACTTTCGGTTTATGGAATGCATGTAATGCTATTGGTATTCTATAAACCGAAATAGAGTCCCCATTCATACGAATTGACCTATTTCAACTCTATGTCGGTTTATAGGAAGCCAATAGCATTACATACATTCCATAAACCGAAAGTCTATAAACCGAAAGTCTATAAACCGAAATAGATTCGGTTTATAGACTTTCGGTTTATGGAATGTATGTAATGCTATTGGCTTTCTATAAGCCGAAATAGAGTCGGTTTATAGAATACCAATAGCATTACATGCATTCCATAAACCGAAAGTCGTTCATTATGTAGGTTTATGGAATGTATGTAATGCTATTGGTATTCTATAAACCGACTCTATTTCGGTTAATAGAATGCCAATAGCACGAATGGACGAATGGACAATTGATTTTCGTTTATTAACCATTCGTTCATTTGGCTTTTGTTAGTTTAGCATTTTCGCTATTCGTTTTTCAGACGAAATGGACGAATATGCTATTTTCGGACGAAAATGCATTTGTCCGAAAACGAATGCACATGTCTAATGACTACTTACAGCTAATGTGGAGACTTACAAGACCTCTACAAGTAGTAAATAACTTCAACATAGTAGCAATGTCTGTTTCCGTCATAACAATATTATGATTATACTAAAATGTTGGAAGGTGGAATCTGATTAAAATATCTCTAATTGTAATAGTTTAAATATTTTCTCCATGTTTAGAGTGGATATTTACTAAAACGAATAAATATAATTAAAAAGTATCCTTTATTCTTGGAAATCTCCTTTAATGTTAATGAAAAGAAAATTTGCATATTTTTCTTAGATGTTTTTGTAGTTCATCATCGTATTAATTATGCTCAACATAGTTAAAATAATAACCAGGATTTTGACATTTCATTTACACATGTACTTTTGTGTGACAGTTTTAAAGTTAAATATATGAATAAAAAAATATAATTATTACATACATGTATTTCTTAACATTTCTTATATATATATATAAGGAAGGTGCACTCAGCTAAGCAGCAAAATAAGGAGTAAATCGCTCGGGTGCCGTGTAGCATACTACATACAGGTCCACAAAGAAAAACACGCACTCACGGGTCTTGATAAAAAAAAAAAACACTTCATTCTTTTTAGTCGATACTTAAGTCAATCATACATAAGTAGTCGATGTTTCGGTCCACGTTCTGGACCTTTATCAAGACTAATAATCCAAGCGCTAAAACCCACATAAATAGAACTAACAACCCAATCAAGAGGCAGAGTATAGTGGAGTGGAAACGAGAGAGCCAATATTTACCCACCGTGTGAAGCGGTTCACCGAAACCCGGAAGTAACAGGGACCGAAACGGCTAGTCGGAAGAGAAACTCAAGTGCGCATGCGTGAGTAGCGTTGTCAAGGCGACGAGACGCTACAGAAACTGGCCAATAGAAACGCACAGAGGGCATTCCCATAAGTAGTGCTCGGGTTGCCTAGTAAGTTACTACGACAGTAGCGCCACAATATGTGAAACCAGCCATTAAAAAGAAGGGGATGGGACCGCTTCACCGCCGACTCTACAGCACAAGACAGATCGTCGCTGGAGATTTCATCGCGGGACACTTCTTCTCTAAAGGTAAGTATTTTACCTATTTTCGTTTAAGGGTGGTTAGAATTAAGGGTGTAGAATTAGGGTTTGGGGGTTAATTTTAGTATTAGGGTTCGGGGGTTAATTTTAGTATTAGGGTTTAAGGGGTTAATTTTAGTATTAGGGTTTAGGGGGTTAGTATTAGGGGTTGGGGGTTAGTATTAGGGTTTAGGGGGTTAGTATTAGGAGTCGGGGGTTAGTATTAGGGTTTAGGGCAGGGGCGTCCAATGTGCGGCCCGCGGGCCAAATGCGGCCCGCGGGACATCGAGGTGCGGCCCGAATGACGGCTGTAACCGCACCTCCAACCGCACGTTACTAGAAGCAGCGTCGGGGAGCTAAGTTCCCCGGCAAAACGCTGCAGTGCGTGCCCAGCACATAATCCCTCCTCTGCCCTGCACGTGACGTCATGTGCACGGGTCAGAGGGAGGGAAGATTAAAAAAGGAACCACTACTTGCATGATGAAGCAGCCCATATGCCCGGTATCAAGAAAATAAAGAAGTCTAAGTATGTAAGTGACTATGTGTGTGTAAGTGACTCTGTGTATGTAAGTGACTCTGTGTGTGTATGTGTAAGTGACTCTGTGTATGTAAGTGACTCTGTGTGTGAATGTGACTTTATGTGTGCATGTAAGTGACTCTGTGTGTATGTGTAAGTGACTCTGTGTGTATGTGTAAGTGACTGTCCATGTACCTGACTCTGTGTGTGTGTGTGTGTGTGTCACTGTGTGTGTGTAAATGTAACTGTGTATGTAAATGTGACTATGTGTGTGTAAGTGTGATACTGTGTGCGTGTGTAAGAGTGACTGTATGCAGTGGCGTAGCGTGGGTTGTCAGCACCCGGGGCAAGGCAAGTAATTTGCGCCCCCTAACCCGTGGATTTTAGCACTCGAGTCTCTTCTACTAGATTAGTTAAAGAAACCCTTACCCCCCAAGCACATGTATTGTTTGTTATGAAAATACTTATGTAATTAAAGTAAAATGCATCTAAATACAAGTTTATTTTCCAACACTTTATTGAGTGCGAACATGCATTACACACATTCTCCACATTTTCAGCAGGTCTATGAATACAAATATACACATGTAGTAACCTAGCATGGGCCATGCTATTATATGTCGTCTCACAACCATCGTAAACGACAAAAAATATCAAGAACAAAAACTAAACATCAAAATGGAACCATACCCTGGAGATGATCCAAGACTGGGCTAGATGGAGCCAACTTCCTCAATCCTGTACCTCTAATGTTACCCCCCCCCCCCCCCCCCACACACACACACACACATATGCCATAATTGTTGTGCCATTCAGATGCCAGTAATATTGTAACTTTCGGATGCCAGTAATATTGTGCCAGTCAGAGCCCAGTAATATTGTGCCAGTCAGAGCCTAGTAATATTGTGCCAGTCAGATGCCTGCAATATTGTGCCAGTCAGAGCCCAGTAATAATGTGCCAGTCAGATACCAGTAATATTGTGCCAGTCAGATACCAATAATATTGTGCCAATCAGATACCAGGAATATTGTGCCTGTCAGAGCCCAGGAATATTGTGCCTGTCAGAGCCCAGGAATATTGTGCCTGTCAGAGCCCAGGAATATTGTGCCTGTCAGAGCCCAGGAATATGGTGCCTGTCAGATGCCTGTAATATTATGCCAGTCAGATGCCTGTAATAGTGTGCAGTCAGAGGCCAGGAATATTGTGCCAGTCAGATGCCTGTAATATTGTGCCAGTCAGATGCCTGTAATATTATGCCAGTCAGATGCTTGTAATAGTGTGCCAGTCAGAGGCCAGGAATATTGTGCCAGTCAGAGGCCTGTAATATTGTGCCAGTCAGATGCCTGTAATATTGTGCCAGTCAGATGCCTGTAATATTATGCCAGTCAGATGCCTGTAATATTGTTCCAGTCAGAGCCCAGTAATATAGTGCCAGCCAGATGCCTGTAATATTATGCCAGCCAGGTGCCCAGTATTATTGTGCCAGCCAGATGCCCAGTAATATAGTGCCAGTCAGATGCCCAGTATTATTGTGCCAGTCAGATGCCCAGTATTATTGTGCCAGCCAGATGCCCAGTAATATAGTGCCAGTCAGATGCCCAGTATTATTGTGCCAGTCAGATGCCCAGTATTATTGTGCCAGCCAGATGCCCAGTAATATAGTGCCAGTCAGATGCCCAGTAATATAGTGCCAATCAGATGCCAAGTAATATAGTGCCAATCAGATACCCAGTAATATAGTGCCAATCAGATGCCCAGTAATATAGTGCCAATCAGATGCCAAGTAATATAGTGCCAATCAGATACCCAGTAATATAGTGCCAATCAGATGCCCAGTAATATAGTGCCAGTCAGATGCCAAGTAATATAGTGCCAGTCAGATACCCAGTAATATAGTGCCAATCAGATGCCCAGTAATATAGTGCCAATCAGATGCCCAGTAATATAGTGCCAATCAGATACCCAGTAATATAGTGCCAATCAGATGCCCAGTAATATTGTGCCATTCAGATACCCAGTAATATAGTGCCAGTCAGATACCAGGAATATTGTGCCAGCCAGCCCCCCCCCCCCCCCCCGTACTTACATGAAGCTGCTCCGTGTCCCCCGCCGGATGTCTCCTCCGTGCAGTCTTCCCTCTTGCACGGAGGAGGGAAACAGAAACCGGATGTGACGCGACGTCACATCCGGCGGCAGTTTTTTTTTTTGTTTTTTTTTCGGCCGTCGCATCCATCGGATGCGCTGTGAACGCGGCAGCAGGGGCTGGGGGCCCACGGGACAGCTGCCTTGGGGCCCCCCAGGAGTAAATGGGCCCAGGGCAGCTGCCCCGTTTGCCCCGCGTTAAAGACGGCCCTGGCGGCCGCATAGGGCTAGTGCGCCCCCCCAGCACCCCCCACGCTACGCCACTGACTGTATGTATGTGTATTTGTGTGTGGCTGTGTGTGTATCGGTTGTATTGCTGTACAGTCTGTGATGCCCTAACACTGCACACACAAAAAAAAAAATATATATATAAGATAAATATATATATGAAAGACAAATAAATAAATTATATATATATATATGTGTGTGTGTTTATAATTTTTTCTCAATGAAAAAAGAATGTGGCCCACGAATATAAATTTTATGTGAAGTGGCCCACTGCAAAAAAAACTTGGACACCCCTGGTTTAGGGGGTTAATTTTAGTATTAGGGTTTAGGGGTTTAGTATTAGAGGTCGGGGGTTAGTATTAGGGTTTAGGGGGTTAGTATTAGGGTTCGGGGGTTAATTTTAGTATTGGGGTTAATATTAGTATTGGGGTATTAGTATTAAGAGCTGAACTGTCAGCTCTTACATAGCCGTGGCCGCGATGAAACGGCCGCGTTATTCTTCATTGCTGGCAGTTCAGCGTTCTAACTGCCGCGCTGAACTGTCAGCGATGAAGATGCGGTGAACAAGTGTCCTAGACCCTAAAAAGAAGACTCCAGTTGTGGAGCATAGTAACTAATGGGGAATGTCGCTGTCAGTTAACCCAACCACCAAGATAACTGCAAAAAAACTAAACAGAGAAAACCAAACAAGTGTAGAGATAGAAAATAAGTGCCAATAAAGTAAAAGGCATTTACAGGTGTCAAACCAATGTGAATAAAGGAAACATAAAAGGAAAATAATGCTAAACATTCAAAAGAACTTAAACAAGATAAGTGAGTCTACACATAAATACTACTAAATACTTATATCATGATACATCTATAAGGAATCATTACTGTTAGAAATCCATCAGCATATAATAAATGTAAACAAAAATAAATGTCAAAAATGTCAAAAATGTCAAAAATGTAATATCAACTCAACCTACAAAACTACAACAAAATAAAAAATAGGAAAAAAAATGTCAAGAATGTAACAAAAAATTTAAAAAATTTAAAAAATGAGAAAAAAGCGAAACAAAAAGAAAAATACATAAATATATATGTTTTTATGCAACAAATTGTGTCTGTAACAATAAAAACGTGTGTAACATTTGATCATGTCTTGCGGCTCTCAAACATTTTAAGTTTGTTGTATGTGGCTCTCACGTTAAGAAAGTTTGGCCCCTGGTCTAATACATAATGAGTAAGGCTTTCAATAAATTTAACATGTCAAAACTAACATTATTATATTCCAATTTAAACTTGATTAGTAGACAGAGACGTAAGTGGTGGTAAAAGGACACCATTTCACCATTGTTTAGTTGTGTTAATCACAGCCTGAGTCACTTTTATAGCCTGGTAGTAGTATTTGAAAACTAGAGATGCTCGTAACTGACCTGGGTCATTACTTTAGCTGCAAGATATAGATGTTAAATCATAGTAGGTTCCAAGGTTAACATGCAAGGCACACACATCATAGACATACAGGCTTTCAGAAGCATCGATGACCAACAAATTACAGTAGCTGTTGATTTATATTTCATTCATTCCTGGTTAACAGTCGCATTATAAGAAAGAGCACAGTACCAGTCTTTAATGCAGTAATATTCAAGCAGAGATCACAGTTGTATTCCGAGAAGTAATCAATTAGGTGATTAATGAAAACAGCTCAAGCATGAATTAGTACCTTGGATGCTTACATATATAATTCAGTAACAACTCTCAAAATGGTTTGCGTTACTTTGTTAATCATTGTATTACACAGTAGGACATCCATCAATTATATGAATTATAAGATTGGAGTATACATTTATACAGTGTGTATACTTATATACAGGTGACAATCAATGTCATCTGATGACTGCAAATAAATAAAAATTGTTCTAATTCTCAAGGCCGCCAAGTACGGAACCATGTCTGAATACAATCTAGTGATATGTAGCCAAGTGGCTATGCAAGAGGACGGCCGATGCACAATGCAAGAAGAAACCAGGAGGATAGTCAAGCTGCTCAGGTAAAAAAATAACTTTTATTATAGATCCATGAAATACAAAACAGGATAACAGTCCACAGCATATATAGGTGCAGAAAAGAACAGTCCACGACTAGAGGACATAGTCTTAAATTAGAGGGGCAATGGTTTAAAAATAATATCAGGAAGTATTACTTTACTGAGAGGGTAGTGGATGTTTGGAATACATGGAATAGCCTTCCAGAGGAAGTGGTAGAGGTAAACACAGTCACGGATTTTAATAATGTGTGGGATAGACACAAGGCTATCCGAGATATAAGATAGGGAAGTGGGGACTAATAAAAGTTTTTAGAAAATTGGGCAGACTAGATGGACCAAATGGTTCTTATCTGCCGACACATTCTATGTTTCTATATGTTTCAGTCACATGGATAATCACCTAGCATGTAGACCTCTAAGCTAGCTTAATGACAGAATTGTCTACAATCCACTTTTATTATAAACATTGTCTGTTTAGGGCATACATCATTCATTTTCTTTATACATTTGTTCCATTTATGTGTTTGTTGTTGGTAACTTCTGAACTTTTTCTGCCTAGGATCTCCCCCTTTTAATGTGGGCATTACCTTATGTTGCTTATAGTTCACCAGGATGAGTGGAATTCTGTCTCTGCACCTTTGTCCTAGGCTATGTTTGAAAGGATCTTGAGAGACAAAAGTTTTCAGAAACGTTTTCTAAACCTACAATATTTCAGATATCGCACTGGTCAGATCAGATACTGCACACCACAAATTTAGGCTCCTCGTAGTTTATCATCTACATAGAAACATAGAATGTTTCAGCAGATAAGAACCATTTGGCCCATCCAGTTTGCTCAATTTTATTGAGCAAACTGGATGGCCCTATCATATATCTAGAATAGCCTTGCGCCCATCCCACGCATGCTTAAACTTCTTCACTGCGATTACCTCCACCACTTTGGCTGGAAGGCTATTCCATACATCCACCTTCCTCACAGTAAAGTAATACTTCCTGATATTGTTTTTAACCCTCTTTGACCCTCTAATTTAAAACGATGTCCTCTTGTTGAAGTAGTTCTTCTTGTAACCCCTTTGCAACAATGGACGTGTCAGGCACGTCCAGCCAGGAACCCCGTTCCTGACAATGGGCGTGCCTGACACGTCCTGTGGTGAATGATCGTGAAAACTGCTCTGATGGTGCTGCTCTATTGCCTCATTGCTGAGGCAATAGCCAGCACCAAAATTCCGGCTCTGGGGCACCCACGATCACTGCACGGAGCGTTCATGGGCGCCATATTGCCGGAGCAGCATGGCTGTGCCCTCTTGTGGTCAGAGCATCGTAAGTGAAAAAAAATTCAAATCCGATGCTTTGAATATGTTGCAACATTGCAATGAAAAAAAAATACTTCATTATCTTAAATCTAGGGTTAGGGTTAGTATAGCAGATAGGGTTATAATTAAATTAAAATGAAAATATATTAAGGGTTAGCATTATGGTTAGAGTTGGGGTTAAATTTAGGGTTGGGGTCAAAAGGTCAATATAGGGAAAAAAAACAAATGTATGATTCTTTTTGTAGGAAATTATAAGATATGATGAACATAATGGTATCTAATGAAAGCCATTCTTATGACGATAAAAACAACATATAATTTGTGTGGGTACAGTTTGTGAGAAAGAAAAAAATACAGCTAAACACAAACACCCCAGAAGTAAAAACAGCCCTCATCACCAAAGGAAAGTCAAGGTAAAATGTATTGTCACTAAGGGGTTAAATATACTCTCCTTGTTTTCTGTATTGATTCCCTTTAAGTATTTAAATGTTTCTATCACAGTCCCCCTGTTACGTCTTTCCTTCAAGCTATACAAGTTAAGATGCTTTAAAATTTCATGGTAACTTTTACCCTTCAAACATGAACCACTTCCCTTGTTCTACTGCTAATACATCTCCCTTTACAACCAATCATTCTGCTAGCATTTCCTGCTGCTCTATTGCATTGCCTACCTACCTTTAAGTCCTCTGAAATTATTACTCCTAGATCCCTATCCTCAGAAATTGAGGTTAGGACTGTATCAAATATTCTATAATCTGCTTTTGGGTTTTTATGCCCAAGGTGCATAATCTTGCACTTATCCAAATTAATTATCAGTTGCCACAGTTCTGACCATTTCCCTACTTCAGCTAAATCATGTGCTATTTGGCTTATCCCTCCAGGAACATCAACCCTGCTGCAAATCTTTGATAAGTTTCATTTAAGTTTGTATTATCATGAATTTATATTTTTCTTCGCAGCATTTCATTTTTTTCCCCCAGGCAGCACAATGTCTTGCGCCGGCTCTGCCCACTAGTAACAAGACCTTGCTTCGAATATACTCCATTGCCTACAACCCTCTCTCTGCATAACAATTTATCTCCACATATAATCTCCAAATTCATTTTTCACACCATTAGGCTTTTCTAACTATCACTTCATTATCCCTCCCATACACAATGGAATACTTTCAGCTAATCAGTTAAATCCAGGATGTCCCAGGGACTAATAGCAGCCTTTTGTTTTTGCAAATCATTGAATGTATTTTATAGAGGACACTTAGCAGGCTTTAAACATTTCAATGGAATTTCAAAATGGCTTCCTCCCAACTGAAAATCAGTCATATCTTAAATAGTAATTACAGCTAAATGCACTCCTGCTTGGTAGAATGAAAATAGAATGAATCTATTGGGAATATTACTGGAAACTAATTAAAGTGCATATATTTTCACATGATAGATCTACTTTTAAGTTACATTTAAAAAATAAATAGTTTGTGACAGAAACCCAACTAGAATTCTTACTGAGAAGGTTTGTATTTCAACACAGTGTGTGAACAAAAACATTTTTTTAACATGCCTTATACAAATCCCCTAAAGTAAATTTAAATCAGTCTGTAGAAAAAGATATAAAAAAACATAAAAAAGTAAGACCCAATCACACAGAGGTCCTTAAGATAATTACTGTAGATATTCAAATTAGTATTATTTTTAAAAAGAGTAACATCATTTACAAAAAAAGTGTATTAAAATAGCGTAAAAGTAAAACAGTGATACCAGCGCTTAGGTCACAATCTTAGCAGCACCTAAAGCAGTGTGTCCCTATATTACACACAAAAAACAATATACAGAACAAAGAAATACAAAAAGTCCGCTGTAAGATATACTGTACTATATTAAAATAGCACTGTTAAATTACTGGAATGTAGAATAAAATTTTTAATTGAATATGTAGTCCACTTTCAGATGATCTTTATTTATTTTTCGCAATCAAATATGTATGATCAACAGAGCATGAAAGTGGAAAAAGGTTTGCCATTGCAAGGTGACAAACTTATGATGCCAAGGGGATACTCTTACATTTTGTTAAAACATATAACAGTTTACTTCTTTGAGTGCTGTTTGTGTCTTTCTACTAAACAGGCAACTAAATCACGTTCATCAAAGGACACTTTAAATTGAAAAAAGTTTTATCCCTATTATAGCTGACAATTTTTCTCTCTCCTTTTCTTTTTTCTTATATATATTTTTTATTACATACAAAATACATCATAAAAAACTAACAGACATATGTAAGGACAAACAATAATGCATCACTGAGTATGGCAATCACAAACAAACAAGAAAATAAGCAAAAAACCAAATACAGGACCAAAATAAAGTTGCACAATCTCTGGAGGCCAAATATTGTCAAACAGGTAAATGACCTAACCATCCATAACACCCAGCAGGCCCATAATTCTCCATCGCCCCTAAGGCTCATTCTCTTTGAATCTCAGTAGCCAGGGTTGCCAGGTCTGATAATAACATTATAATAATAATAATAATAATAACAGCTTGACAATAAAGTCAAGCTGAGCTCAGAAAAACCCTTCTCCATTAGGGCGATACGATATGCTGTAGGAACTTCTCAACCTCCCCCCAAGCGGACACTTTTTATGAATAACGTATATCCATTTTTTAAACTAGTTCTGCAATAGTTACCTTTGTAATGGACTAGTAGGATTTCTTTCAGGGTTGTATTCTGAGATTGCTCCATTTGTGCTGACATCATTGTCCTAAAGTCCTCTTCAGGACCAATCCTAGATATTCCATCGAGGTGCATGGGAAGATACAATTAACATGTACATGTTCATACTAATAGTCCCCATCAAACTTTATAGAGAGTCACAGTGTATAAAATACTCGCGTACAATGCACCCATGCACCGTGAACATGCAATTTGTCTCCTTGTGCAAAAAAAGTGTACAATCTAGCGCACAGTGCATAGACACTTGACAACAATCTGTATAAAATGGTAATAAAAAAATGGTAATACAAAATAAGTGAAACAACCTGTGAAAATGCTAATAAAGTGCTAGTGCTATCCAATGAATTTGTGCATAGAAATCATGCAATGAACAAATAAGTCTATAAAAAACAATATAAATACACTTAATTCGACGCAGTGGTCTGATATAATGAGTACCTGCAAAACACAAAGTGCATACAAATAGTGCAATATGTACTGATAACAGCAAGCAGGTTCAAAAAGCAGCTGCAAGAAAAAAAACTCACAATTGCAGCCCCTAGTATACTAGGAGCATGTAAAAACAGCATGTGCAGTGTAATACTTGCCCCTCTGCAAGGGATCACTTCCACCGTGTTGTAGAGCTGTCCACTGACTCTCAGATGTAGTAGAAAGAAACGGATTTTTATTTCCAAATATGAAAACACACAATAAAAAGATTTAAAAGTCCTTTGTGGGGTTAATCCACACTCCAATTTGATTCCAAACACCACGAGTAACCAGTCTCTTGTAAGCAACAGCTCTCCGTGCGCCTCGGGGCTGTTCTCAGACTTCCGGGTGTGTTTGAAAAAACACACAGACCTCAGCTGGTACAGTGGCTCGTTTGGTTCAAAAAAAATCAAAAAATCACCATGGGTGACTATCACCTGAATATTGTTTTTACTGTGCATTAGAGCATAAAAAATATTTAAAATCATATATATACATTGTATTAACAAAACTAAAATCATGTAAAATATCAAGATATTTAAAAAAAATCTATTTTACGTGGAACAAAGAAACAGTATTGGGGAAAACAATCCATCAAGTTTCATTTTTCGCATATCCCAGTTGCTACTGTTGATCACTTGAATCAACAAGCAATTATTAATAAGAATATTTAATAATATTAACAAAGTGTTTAGCCAGAAGGGTGTCCTTCATTTATTCTCTCAAGAAAACACTGGGTAGGCTATTATTAACAAATGTAATGATTATTGAAATCCTGCTTTTTAAAACTCTAATCTGAGCAATTTTGTAAAATGCATGTATTGCATTGCATTTGCTAGTACAACCTTCTGGAATTCCATAAAGTGTTTTTGTATGTGTGTTAACTTTTCACAAAGACCCTGCTTTGCTAACCCTAAAAAAAGACTATACTATGGATGTCATGAGTTTCAGTTTAATACACTAGTAGTGTGGCACCCATGTGAATTATATATATATATATATATATACATACACAAACACACACACACACATATTTTAACAGATACTTGTTCATATACATATACAGGCGTCTGGTAGAAGCCCATGAAGGGTGAAACGCGTAGCGGACTGGACTCACCCTGCTGTTCTTTATGTACATATATTGTGTATATTTTTATTCCACATCTTTTATTTTTTGATACTTACTGGACAAGATTTCTCCTGCAGCTGTGTGGCGCCCACTACTTTTTTCAGAGAAAACTTCCATGTAAGCAGATATTTTTTTAATTAAAAGTCTGTATATGTCACACACTAATTGGATATCTGTTGTTTCTGTTCCTCAGCCAAAATCTAAGCAGATTAGCCACAGCAGGATTCTACAAAACGACACCTTACCCTTGAAGTGCAACTATTATCCAGCCGTCCTGTGAGTGCATCCCCTTGAGGGGGATCAAAGCTTCCTCCTGATCCCTCAGGATATTATTTCACATTGTCACCTATAAGGTGTTATATGTGTATATATATATATATATATATATATATATATATATATATATATATATATTAATTGTGTTTATCACATATATGTTTTATCACAGTTTGCTCCAAGCGCACTTATTGTTCTTTATTTGTATATATTTACTTTTCTTTACACTGTTCCATCTAGAAGAACATTTAATAAATTCACACTCAGTGCCAAATTCTCAATTTTTTGCCTGCGTTTTACTTTAGTTGCTCTCATACACACGCATATAAGACAGTAGCATTGTAAGTAAAATATATATATAGTTGTATAGCACTTGTACATTTAATCTATACATGAGTATAGTGAAGGAGTGCTGAACACTGAAGAGCTAATACTAGATATACGTTTTTCCTTACACAGACATGATCAACGATTACAAAACTGTAAGAGACCAAGGTTAATAGGGATCAACCACTTGGGGACCGTAGGACGTTTTATGCCATTTTAATTGACAGGTGCCCAAATGCCTGTAGGACAGCATAGAACGTCCTGAATTTAACAGCTCATTGCGGCCACCCACTGCAGGTCTAACTTTGAGAGGCCTCAGTCAGACAGGGAAAATGGAGCTGGCACTCAAAGTGAGCGCCACTACATTTCCCCAAAATGTGCCATGAACGAATTTGATGTTGTGGTTGTGTTTTTGCTACTGTGTTACTGGCTACCAATCACTTTGTGATGGGGGCCAGGGGAAAAAAAGTGTTTTGGTGCTTATGTCTTTTACCACGAAAGTACTACATGACATGGACAAGTTAAGGTGATATATAGCTAAGAGGCAGGAATTCTCTATTGTATTGTTTTCCTTATAGCTCCCACAATGGTCCTCAACCAGTTTCATGGGAGTTGTAGTTTAGCAACAGATGTGCAGGGGCAGATGCTCCATATATGTTGCTCACCTAGCATGTTGCCATGCTGTGTATTTCTGGGGTTTGTGTGCTCCAAACAGAGAACACACAAACCCAGGAAATACATCCGAGGGGCTGACAACTGGCTGACCCAATTCGACCAACATGAAAAGTATACGAAAATTCATACACATTTAGTTCTTGTCGAATTGACAACAGAGTGAATCACTCTGCTGCCAAATTCACAGCTGACGTCAGACCCTCGGATGTATCTCGTGTATTTCCAGGGGGTTGTGTGCTGGCTGTACACCTATCACTCAGGGGCACTTTACGCCCCTGATGTAGAGACATATATTGCTCATCTGTGACGTAGACCCATGAAAATGGAATACAAATGATGTCATTTTAAAAATATAGATGTATTCCTATGGTCCCTTCTGTAGGATTCCTATGTTTACACAGTAAGGTATCAGCAGTAAGATAGTAAAACTAGTATGTATCTTCTTTCCATCATCAAACAATTTACTTTCTTTCCCTCCTGTAGTCACAGGGTTAGCACCATTATTTATGCGGCAATTGCAACTATAAACATGGCAGTCTTAGATTGGCAGGAAAACTACGATGATCAAAGTGTGATTGGACAATTAAATGAATAACTTAGAAGCACCACTATATTATTATTCATATGCTGTCAAAGTCCATGTTTCTGTGATAAACAATTACAGTCATTGAAGATAGCTAATGTTACATTTTTATGCAACTGGCTGAGTAGTTATGGCAGGGCAGAGAATCCTGATATGTTTCTAACCAAAACGGAGTAAAACAAGCTTGCAATATAGTAAGGTTTTTGATTTACAGAATAATTAGGAGTGACTGCCATGCGACTTTTTATCTGCTAATTATCTACAACTGGTCAGTCAAATAAAAACGCCTTAAAATGCTATTGGAACACAAAGCAGAACTCTATCACTCCCATCCAACTGCCTTGGTGTATGCTGTATTGTCTGGTTTTATAACAGTCAGAAAGACACAAGTGGCATTTGACACCATGTATGGCATGAAAAACTATTCCTTGCATAGTCCCATAATTGTAGTTTGCAATTCTACTATCTTGAGAAACCAAATGCTTGGTCACTATAAGTAATATATATATTAGTCACCTAAACTAGCATATATTATAAGGACTGCTGCTGAGACCAAATAGTTATACAAATTCCAAAGATATCAGCGCACTCACCTCAAAGCCCCCCCCCCCACTCCCCATTTGACCACATGACCCATGTAGATCTGCCTCCCTCTCCTCACTTGAGTTTTAGATTCCACAATATTATTAGCAGCAGACAGCATTAGGATCCAAGGGGTAACATGGTCAGACCATGAGGCGGTAGTAATGTCCCTAAATGAAAAATACGCTATAAAACCAAGAACAGACTGGAGGTTGGATAATAGACTTCTAGATAAAGAGGCCAATAAGCAACACATAAAGGAAATCTCAGAATATTTTTTTAAGGAGAACTCTACAGAGGGTATGTCTCAGACGTCCCTATGGTGCGCATATAAATGCGTGACTAGAGGCCATCTAATTATGCTATCAGCCAGAGAGAGAGACAATTTTTTGGGCTCCCTTCCGGCCAAGTTACTCACGTTAGAAGAGGAGAGCAGAGACAATAAGATCAACCCTACCCCAGAGGGAGCCAGAAAGATATCCGAGCTAAGATCACAAATCAAAAAACTCCATATGGAAAAAATAAAGGAAAACATGAAAAAACTGAGCCTAACATGGTACTATAAGAACAATAAAGCAGACCGAATATTAACTAGAAAAATTAAGAGAGAAGCCACCCAAAGAATCTTCAGAATAGATGAGGGAGGGAAATCCTACTACAAACCGCAAGATATAGGAACCCAATTTGGAAACTATTACAAAAAACTGTGCAATATAGATAACCCTCAGACACACGAGGCCTATGGGGAGTACTTAGATAGAATATCTCTCCCGACCCTTACAGAAGAGCAACTGGAGGAGCTAAATGCTCCAATAGAGCTAGAGGAGGTCAACCTGATCCTGGACCAGTTGAAAAACAATGTGGCTCCACAAATCTATTTTATAAAACCTTAAAAAAAGAACTAGCCCCCAGACTGGTACACCTGTTCAATGCACTTGGAAAGGGAGAAAATGTCCCCGCCGAAATGACCCGTGCAAACATTATCCCTATCCTAAAAAGTAATAAAGACCCCTCCAGTATAGGGAACTACAGACCTATCTCCTTACTAAACGGAGATATCAAAATCTTCACCGCCATTATAGCGAGAAGATTGAAACCAATTGTGTCTCTTCTGATTGATAGGGATCAGGTCAGATTTGTGACTGGAAGATCAGCCACAAATAGCATCCGCCGACTGATCCATTTTATGGATTCTTCCCACGTCTATTCGACCCCCACGCTGACTCTGTTCTTAGACGCCGAAAAAGAGTTCGACAGAGTCAGCTGGGGGTCAATGATGGCATCTTTGGAGAAATATGGATTTAATGGCAGACTTTTGTACATGATAAAGGCTCTATATGAATCCCCTTCTGCTAGAATAATAGGGGCAGGCATATCTTCTCCATGGTTTCAGATTAGAAATGGCACAAGGCAGGGGTGCCCCCTTTCGCCAATACAGTATGCTATCTCTAGAGCCACTCGCTCAAGCGGTAAGACAGAATGTCGACATTAAGGGGAGCATGAGCTCGGAACATAGGGGGAAGTTGGCACTCTATGCAGATGATATCGCGGTCACAATTAAAGACCGGGTAAGATCAATAGCAGCTCTAATGAGGGAAATCAACAACTTCTCTAAAATCTCAAACTATAAATTAAATATTAATAAGAGCAGAGCCATTATAATGAATTTTCCCCCTTTAGATGCCCAGAATTTGAAGAGTGCATACGATTTTCTATGGATCCAGAGAGAGACAACATACTTGGGGATAAAGATACCAATAGATCCGCGCCATCTCCTTGAGGCCAACTTTAGAGACCTGCTGTCTCACACCAGCGAGTCGCTAAAGAAATGGTATAATATAGAAGTCTCCTGGTGGGGCAGACTGAATATCATCAGATCATACATCCTCCCCAAATGGATATATCTGTTCAGATCAGTAGCCCTTGCATTCCCGATAGCCTGGCTGAGAGAGTTACAGAAATTATTTACTAATTATCTCTGGGGAGGCAAAAAACCCTGTATAGCTCAGAGAATTCTAAAGAAAAACTCAACGCAGGGAGGTATTGCTCTCCCAGATATACAAATCTATCATGATGCAGCCCAGATTTGGCATATCTCAAAATGGCTCTCGGACAAGAATAGCCAGGAGGACTGGTATATATTTGAAGCCAACCTAATAAATATCTCAGACTTAAGTCTGATGACTTCTCTCAATAAAAAAGAAGAAACTTTGTTAGAGCAGAGATATAACGCAAACCTAATTCTTTCCAATCTGCTCTCATTCTGGAGCAGATTTAAAAAAAAGATTGGGATGTAATCAGGTCCTCTGCTTAGACTCCTCTCTTGCTTTTCTTGACTGGTCTATCCCTAACATAAGAGTTGCTCTTTGGGCCAGATTCGGACTAACTAAATTCTCTCAGCTTTGGAGGGGGAAGGAACTAAAATCCTTCTCCAGTTTAGCTGAAGAATTCTCATTGCCTCCTGGAGAGGTCTTCATTTACTTGAGATTGAGAGGATTCCTCCAAAAAGAGAAAGAAGAATGGAGTGCAACAAAAGAGGTTTTAGAACACACTCTGAAAAAAGATGTCCCAGTTAAGAAAATAGCAAAGAGTCGAATTTTCGCTTCAGCAGATCCAGGTAAACCAAAGGCTCTGCAAAAGTGGGAGAAAGACATAGGACAGGAAATCAATTTTGCAGACTGGGTAAAACCCATGAATGAGCTTAGGAAGTCGATACATTGCCTCGGTCTGCTGGAGCTGTTCTTTAAAGTCATGTATAGATGGTACCTTACCCCAGATAAAATAGGTAAGATGTACCCAGGAGCCTCAAGTTTATGTTGGAGGTGCTCCAAGGACATTGGCACCTTTAAACATATCTGGTGGTCCTGCCCAGAGTTAGGGAAATATTGGTCCATGATAGGCAACTTAATGGACGCCCTGGGAATAAAAATAAACAAAGAATATGAGACTTATATAGCTCACCTTATTTGGCCACCTCTTCCACCCACTTATAAATATCTATCAGAACATATTCTAGTTGCGGCGAAGATCTCAATTGCCCACAACTGGAGATCAGTAAAGGTCCCAGCTTGGGAAAATATAAGACAACAGATAGATTACCAACTCCAGATGGAAATTGGCTTACTATCAGGGAAAAGATGTAACCTCCCTAAGGCCGCATATGATAGATGGAAGTCAGGAATATACGATACTCAGCCCTTAAGATGTTAAGAGCTTAATAATGGAGCCCGAGCACCTTGAATAAAGCCAAACTGTTCGATCCCCTGAGCGAGAGCAGATAATGTCAGTAGCCCATCCGGACCTCTTTTTTTTTTTTTTTACCTTAGACCAGAGCTATCCAGCCAAGCTGAATGTTAAATGTTGAGTTGTAGTTGTGCATCCAGGCTTGATTCTCTGTTTTTATACTTGCATTTATATATATATGTCCCGTTCTTATAGGTATTTTTGTATGAAACTCATTAAAATAAAAAATTAAATAAACATGTTAATAAAATGATGAACAGCAGCTCCACAACCCCCCAATAGAGAGACAATTAAGACATTTGCTCAGCACTTCTGTGAGATGTGCTTATTCCTACCACAAAAGAGCAACGACTTTGTCAAAGACCCCTGTTGGGTTGAAACTTTACTGTTTTCATGATAGAAATAAACAAACTTCACAGAACTGCTGAGCAAGTCTCTTTATTTGTTTTGTTTAAACATCTGTCCCAATGTATGCTTACACGTAAATGATTTCTATTTATAAGCCTTAAGTATTGTAAAAGTGTAAAATATTTTGTCAGTGATAACATTTAGAGAACAAAACGGAAAATCACTAGTAAAATCAAGCATAAATAAGCATATAAGCATTATATCTCACAAGCGCTATGGACAAACCAGCTGTGTCCTAAAACTTTGTAAATTATTGATGAATGCATCATCAGCGGAGCTTTATAAATGTCAAACCACAAGGACTCGGCATGGCTAACTCATTTTAAAGCAAAATAGGTTATGGATGTAAAATCTGCCCATGGCTACGTTGCAATCTGCAAATCTGTTTATCTGCTGTTACGATACAGAGATACAGAAATTGAAAAACCTTTCTTGAATGGGATTTGATCCAAAACTAAACAGCTTTACACACAAAATGCTTCCAGCTATGTAGGTTAATGTTAAACTACTGCATACCCTTTGAATAGAGTGACACTCACATAATGCTTAGTGAACTTTTGTTATCATATAAAAAGAAACTTATTCTGTGACAGTTTGGAAATGTTCACCTTTTTTACATTATACAACTGTCCTCATCTTAAAGCGGCTAATTAATCCACTTGCACCCCACTCCCATGTCTAACATATATCACATGAATAATATATTTTTTACAGTGATTTACTGTGAGTATACACAATACATTTAACTCCAACATCCCCATTTCAACTACCAGCAATATCAAATATACTGGCCTAATCAGCAACTAGGGTTGGCCTCAAGCAAATTTTTTTTACCACCTGTTGAGTGGTAACCCTATCTGCAACAATGTTCTTAGTTTATTAGTGTGAGGAAGCACTAATAATGCTATCACTCATAACTGTATCAGTGTAAAGTTGTATAGTGAACAATTCTGTGACTATTGACCGATGGGTATGATGTAAAATAAGGTAAACATTAAGGAATTTTATCACATGATAAAGTGGGGCAAAAAAGTATTTAGTCAGCCACCAATTGTGCAAGTTCTCCCACTTAAAAATATGAGAGAGGCCTGTAATTTTCATCATAGGTACACTTCAACTAAGAGACAAAATGAGAAAAAAAAATCCAAAAAATCACATTGTCTGATTTTTAAAGAATTTATTTTCAAATTATGGTGGAAAATAAGTATTTGGTCAATAACAAAAGTTAATCTCAATACTTTGTTATATACCCTTTGTTGGCAATGACAGAGGTCAAACATATTCTGTAAGTCTTCACAAGGATTTCACACACTGTTGCTGGTATTTAGGCCCATTCCTCCATGCAGATCTCCTCTAAAGCAGTGATGTTTTGGGGCTGTCGCTGGGCAACACGGACTTTCAACTCCCTCCAAAAATTTTCTATGGGGTTGAGATCTGGAGACTGGCTAGGCCACTGCAGGTCCTTGAAATGCTTCTTACGAAGCCACTCCTTTATTGTCCGGGCGGTGTGTTTGGGATCATTGTCATGCTGAAAGACACAGCCACGTTTCATCTTCAATCCCCTTGCTGAAGGAATGAGGTTTTCACTCAAAATCTCACGATACATGGCCCCATTCATTCTTTCCTTCACACGGATCAGTCGCCCTGGTCCCTTTGCAGAAAAACAGCCCCAAAACATGATGTTTCCACCCCCATGCTTCACAGTAGGTATGGTGTTCTTTGGATGCAACTCAGCATTAGAGTTGAGCGGACACCTGGATGTTCGGGTTCGGCAGGTTCGACCGAACTTCGAAAAAATGTCCGGGTCCGTGCTCGAACTTGACCCCAAACCCCATTGAAGTCAATGGGAACACAAACTTTTGGCCACTAAAATGCCTCTAAAAAAGTTATGGAAAGGGCTAGAGGGTGCAAAAGGAAGTAAAATGTGGGTAAGAGTAGGACAAGTGCCCTGCAAGCAAATGTGGATAGGGAAATAACTTAAAATAACATAAAATACATACAAATTACAAATACATCTGAGCCATAAAATAGCACTAGATGGAATCTTTGATTTTAGCCTTGGAAGAACATAAATCTAAATCTGCTGCCAGGAGGATCAACAGAATTATCCATTTGAGAGAGGGTTGGAGTGCAGGGTATTCTCTTCAGTTGACCCATAGGTTGAGGAGGCGGTGACCGTGGCGGTGTAGGTGGAAGCAGCGCTGGAGGAGGAGGAGGTAGCCAACACTGTTTTTTATTTGTATTTTTTGTTTATTGGACTGCAAAAAATGCACCGCAAGACGTAAATGTACTATTTAGCACAACAATTATAATTTTTCAAAGTGTGCTGTAACCAAAGTATTAGACTGTTCTATTTGACTCTCAGATATGAAGTGCAGGCCGTAATTGTACTATTTAGCACAACAATTAGAATTTTTCAAAGTGCGCTGTAAGCACAGTATTGGACTGTTCTATTTAACTCTCAGATATGAAGTGCACCGCAAGACGCAAATGTACTATTTACCACCCAAAACTATTCGAATTTTTCAAAGTGCGCTGTAAGCACAGTATTTGACGGTTCTATTTGACTCTCAGATATGAAGTGCATGGCAAGACGCAAATGTACTATTTACCACCCAAAGCTATTCGAATTTTTCAAAGTGCGCTGTAAGCACAGCATTTGGAGTATTTGTAGTATTTACTCTCCTAGCGCCAGAGTAGTCGGGGCAGGTATATCCTCTGACTGGTTTGACCTACACAATAGAACTCGACAGGGCTGTCCATTGTTGCCCTTGTTATACGTATTATCCCTGGAACCGCTGGCTACTAGACTAAGACAGAACAACAGCATTACTGGCTTGCAATTCAATAATAACGAAACAAAACTGGCCTTATACGCCGACGATGTTGTTGTTTTCATTACAAAGCCACTCACCTCTCTTACGCACTTTATGAGCGACATCGAGCAATATAGCGCCATTTCCAGTTATAAGATCAATTGGAATAAAACAACAGCGCAGGCTCTACATATTGATCTAAACACCATAAAAAACATTAGAGAAAAATATCCGCTTGATATGAGTAAGAAGGCGTTTGACTACTTGGGCATCAAGATACCCAACAAAATTGAGGATATTATGGAAATAAACTTCTTGCATTTAATGACTATTTAATGACTATTTAATGACTATCACCAACAAACTATTAAAAATGAAGACAGACTGAATTAACTTGGTGGGGTCGGATTAATGCTATTTCATCATACCTAATGCCCAAGTGGATCTATATATTTCGTATGGTTCCTTTAAAAATACCACATGTCTGGTTGGATATGATACACCAAAACCTCTGCATATTTTATATGGAAAGGGAAGGTTCCCAGGATTAGCACTAGGGTACTGGGTATGAGGACAAAAGAAGGAGGCATGGGCTTCCCCCTGATTAAACAACTATATAACGCTAGTATGTTATACCATCTAATTAGAACCCAGGCGGTATCGGCTAGACAAGAGACATGGTACCAAATAGAATTACAATTACTGGGTACAAAAGACAACAAACTTTTGAAATACACAAAAAACAAAAGTTCAGTTATAGATAGCATTTTACCAAGCTGGATCTCTCTAAAAAAAAAAAATGAAAATAAACAACAAAATATTTAAAATACAACCAATAAGTCTATTAGAGATTCTCATGCAGGATCTCTCATTAAGGGAATGGACAAACACCGGTGTGTATAATATAGAGGACTTTTTTGGAGGGGGCCAAATCATGACACTCCCGGACTTAATCAAAAAGTATAACATACTCAATCCAAATGTTTTTTGTTACTTAAGACTAAAAAGCTATCTACAAAAACATGTACAGGAAGCAAATACTCCATACTTGGTGAAACTTATAAAATTAATAACAACTGAAAGTAATAAAAAACTATACTCTAAATGTTTGGAATGCATTAGATTACTACAGAACCCAACAGATTTCCCAATCATCAAAGAGTGGGAAAAAGATACAGGATGTAATATTACAATGCAAGATTGGAGATACTCCATTGGAGGAGTACTGAGAGGAGTTCATGATTTGTCCCTCTTGGAAATGCACTATAAAATCCTAAACAAATGGTATCTTGTTCCGGTTAGATTAGCGGTAATGTATCCTCATACCACTGGAATATGTTGGCGATGCCACCAGACGGAAGGTACTTTTATCCATATTTTGTGGGGATGCAACAAAATAAGAATCTATTGGAATAAGGTTCTGGATTTTTTGAAACAGCTGGACAGCATTGCTATCCCCAATGATCCACATTCACTGTTGCTACATATTGGATGGCCAAAGCTGACCAAAACACAAACAACTTTAGTAGTACATACCCTAATAGCGGCAAAAGAGATAATAGCTAGAGAGTGGAAGAAAACTAGAAATCCTGAAATAAGACATTTTGAGAACCAATTGGGTTTTCAGATTAAAATGGAAAGAGCTTTTTCCTATGCCTCTGACTCTCAGACAAAAACAGCACAGAGATGGCTAGACTGTACGGACAAATTTAATAACGCTAAGAGCTGGACATAAATAAAAAAATAATAATAATAAAAAAAAAAAAAAGGGGGGGGGGGAGTGAGTTGGCCAGGCTGCGGTGGATTCCCTCTCCCAGGTGTGTTAACGTGTAAACTGTAAAATGGCTGGGCCCTTATGTATGTGCTCCCTCGCATGTCAATAGTGTTTGTACTGTCTAGGGCAGCTAGATGGATTGAAACATATGGGACATTGTTGCATGAAACTGGAGACCTAACTAAGCTACCTTCAATACTAGTTTTTAATACTGTATGGTCACTTTAAAATATTATATTGCTTATTTATGTATATATGTATATCTCATATGTCTGTCTACCTTGCCCAGTGTGTTTATGTTGTCTTTTGTACTTTTTGTAATATATTAAAATAAAAAAATAATAATAATTTTTCAAAGTGTGCTGTAAGCACAGTATTGGACTGTTCTGTTTGACTCTCAGATATGAAGTGCACCGCAAGACGCAAATGTACTATTTACCACCCAAAACTATTAGAATTTTTCAAAGTGCGCTGTAAGGACAGTATTTAGTGGTTCTATTCGACTCTCAAATATGAAGTGCAGGACGCAAATGTAATATTTAACACCAACAAATTGCAGTATTTAAAAATGCCTAGATGTTTCCCACTGAGCTAACAGAAAAGGATTATAGTCATGTGCCTGGCACACATGCAGTTGCAAGTGCACTGCACTCTCTGTGGCACTGGGCTCAGGGCAGGGTACAAATATGTAGTATAGCACCCACTAAAACAATCACTGTAATTTGAATAATCGCTGTAGTTTGCAGATTCAACACCAGAATTTTTTTTAATCTGTCCCTCACAGCTGCAGCATCCTCTCCCTACACTAAGAAGAGCTCATGTGATGTGCGTGTACGTGACTCCAGCTTATACCGTATTTGATCGATTATAAGACAACCCCCCAAACTTTGTTTTTTCCTTTAGGAAAAAAACTAAAAGCCTGAATATAAGACTACCCTAAAGGAAAAAAAAAGGTTTAACTTGTATATATGTACATTGCTTTTTAATATTTAATAAAAAATTGATATTATACAAATGCATTTCTTGTTTTTATTTCCTTTTATGTGCCAATGCGGCCTCTCTCCCCCTCCCCCAGCTGTCTCTCTCCCTCTCCAGCGTTGTCTCTCTCTCTCTCCCCCCAAACTTCTCTCTCTCTCTCCACCTCCGTCGTCTCTTCCCCCCTCCCCTTGTCTGTCTTCCCTCCTCCCCTTGTCTCTCTCTACCCCCCCCTTGTCTCTCTCTATCCCCCCTTGTCTCTCTTTATCCCCCCTCCCCTTTTCTCTCTTCCTCCTCCCTCCCCTTGTCTGTGTCTCCCCCCTCCGTCCCCATGTCTGTGTGTTTCCCCCTCCCTCCCCTTGTCTTTGTGTGTCTCCCCCCTCCCTGACCTTGTCTGTGTGTGTCTCCCCCCTCCCTCCCTCCCCTTGTCTGTGTGTCTCCCCCCTCCCCCCCTGTCTCTGTGTGTCTCCCCCTCCCTTTCTCCCCCTCACCTTGTTTCTTTCCCTGGTGGCTAGTGGGGGCAGCCGGAGGATGTCTGCACGATACGTGCAGACATCCTCCATGCTGCCTGACACCTCCGTCTATTATGACGGACAGTTAGTCCGTCATAATAGACGGAAGTGTCGGGCAGCATGGAGGATGTCTGCATGTATCGTGCAGACATCCCTCAGCTGCCCGATTCTCCTGGTGGCTAGCGGGGCAGTGCAGACCTCCCCTGCTGCCGCCCGGCACGACCGCCGGGACTTTTAAGATGAAGCCGGAAGGACCGGTGATCGTGCCGGGCGGCAGCAGGGGAGGTCTGCGCTCATCGCGCAGACATTCCCCTGCTGTTAGAGAGGGGGATCCAGGGCACCTGCAGCTCTGCGGGGGACCTGGATCCCAGTGTTATAGTCTGACCTCGATTTGAGGTCAGATTATAAGACGACCTTGAATGTATTTGCTCGAAAAAAAAACCTTGTCTTATGCTGCACTGGCCAATCACAGCCATGCCATTAGTAGGCATGGCTGTGATGGCTTCAAAGGGCAAACGAGTCAAACGCTTGTTGATTGGCTGCCCTGCACCAAGTGCTTGCCTATTGCAGATTCAGTCTTCCCAGCCTGGTGCAGGCCTACAATTTTGTTTCTGGTGTCCTCCGACAGTTCTTTGGTCTTGGCCATAGTGCAGTTTGGAGTGTGACTGTTTGAGGTTGTGGACAGGTGTCTTTTATAATGATAACAAGTTCAAACAGGTGCCATTAATACAGGTAACGAGTGGAGGACTGAGGAGCCTCTTAAAGAAGAAGTTATAGGTCTGTGAGAGCCAGTTATCTTGCTTGTTTGTAGGTGACTAAATACTTATTTTACTGAGGAATTTACCAATTAATTCATTAAAAGTCCTACAATGCGATTTCCTGGATTCTTTCCCCCCATTGTGTCTCTCATAGTTGAAATGTACCTATGATGAAAATGACAGGCCTCTCATATCTTTTTAAGTGGGAGAACTTGCACAATTGGTGGATGACTAAATACTTTTTTGCCCCACTGTATGTATATGCAGGCATCCATCTACATACCATCTAATACTATTAAGAAATTGCCTTGTTCTCTTAGATAGGATATACCAAGGAGTCTGCAGATAAGTACACACCTTTGAGAAAAAAATACAGAGGATTTTAAAGTCTTATAATCTTTAAAATTTATGATAAAGCAATCTGGTTAGCGAAAATGGAGACTGAAAAAATGTTTGCAAGAGAGAGCAAAACATATCCAAAAACATTTTTCAAGTACACTAATAGCAAAAGGATGAAAGCAGAAAATGTAGGACAACTGAAAACTACTGGTTACAGAAGATAAGATCAAAGCAGAGGTGCTCAATTCATTTTTTTCTTCAGAGAAACCAGTGTCAGAGATTTCACAAATAAAGAAGACCATACTGTCACCTACCTCATATTAATACACTGAAAGTCAATAAAGCTCCTGACTAATCCCTTCGGGCAGTCAGGGAACTTAGTTCAGTATTCAACAAACCTTTATATTTCATTTTTAAGGATTCAGTTTAGACTGGCAATGTGCCATTGGAGTGGAAACATTATAATGCTTTTATTCAAGAAGTGGCCCTGTACAGAGCCAGGAAACTATAGACCAGTATGCATAACATCCATTGTTATGTTTGAATGAATGTTAAGAACTGTAATCCAAGATTTCAGGTAACAATATTATTACATGTACATAGTAGCCAACCTTTGAAAACAAATTCCAGGGACATTTTGTAGCACAGATATCAATTACTTACTTACCACACCCACTGTCCCAAAGCTCCACCCACTTCCCAACCCAAATAAATAGCATCATACAGTATAGTGCCTAGATATTATATTACTAAAGGCTCACCTACCAGAGCCTATTTAAAAAAAAACAATTATCAATGAACATTATATCATCATTAACACTTTGATCCTGCTCATTATAGGCTTATAAGATTGTGAGTTTGTTTCTTTATGGGGGAACACATCCACATGTATAAAACGTACAACACTGTATATTTTCCCATTTGTGTTTTGTTTTTGCTGTATGTATATCTGGCTACGAGTCTGAAACAACCGCAAACAATAAGTTAAGTATATTTTTATTTATTTGGTATGTATCACTTGCACACCCTCTTTTTCTTTTTTAAATCATCATTATGCCAGACCCATAGCACTGCACCATAATTGTTTTGTTCAAAATAAATTAAATCACACGCTTTATAGGTTGGACACTATAAAGGAACATAGAGCTTTATATTTGTTGCTTATGCATTACCCCATTAGAACATACTTTGCCAGTTATAAGATACACTTATGAGATAATAACTTTTTTTTAAAATGCATTATTTGGTTTTATAACCTTCCTCTACTCCCTTTACTTAATTTCTCCTGCCCTTGTTTCATTATTGCCTCAACAGCCCGTGCATTGCACCCACAGCACCTGACTGCACCCACATAACTTGCAACAGCACCCAGTTTGCCCCCACAAGTCTTGCCCCAAGATTGCACACAGAGTTGCCATTAGGAGTGACAGGCATTACACCTGTCATGGGCCCGACAGACCAAGGGGGCCAGCTTAAAAAAAAAATGCTTGCCAGCAGTGAACCTGACTACGGAGATCAATAAAAAAGGCAGCCCTGATTGCACACACAGGTCTTCCCAGAGCACCCAGAATGCACCCACAGGTCTTGACAGAACGCCTAGATGTACCACTCAGCCCTGCTCTCATACACAGCCTGATGTTACTCCATCCAGCCAGACTCTCTTACACAGATCTGAACTCATACATCTTCCATTCCTGCACTCTACCACTGCCAAAACAAATTATCCCTCCCATCAGTCCTGTTCTCCGACTCCTCCACTGTCACTCTTTTCAGCCCTAATCTCTCTCTTGCAATTCAGCTCTTTCCCAGACCTGCTCGCTCACTCCTCCCAAGCCTGCAGTTGCTCCCACTTTCACCTTTCCAAGCCATCTCTCTGCCAGCCATGCACTCTTAACCACTCTCACGCCAAAAGACCAAAAGTTGTCAGAACTATCCTGGCAATAACAGGACATATTGCAGAGGATGTTTGTAAATTACACATTTTCAGCTGGAAAAAGGTCTTATGTAGAGTGCCTGCCCCTTTTTATTTATTTATCAATGATTTGGAAGAATGTCTACATTTTTGCAGCTGTGACACATTTATGTAAGGCATTAATGTCAGAGCAGGATGTCTTCTCTCTGCAAAGGGATTTTTATGAAATAGAACAATAGGCAATTAATGGCAGATGCATTTCAATATAGAATAATGTAAAATGATGCACTTAAGGTAAGGTAAACAAAAATGATAATTATACTCGAAGGGGTCTATTCACTAAAATACGAGTTTGGAGTTTGAGATGAGAGCTCATCTCGAACCAGAGACTCAGACAAATGTGTCCACCCCCACATGTCCCCATCTTGAACTCGCAAAATGTTATTCATTTTAGATATGGCTATAGACAGCCTGTGATTCATTTCAATAGGGTAGGGAAAGGATCACAGGCTGGAAAAAAAGTTAAAATCAATGTCCTCCAGTTTTTAATGGGTGAGGTAAAATTACCGTACCAGTTAAAAAAAAGTGCCACCTCTCTAAAAACCGGGTCAGGAGTTGCCAAAATGGCCCTGGCCTCCAAATTTATTATATATGGGGCCAGGGGCTGGCCAAGTGCCCTGTTGTTAATAATGCCTCCATGAATTAAATGGAGCTAGGGGATGCCCAAGTTCCCCTACCACCCCTTTGATGTCCCTGTCCATGTTAGTAAACCCCCAGTGTATAATACTTGGAACTCTTAAAATGATGTCAGCCAGTCTTGTAGTCAAATGAATGCATGGGTGGTAAATAAGAAATAGAAGAAGAAAAGATATACTTGAATTTGAAAAGCTATGTAAAGAAGTAGGGATTATCTGTGAAGAGAAAACTATGAGAGAACAGACCAGCAAGCAGCAAATGAGTGGGAGGGAAAAGGAGAGCATCAATCGAAAGAATGTAGAGAATCAAAAATTGAGACACAGTAACACATTCACATTGTGAATATTATTGGATGGCGCCTACTAATTATCCTAAAAAGGATGATTCATAGCACACAAGAGATTTTACTCTTCAACCTGTTAGATAATCTGCTTTTTATGTGAGCCAACGGGGGCAACCAGTGGGGCAGACGAAGAGCAGGATTGGAGCCAAACAGGTGTATGTAAAGGAATAAAGAGGCATAAATGAAATTATGACACAATGCTTTTATGTCCAAATTAGATTCTGTTAAACGGCCACTGTTAATGTCAAGGTGCATGTAAATATACATTACAGTGAGATTGAGTTAATGACAGTAAGAAATCACAAATCCTCTTGTTTTTTGAGGTGGAGGAGGTGAGATGTTTTTATGTTAGATCATATATATAACAATCACATATACCATATTTGTGTGAATATAAGGGGACCCTGATTATAAGTGACCTTCTAAACTTTTGTTCTTAATAAGTAATTCAAAAAAGGTCTATCTATAAGGCAAACCTATAGGAAAAACATTTTGTTAGTAAGTAATGCTTCATATGTAAACTTTATTTATATTAAAAATGTTACTGAAAAAAATGAAAAAATTTTTTTTTTTCCTTACTTTTCCCCTTCACATCACTTGCCATTTTACCCACACAATTTGCCACAGCACCCACAAGACTTACCACTTGTAATAGTGGATTTTGGATCCACAGTGCAGGACCTGGAACAGTTGGAATTTGAGTCTTCTTATACAACCGGTCACCAGGCCTTTGAGAGGTACTAGGAGGTCTTCAGTCCAAATCAGAGATACCTTTGGTTGAACCACAGGCACTACTTAAATGGTAAATCCCTGCACCTCTACCTCTCTCCAGACACTAGATAAGGAAGTACTAGGAAGAGATTGCAGGTCCACCAATAAATGAACTCTGGAGAAACAGTAAGATAGTAGACCAGACCTCAATCACAGAGCAACTGGTACTGAAATACTGGGTACCGGACACACCGACACGGGTGCCGAGATACTGGATAGCGGACAAACACGCTCCTAATGACTGGACACACAGCCAATGGTACTGAGATACTGGATACTGGACACACAGCTACTGGATGCTGGACACATAGCCACTAGTACTGAGATACTGGATGCTGGACACACAGCCAATGGTACTGAGATACTGGACACACGGCCACTTGTACAGGGATAATGGACACACAGCCAGTGGTACTGGGATACTGGACACACAGCCACTGGTACTGAGATCCGGGATACCGGACAAACAACCACTGGTACTTAGATACTGGATGCAGGACACACAGCCACTTGTACTTAAGATACTGGATACATGACACACACCCAGTGGTACTGAGATACTGGATACCAGAGTTAGGAGGGAAGCAAGTTAAGGATTATGGAGGACAGGAGCAAGCCGAGGTCTGGAACGATGGGACAGAGTATCAGGAGAAGTCAAACTAGCTGGGTCAAGAACACAGGATACCAAAATATAGAAAACACTTAGGAGGGCCCACAACAAGTACTGGTAATGAACAACTGAGGGATTTAAATATGAATCTGGCACCAATCGCCAGCCAAGGAGGTGTAACCAATAAAGGAGCAGAGCTCCTTAAAGTTTTTTTTTATTTTCACCACACACGCATGCGCATAGAGTGCCGCAAGGCCATCTTGGAATTCCCAGGACTCCAAAAACATGGCGTTGTGGGAGCTTGACTGATGCCACAATTAGCCAGGTAAGTATGGGTTTGAGAAGCATCACGGTGGTGAGCAGGTACGTTACACCACTTCACCCACATGTCTTACAATTGCATCTATATTTCACCCACATGAACTTGCCATACCCTACTAGGACTTTCCATCCCTTGTAAGTAAAAAAAAAAAAAAGTTTAGAAAATGTACCTTCCATAATTTCTTTTTCATTTTAATTGAGTTAAGTGACTACATCTCCAATTTATCGAATTTCTCTTCATCTGAGAAGAGAGGTTGTATATATATAAGAATATTAATATTTTAAGTTATGTGTGGTGGTGTAGCCTGTTCCCTTATGTACTATATACATATAACCACACACACACAGAGTTTTGTATGAAGTAATCTCTGCCTCAAAGCCCACAAACTGTTGTGATATATCTTCAAGAAATCCTAGAACATTAAATTCCACTTTGTCTTGAACAGCCTGTACTAGGCTGAGCCATGCCACACTGTGATCCATATGAATTAGTATTATTTTATCCTATTTCTGTTAATTTCACAGCCTGTCACTATTTGCAAAGCAAGACACTTGAAAGATGCATTCTATTATTTTCCATAGAGTAAATATTGTAATACATGACATGCAGAGCATGATCCAATTATAAAGACAACAGTGGATGCCATTGTAAGAATGATACTGCCAATTTCACTTTAATGCCAGGACAGCCAGACCATCTGATGTAAAGTCTGAGGAGATTAAGTATATGGTTGTTATCCAAACTGAATTGTGTAAATTAAAATAACTCATATTTTATGTCAACTGTTATACATAACACAGAGCTTTATAAATATCAAATCATTTAGCAACTGCTGCATTTCTGCATTATTATGTTTCTTTCGGTTTTCTTTTTGTAATTAGTATTAATATAAATTGCCCTCAGCACTACAAACGCTTAACCTTTGTTTCTAATTTTCTTCATTATTATATCCCCAGAAATGTAAAACTGTGCCAAAGTTTACTAACGCGGAACTAGGTTCCTGTAATGGGCCACCATCATCCATAATCTAAATGAAAGATAATTGTACGAATTTGTGTAATGATCCAGACAGTATTTCTGACACAGCAATTTCTCATTAGGCTGTAGATGCCAAAACTTAGTATTACAAAAACTCATAATGTCTTCAACAATTAATGAACATTAATGGTCATGTTTTACTACCTTTCTCATGAAAGCCACCAGTGGCACACTGAGCAATGTTTATGATGTAATTACTTCCTAGAGAAGGGAGTCACGTATTGTACAATCGCTTTTAATGTGTTGTGAGGTGTTTTATGGAAATGCTTGCCTTTGCATACAAGCATGCAGACCTTGCATTTGTTATCACATTACATTATTGTCAGCAATCTCTAATGGAATTCACAGTATTTTCTCACGGCATGTGCTCTGGATGTCAACAGAACAACACTAGATGGAATGCAGACTTGATGAGTCCAAAATATAGACCTGAAGAGAGCTTATCAAGTTGACAAGAATGACACACATGAAAGAAATGGGAGGTGACCATGAAAAGATTTCGGCTTCCTAATGACATTTCCATGGTACATTGCTCTACACCAAGGGGATAAACTAGGCTTTGGTTCGAAAAGCAACTAAATCAGCTGAGCTTACAGGCCAAGATATTTTTTAAAAAAAAGCATTCATGTCATGACTAAAATCTTTGGATTAAAAAACTGTCTTGTCTATATTATTCTTTATGCTTTTGGAATAAATGATAGGAGGATCATAAAAACATAGTTAATTTTTAAATTCATCTTCTAAGATTACATTGCAAGGATATGCATCTCTGTAATGATGGGATACAGTAAGATGATCCAACATGACAAGGGTAGGTTTCGATCATCGGAGCATGTATTCGTCTAGTAAAAACTGGGAACCAGACAGAAATGTGGTAGAATACGAAAACAGACAATTTTGATTTGAAACCCACTTAGTCACTGTAATACATTTAAAAACAGCCATAATTCAATATTATACAATGACTAGTACTTTAATGTAATGCTATGCTTTAAACCTCTTTGGCGCACTATAGTTTGAATGGATAGATGTATTCATTTACCATTGCAAACATGGATTCACTGTAAGGTAATCTTTATTTATGTAACCATTTAGAAACACATTCACCAAGGCAAGTATCAAGTTAATAAATTATAAAAAAATACATTTATTCATCCAGTGAATGTGCAAGTAGTATGAACCAACTGCTTTTTTTTTGTAAGTTTAAAATTCATTTGCAGTTGGCAAGTACAAGAATTTCCATGAAAATGTCCATGAAAACTCCCATTTTCTGAAAAAAAGACAATTGATCAATAAAACTACAAACATGTCATGTCAGATATTCCATTTCTAAGAATAATTTAAAATGATCATGGCTACCATGATGTTTGTCTTATAAATCTCTTCTCGGCCTCAATAAATCTAAATGTAGAAATGGGTGCTGATTTTAACCCACAACTAAAAATAGAGGAAGCAATAGATTTGACCACAACTAGACATCATACAAATTATGCAATTCTAAGAATCCCAACATTCATATTATAAAACAGGTGATGTTACTTTTTACAAATTGAAACCACAAAGAGTCCAGAAAATATTTACATAAAACAACAACAATTAGGGAACCAATGAGCTTATTTTACCATTAAGAAGATGAGCGGTAATATAGATAGGACAGTGGCCCAAAGGATTAGATAAATACCATTAGTGCTTAAGATCTGAATCCAAATATATGTTAAAATAAAAAACAAAACTTTCTTGGTTTACAGATAAAAAAAACTGCACTTTTATAAACACCACACAAAGAAAAAGAAAAAAGGCATAGCAATTATTTTTCAAACTGGATTTTTATGTTTGTTCTGGGACCCACAGTGACAGTGGACACTTGTTAGATACTTATTTATTTAGGTAAGTTTACAAAGTAACTATTGGAAAAAACATTATAGAACAGTAACCAAACCCTTTATTCTCGTAAATAAAGAAATGGTTATAAAACATTGTTATAATTTAAATCAGTGCTGAGAGGCTACATTCTATGCAAAGTGTTAGGCAGGTGTGAAGAAAAGTAAGAATGCTTTAAAAAAAATAGACATGTTATTAGTTTATTTTTATAAGTTAACATAATGCAAAGTGAGTAAGAGAAGAAAATCTAAATCAAATCAATATTTGGTGTAACCACCCTGTGCCTTCAAAACAGCATTCATATTTTAGGTATACTTGCACAAAGCCAGGAATTTGATTAATGAATTATGCCAACGTGTAGCTAGACAGCCTTAGAGTTAGTCTAAGGTTAGGTTTTTGTTTAAGGTTATAATGCAACTATAGGTACTTCTGGGGAGAAAATGGTTATGAAAAAGCAATACACTTCTTGTAGTTATTGCCCTATAACTTGCAAAAACCCCTAGCAGAATATTAGAAAAACACTGGGTATTTCTGAAATCAGGACAAATAATAGAATCTGTCCAGCAGATTTTTTTCATTAGCGTTTGTAGATGTGTAAAAGTAAAAGTTTTCAAATTGTCATATTTCAATAATTTTTATATTACATTATAGGATATGATCAAAATAATAGTATCTAAAGACAGCTCTTGTTATCCAAAAAACCCCACCTAAACATATCATTTGTGTGGGTACAGTAAAGGAGAAAGAGGAAAATTACAGAGCACCAAAAACACTGCAGAAAACAGCCTTTGTCTCGAAGAGTAAGACATGACCAAAAAGTCATGTCAAAAAGGGGCTAATATACTTTATATGTATATATGATTTACACTATTCTAAATATACATTTCTATTACAGACAACCCTTAATAATTGAACCTAAATGTATTTGACATACTGTTTAGTGCACAGACTCTAGGCGAAAAGCGTTGTCCAATACATTGTGGGCCAATACATTATTTGAATGTTATATGCTACACTATGGCTGCCCATTTCTCTGTTTTTTCCACGGCAGACTACATTATGGAATGCCGCTGAGGTACTTCAAACAGATGGAGAGGACCCATATTGCCTACAAAACTAGAATCAGTATATCACAGTACCCAGTGAGACTGTGGAACTAGGTGTCAGTTAGTGTTATGCTTAATTACACTGTGCTACGTTAACAGAGCTATATCACTCTGTTTGTTCTCTCTTTTCTCTGATTGGTCGCTGTAAATTTAATTATGTTTCCTATTATGCATGATAATCATGGTTATTTTGATTGTGTAAAAGTATCCTGTGCAACCTTCAATAAATGTGATTCTTGTTGAAACCTACTGGTGTTGTCCATGTATATTGGCGGAAAAGATTCTCGAACAGCATTGGAGAAAATAGCTCTTTTGGGAATTATTTAGCAGAACTGACCAGAAGAAAGAACATCTGGAATTACAAACAGGCAAGAGACTTCATCGCTCTTGTCATCCCGTTACACAGTATATATCAGGTTCAAACACATGTGCGTGAGATGCCAAATAGAGTCAATATCATCTAACTTTTTTAATACAGACTCACACATGCTTATCTGTATCTATTAATTTTTAAAAGGGAACACACAGCCAGTTATATGTGATATGTTTTTTATTTTTCCGGTCACATTGAATATTTGTCTTTTTCTGCGCAGCACTCTTTTTGTTATTCATTTGTCAATTAGCATATATATGGTTAACATGGTATAGTAATGGTCACCATTAGTTCTTATTATACCTTGAAGTGAGAGAGCAAAGGGAGCAAGCACAGTGAGAGAGCAAAGGGCAAGCATTAAATTGAACATTTTGCTTCTGCTAAGCCATGAACTTTTGATATATGTAAGCAACTGCTGTAAAAACAGTTTTTGTAATAAATATCCTGTATTTTTAATCTGAAAACACATTTTTGGTTAAAATAAAATCTAGCAATTATTGTCTGTGCAAAGACAATAGACTATGCGTTTTCTCCTGAAAGAGAATGACATAGAATAATGTCAGAATACAATAGACTAAAGTCTATTTCTGACATCAATAATCCTAATGCCGGATACATACATGAAGAACCACATTTCGTTTAAAAAGCTAAACATGTTAAAATACTTATATTCTGCAATTAATTTCAATATGGGTGAGAGCACTTAATGATTAAACATAATACAGGTTGAGTATCCCTTATTCAAAATGCAATGGACCAGAAGTATTTTGGATAACAGTTCATTTTCACCAATACAGCATATTAAAGCACTCATGGAATACATTGGTATCAATGCAAATACTGCATAGAACAAATAAATCATTTTTACTGTGATGTACTTGTGATGTGTGGCATTATTGAGAACCTGCTGCTGGAGTGTCAGGCCTGCACATGTGCCATTGTATTACTTGGGTGAGTACAAGTCCAGGCTCCAAGAAAGAAGATAAAGATAAAGGAAAAAGTGAAGATGACAGAAATATAAAAATAGTTTAAAATGTAACAATCAAATATAAAATGACCCAAACAACATGGAACTATATTCCAACCAAGTTTACAATAACGACATAAGACGTATTCACTGGTGTTGATATACAGATGTTATAATTGCATAAAAAAGAGAGGGGACATATTCAAAAGCCCAACACGTTTCGCCCATATGAAGGCTTCATCAGGGGTAACAAAGTTAGGTTGATAGTTTTAAATATTCTGTAGTGGTGGGTGGTCAAATAAGCAGAATCTGGTTTTACTTCGTGTTGGGTTCTGATTTTGCACAAAAAGAAGAGCTGGTGTATTACCAATGGAGAATGTTAATGATCTAGAACAGCAGTGGCGAAACCTATGGAACTGGCACGCCAAGCCCTTAGGCCAAGTTCAGCTCTCAACTCTTGTCTGTTCCACCCGAGGGGCATGTGCACTTTCTGTAGAAGCATTCAAGTTGGAAAGCACTAACTGATTGCTTTCCGCCTTAAAAGCTTCTCCACATAGTGTGCATGCCCCCGATTACCGGGAGTAGGAGCAGATGACCGACGATGCCCATCTTTCACCCACTGATGTTTGCTCCTCTCGGACCTTACTGTGTGTCTGTATGAGTATGTGTGTGTGAGTATGAGTATAAGTGTGTGTATGAGTATACGTGTGTGTATAAGTTAGTGTGTGTGTTTGAGTATAAGTATAAGTATGTGTGAGTGTGTGTGAGTAGGAGTATAAGTGTGTGTATAAGTATACATGTATGAATATAAGTGTATGAGTGTGTGTGTGTTTATGAGTGTAAGTGAGTGGGTGTATAAGTATATGTATGTGTAAGTGTGTGTGAGTATAAGTATGTGTGTATGATTATAATTGTGTTTGTGTGAGTAAATGTGTGTGTGTGTGTATGCGGTGTTGGCACATTGAGGTCTGCAAATTGTTTTAAGACAAAAATTGGGCACTCAGGGCCAAAAACGTTTGCCATCCCTGATATAGAATATCCTGATAAGGATAGAAGATGTCGCGTTGTTCTTCAGATGTACAAATCTTGAATGGAGGAGTCTGTATAACAACAGTAGATCAATGCTAACCGGTCTGTGTAAGTAGTGGAATGTTGTATCCGTTCAAAGCCGTTATTGTAAACTTGGTTGGAATATGGTTCCATGTTGTTTGGGTCATTTAATATTTGATTGTTACATTTTATACTATTTTTATTTCATTAAATATGCTGTTTCTGTATACACATTCTGTTCGATATATATGTTGTTTCCCTGAAAGTCTTCCTCCCTGTGCATTTGTGGGCGCAGGGGAATCTGAGTGTGCATGGAAAGCCTATGTCACAGCTTAAGGGGGTTGAACACTAAACAAAGTGTTGTTTACATACATTATGACAGGTGTTTGTGGCAAAATTCTAAAACAGTTTTGGATAACGGATCATTTTGGATAATAGATTACTGGATAAGGGATAATCAACCTGTAAATAGAAATGTAAAGATACAGGTGAGCCATGCTATAACGTGGGGCTCGGGATCCATGGCCTAACACTGTGGTCAAATGTGGAAGTTATAGAAAACTTGGTGCCATGATCACTGTGTTATAACAGTAACCAAATTACAATGCAATGCGTTATAACAGGGTTTACCTGTAATTAGTAGAAACATTTAGGACATTATCAATGCTTCACAGTTCAAATAATCAAAATAAATAAACATGTTTTCAGGGATACAATTTGATATTTTCTTTACACATTACTGTATTTTGAATTTCAACTCTATTAACAAATTTAGTTTAATAACAGAACTATACCTCCCAACTAGTCAGATATGTTCACTGGATGACAACCAATAATCTGGTATTTGCTGTAAACTAGATAGTGCAAGCTTTTTTTCATATATTTGTTTTCAAAAATAATATGACCACAGTAACTAGCAACTTTAATCAATGTGTTTGTGTCTTCTTGCCTTGAATATTTGTAATGGACTATACTTGGGCATGGTCAAAATAGAACTTCATTGCCTATAGCAGCCGTAAGGACAACCAACCAGACTCACACACTGTTGCCACCCCTGACACAGACCTTCAAATCCTAAAACAAGTTAAACCCACACCAAATGAAAGGACTCCTGACACCATATCCTCAAATTCAGTTCCTTCAGTAAGGCAGTGAGGCACTTCTGTCAGTCCCAAGAATAACAACAAAATGGTACCTGTTCTGGAATGCACCATTATTATAAATGTGTGAAAAAAAATCTCAGGACTAACTCGTTTCAGTTGAATTGTCTGTGTATGTATTTATAAAGCACCACAGATAGGACTATAAAATCACAAATTATTATTATCATTATTTTTATTATTTAGACCACTACACTGGTAGTTATGTATAAAGTAGGCACACATGGATATAGGGAATGATACAGACCCTGTCCCCAGTTCACTGGTGCAACCTATGTATAAAGAATTTGGAGCTTTTTAGTCACCCATTAGTGTTGGAAAGCTCTCCCACACACTAAAATATCTGTATATATGAAAAGGGTGATACATAACAAATGGTGATAGCACTTTTTTTTTAATTCGCTGACACTTTAGAGTGCAGGACATTTTCTATGAGTAATAATCTATGAAAAATACTGCAGTATTGAACATGAAAACATTATGTACACTATTCAAACAGAACTAGGTCATGATCATTATTGATTTGAGCTTTAGTGAAGCATATTTTGATCTTGTAATAGGCAATACAGACATATTATACACCAAAATCTACTGCAAACCTCACTTGCAATAGTTTTGGAAGGCAAAAAGTGTTGTTACAGTAATATCTTCTAACATTCTTCTAACAGGTTTCTCTATGAAGAAATAACATGATTAGAATTTTAGAATTTTTTATTAGAAAGAAATGTATTAGAAAGCAAACAAAATAAGATAGGGTAACATTGGAGTGTTAAATTCAAAGAAAAGAAACTGAATTACATATTTCATCAAATGCTTTGCACCATTTAGAGCATGCCAGGGCTGCGTTACATTTAATTAAAAAAATATTTTTATAACAGATATCCTAATTTTGACTATACAGTAAGAGTGGTACAAAGCAGTTCTCAAACTAATACCAACCCAAATTCTACTCAAAAATCCATGTTTCATTGGCATGGTTATAGTTTTAAATAATTTTACTTTTATATTATGTTATCTCAGGAGGAATTTGGCTGTTTTCGCAATAGCCACTGACTTCTATGGGAGGCCATCGGCTATTTCTGTAATAGCTGAGGTCCTTCTGAAATGGCCTCATGATAAGACGTATTCCTCCCATTAGAACTCAATGAGAAGGACTGAGACTACCATTTCAGCAGCCAAACTCCAGGTAAGTTCAGCTTTCGAGGTGTCGGTATGTTGGCCGATTCATGATCACTAAAGTGGTCTATGAGTAGACCAAATTTAAGGACTACTTGGGTCACTGAAGTTATCTGATTTAGTCTGAAGTGCAGAGCGTTGATTTTGTATTAGAAAATCAGAGCTTTTAGGAGTAGACCTGCATGTTTTATTAACAGATACATGATATTTTGAAGCTCTCTTGATGTTGACATACCATATTTGCTCGAATTTAAGACAACACAGATTATAAGACGAACCCCCAAACTTTGGATATTCCTTTAGAAAAAAACTAAAAGCCTGAATATAAGACTACCCTATAGGAAAAAAGTTTAACTTGTATATATTCACATGGAAATTGCTTTTTCATATTTAATAAAAATGATGTTGTAAAAAAATGCATTTCCTGTTTTAATTTCTTCTTATTTTCCCATCTGCCCCTCACAGCCATTTGCCCACCAGATTTAACCAATGCTCCCTCTCCCCCCATCCCCAAGCCTTTCCCAATGTTGCCTCTCCATCCTCAGACTTACCCAATGCTGCCTCTCTGCCTCCCCTCCCAGACTTGCCCAATGTTGGCTCCACCAACTCCATCCCCCAGTCTTGCCCAATGCTGGCTCTCCCCACTCCCTCCACCAGACTTGCCCAATGCTGGCTCTCCCCCTCTCTCCCTCCCTCTCCCAATGCTGCCTCTCCTCACTCCGCCCATCCCTCCCCTTCCCCAACGTAGCCAATCTCCCTGGTGGCTAGTGATGTATTGCACAGACATCCACCGGCTGCATGCAAGGGGGATCTAGGTCTTCTGCAGTTCTGTGGGGGACCTGGATCTTATAGTCTGATCTTGATTTGAGGTCTGATTACGAGACAAATCTCAAATATAGGATGAGGGGACTTTTCAGAGCATTTTCTCTGAAAAAAACCTTGTTTTATATTCAAGCAAATATGGTATTTTGTGTATTTATGGGGGTTTGTGTGCTGCAAACAGACAGCACACAAACTCCCAGAAATACACAAAATAAATCCAAGAGGCCAATAGCAGCTGCGAATTCAGCATCAGAGTCAATTCATTTATTTCTCATGCTGGTCGAATTGGCAACAGTGTGAGTGACTCTGATGCCAAATTCACAGCTGCCGTCTGTCTCCCTGATGTTTTTATGGGGTTTGTGTGCTCTGTGTTCAGAGAACACAAACTGCAGAAACTTAAAGCGTGGCTCCGTGCTTGGTGTGTGGCGCACACACTGCACCTTTATTCTAAATATGTGCCTTTTAAATCTCATTTTGTAGCTTTTGTTTAGTGCAGATAACACAATGTTTAAGATTGTCAGAGAATAGTAGCCCCCTAAAATAGGTGCACATGTGCAACTTTTTTTTAAAGCATAGTCTGAAATAGAATTCTTAAAAAATAATTAAACCACTTTTTTACTTTGGCGCAACAAGCACACTGGATTTTTGTAAAGACATTCATGATGGCGCAAATGCACTACTCTTCAGCCAAAAACACCTTTGTACTTAACCCCTAAAATGTCATATTCATTTATATTTAAAAAGTTTGTATACACAAAACAAAACATAATCTGAAAGTCACTTAGAGTATAATAGTTCATTTTCTGCATTTGTTATTATCACTTAATCACAAAGTAACTGTTACAGGACTCGTGACCACTACCATAACTCAGTTATAAGATAAACTTCTGCACAGAATTAAGGCACGTCTAAAACACGTAGTTACTGCAGCCTTAACAATGAAAGCAAGAAGAGAGTGACACTACTGAAGGTAGACTGAAATGATTTTACTGAGTTCAGTCTTCGATGTGTTGTTTCCTGAATCAGACGCTTTTAGCTGAACTGCTGGAACGTGGATTATGTGCCTAACCAAAAAATCCCTTAACGTAAGACATAAGAGGAAGGCTCTTCTTAATACTTGAGAAGAATAAACTTACCTTGTTCCTGTGCATTTATATATAAACTGCATCAATATTTACCCGAATCCTGGGAATATAATATTGCGTCATAACAACTGTGCAAAGTGCTTATCCTACATTTCCTCATTTACCTGAATCCAGCATAAATACTTTCCTTGTTCTTGGGATTACAAATACTGCATTATAAGAACTGTGCAAAGTACCTACCCTGCTTCTCCGGATTTACCAGACACTTGCAGGAATACTTACCTTTCTCCTATGCCCCACCAAACCTGTATACTGGAAATTTGCAAGCTTCTGTTCCTTGAATTAATGTTATAAAGACTTTATTCGTTTCATGCTTGTATCGAGAACATTTTACGTTTTTGTTTCCCTTTTTTTATCCTTAAATAAAAGGAACAAAGAAAGCAAATCCTTTGTTTGATTCGGGAACTCACAGTAACATCATTTTTCACATAGCTGGAAACATATAACCATATTTGCAATTAATAAATCTGAACCAAATCGATATTAGTTTCATGCTCTGTTAAATTTGAAGACTGAATATCACTATAGCGTAAAATGAGAAGTATTATAATAGTACTAATATAATATTTAGAAAAATCAGACTCCAAAAGAATACCTTTTTGTATAGTACCGCTTTCTCAAATATCGAACAATATAGTATACTTAAAAGCCATGTTTAAATAATATACGTTCCATCTACAGTGCCCAATTTGATAGATAACTACTACATCATGTACAATAACAATAAGAAACAGATCTGTCTTATCAGCTTTTTCATCAGCTTTTCCTATCTCCAACAAAACAGCAAATAAATAGATGCATTGTTGTTGCTTAACCCTCCACTATAGTGAAATCTCTGCAAGTTCCATTAAACCATTTAAAAAAATTGCGTTTAACTTATTCTGGAAATCAAGTTTGACTGGGGTTCTTATGAATATAAACTCATCAAATTAAAAAGTTTGTAGTTTGAAGAGCTGTATTATGGCAAACAACACAAATGTTCTTTTAAACGCCTTTGTATCTATATCTTATTACTTCTAGCCAGGCCCGGACTGGCCATCGGGCACACCGGGCAAATGCCCGGTGGGCCGCGGTGGCCATGGGCCGAGGCCGGCAGGGGAGGTCCCAGAATCTCCCCTGCCGGTCTATGCAGAGCCGGCACTATCCGAGCGCCGGCCCCGCTGTTTGACATGAAGGGCCGGTGAGGACATCAAAGATCTCCCTCACCGGCCCACATGCTGTCAAATCCGGCCGCCGGCGGGGAGAGAGGGAGGGAGAATGGAGAGAGGACCCGGCGGAGCTCTAAATTGCAGCTCCACCGGGTTCCTCTCGCGAGATCCGGAGCATTGCCATGGCAACGACCGGATCTCGCGAGAGTGAACTCTAGCCGGCAGGCTAGAGTTCACTCACCACGAGGGAACATTGCCACCGCCGGTCCCAGGTACCAGCGTGCCGGTCCCCCCCTCCCAGGCTAAAGGTAAGAAAGGAGTGATGGGTGTGAGAGTGCTGTGTGTGAGTGCTGTGTGTGATGGGTGTGAGAGTGCTGTATAAATGTTAGAATGGATTGTGTGTGTGTGTGTGTGTGTAGGGGGGGGTAGGTAAATAAACAAATAAAATAACAGGCAAAATGTCCCCATAATGCCTGTTATTTTATTTGTTTATTTACCTACCCCCCCTACACACACACACACACAATCCATTCTAACATTTATACAGCACTCTCACACCCATCACACACAGCACTCACACAAAGCACTCTCGCACCCATCACACACAGCACTCTCACACCCAGCACTCTCACCCATCACACACAGCACTCTCACACCCAGCACCCTCACACACAGCGCTCTCACACACAGCACTCTCACACCCAGCACTCTCACCCATCACACACAGCGCTCTCACACAGAGCACTCTCACACCCAGCACTCTCCCCCATCACACACAGCATTCTCACACAGAGCACTCTCACACACACACAGCACTCTCACACCCATCACACACAGCACTCTCACACCCATCACACACAGCACTCTCACACCCAGCACTCTCACCCATCACACACAGCACTCTCACACCCAGCACCCTCACACACAGCGCTCTCACACCCAGCACTCTCACACCCAGCACTCTCACCCATCACACACAGCATTCTCACACAGAGCACTCTCACACACACACAGCACTCTCACACCCAGCACTCACACCCATCACACACAGCATTCTCACACAGAGCACTCTCACACCCATCACACACAGCATTCTCACACACACAGCACTCTCACCCATCACACACAGCATTCTCACACAGAGCACCCTCACACACACAGCACCCTCACACACACAGCGCTCTCACACACAGCGCTCTCACACACAGCGCTCTCACACCCAGCACTCTCACACCCAGCTCTCTCACACCCAGCACTCTCACACCCAGCACTCTCACACCCAGCACTCTCACACCCATCACACACAGCACTCTCACACCCATCACACACAGCACTCTCACACACATCATACACAGCACTCACACACATCACTCTCACACACCATCACTCTCACACACCATCACTCTCACACACCGCCCCCCTCATCACACACACATACTGCACCCCTCACATACACACAGAACCCCCCAACACACTGCACAACAGACATACACAATACTTACATATATATATATATATACACACAGCACCCCTCACACACATACTGCACCCCTAAACACATTACATTCCAGACACACACTAGATCCCTTACCCAACTCTGGATCATCTACACACATACACACACTAGATCCCTATATACACTCTGAAACCGTTATAAACACACACTCACTAGATCTCCTATACACATTCTGGGTCCTTCAAACACACACTAGACTCATATATATATATGTATATATACACACACTAGATTCCTTGTAAGCAAACACATACTACACCCCTAAACACACACTACATCTATATATATATTCACACACACACACTATAGCCTGTATGCACACACTTGCTATATCCCCTATACACACATTCTCTACAGCCCCTAGCCACATATGCATCACATTACACCACAAACACAACACAACTAAAACCGAACCTTATTACACAATACCACACCACAATCAGCTTACTCTACACACACGCAATCCCACAAGCAGGCTCCAAACACATGCTCAATACTCTTTCCTGGCATTTTTGTCTCCTGGTATCCATTTATAGAGACACCAGAGACAAGTTGCAAGGAAACACAGTGTAAGCATGTTATTACATTTGCTTGCACTGTGCAGAACACATACAGGGCTTTTTTCTCATGCTAGAGCTCTTCAGCAGAGCTCTGCGCATGGTCTGCCCTGGAAGAGCATTGAACCAATATGCTCACTTTGAGAGGGAGCGTGTTTGTCATTGGTGATGACAAAACACACCTCCTCTGCCCCGCCCCCTTCTTAGTGGGCCGCTGTGATCAAAAAATGCCCGGGCCGAATTTTTCTCCCAGTCCGGCCCTGCTTCTAGCCATGTATTTAATCTACTTATACTCTCCATCTATAGTTGCATTAGAGCCAAGCAGGGAAATTAAGCAAGCATTGAAACTAAAATACAGGCATTCTGATACAAAATATCTATATATCTGGGATTACTTAGTTTATACAAATTCCTCAGGACTAGCCTACTAACTGTAAGAAATGTGTTCTACAATATTTAGCACAAAATATAGTTTAACAGTAACAAAACAACATGGAAAAAATAAAAAGTGTAACATTGCCAAAGCTTTCTTTCTTGGGCTATGGGCCAGTAGAGTGTAACAGCAAGTTTTTGAAAATAGGAGTGTTGGTGTTTTGTACCATCAATAAATAACACTACTAGACATCAGTCAAGGGAGATTGCTTCATCTTCCTGGTGTAGTAAGTGATCAATGGATCTCTGCTGGAGTTTACTCTGGTATCATTGTATACGTTGCAAAGACAGTTTGTGTCACGTATAAAACTGGAGCTTCTCTGTTATATTGCTACTTATCTAAGTAGACAGCTTCGTACTGTGGTTCATTCAGAGTTGAGCTCATTTCCCCACACAATTCTATTAATATGTTTACTTTAAGTGCTCCATGGTTTTATCATTTTGTGCATTTTCCTCCTATGCTATGATAGCTCAGCCTTATTGGCTTCAATATAGGTTGCATGAACGGGGGACTGCATGTGTTAACCTCTTAGGACATTACCTTTTGGCTGTTTTGTACCCTTGGTGACATGGGCTGTTTTAACTTCTGAAGGGTTTTTGTTTAGCTGTCATTTTCTTCTCTCATTTACCCTTACAAATTATATTTTGTTTTTATTGGAAAAAGAAGGCATTTTTGTAGATACCATTATTTTCATACTTTTGTACTAGAAACAAAATCATTAAATATGATGAAAAAAATGATCAAAAGCATATTTTTCCTAACCTTAACCTGACAAATATTTTACACAATTAGAAAAAAAACCCTAGCTAAATACTTAATAAATGTTGTCCTTATTTTATAAATATGTTTACATATTTTTCTGTTCTATTTTGCAAGTTATAGGGCAATAACAGAAAGTAGCATTTTTTTGTTTCCTAAGCATTTTCTCTTACAGTGACCTTTTGACCCCAATCATGATCCTAACACAAAATCTAATCCTAGCATTTACACTAACCTCATGTTAATGCTAACCATTATGCTACCATTAACCCTAGACCTAAGGCTAGTGTAGCCTTTTTTTTGTACAGCAATGGTTTCTGACTACCTCCGAGCAATATTAGCGAGTTCTGAATGTTAACACCACTCATTCCATTGCAGGACATTCTATGTTGGGAAACAGAGTTGCTACCGCAAAGGACCTAGTCCATCCAATGTTGCAAGGGGCTTAAGAGCATTCACAGTCACAATAAATGCAGTGGCAGTGTGTTGATGGTTGCTCCAGGTATATGCGTACACCAATATATGCACGTCCATGTCTTCTCTTCTATCATGAAGCTCATTTTTTGAGAGCAGTTAGTTTGGGGAATTTTAAACTTTAGGCCAAAGTAGCCCATTCCATTCAATTCTCCAAAGAGTTGGAGCATTCTAAATAAGAATCACTGCAATTGTAAGGTAATGTTGCTACTGGTTTCATAGTACACTTGGATCCCAGCAAAAAATACATAATACAAAATTTGGGGCGACATTCTTCAATGTGCAGCAAACAATGGGACACCAAAAGTCAGAGAATGCTAGTAAATGTAACAATGGCTTGTCACTGCCGTTTCCAAGTAAAAGAGTATGCGCTTTACTAAACGCCCAGATACCAGAGAAGTTACCAGTAAAGGTTATACAGTCACATTCTCTAAGTGAGTTGTATTTGATCCATTATATATTTGAGTAATATAGATACATACATGACAGATAGATAATATTGAAAACAATTATAAATAGGTCTAAAAATCATGCAGTGCATGAACATATTCATTGAAGATTAGTAAACATCTCTTAGGAACAATCTCTAGTTATTTACTTGCAGACTTACAAATTATCGAGCATGAGCAGACTCTTACCACCTCAAAACTAATTTGACTCTGGACAGGCCTCTCTTAGGTGGCCTCCACCAGGACTCCTTCCAATCATCTGTCCAAATGAGCTACACATGCCACTTCCTTCTTATAAGCTCCATCTCCAATCATCTCAGTGCCACACACTTCTTCCCTCCTATCATCTCAGCACGCCTCTAATTTACTTACATCATCTCAGCACACTCCGCTCTCCCTCTTTCATCTTCTCATTGCCAATCTTATTTCCTCTGTTCAGTCAGCACCAATTTGACAGTGTGCAGCAGGCCGCCCAAGTAATCAGCAGCCCATCAGCTTCAATGCAAGGGAAGGAATAAAGGGAATGTGTGGCTATTGGATCCTAGGTAATGGCTCCTTTTGCCTTGGTTAAAGATAACCAGAAGCAACAGGAGAAAAATATTGCCCTGACCAGTCAGTGAATACCCCATTGAAAACTAAAACTCTAAGTCAAGCTGTAAACAGCCAGCATTATATATGTCGAGACAGAAATATATTGAATACAAAACAATATAAATGGGAAGGATTTGGGTGCAATAAACATGTATTTAAATTTAATTTGTGTGTTACTTTCATTATAAATTGTATTTCTATTTTAAAATTACCATATTGTCCCGATTATAGGCCGCACTTTTTTTCCATAATTTAAGTTCTTAAATTAGGGGTGAACCCTATAATCAGGGTTTGACGATTCATTATGGAGAGTGGTGAGAAATAATATTCACCAAGTGCTCTTTTTAGTGTTTTTGCGTTACCAGTGTGCGAACAGACTGAGCAGATTAAACAGAGCACTTTGTTGTTGCACTTTCATTCCTGAGGACCACATTAGAAGACAGACAGCACTACTGCACTATGGGGCTACTCTTCTTTATCGACTTTGATTGTGCACTGGAAGTGCGGAAAATCTAAGCAGAGCACTAGGGGCAAATGAAATCTCACCATCCTGAGTTGTCCAGAGTATAGACTGCACCTAATTTAAATAAATCTGGGGTGCAGCCTATAATTGGGACAATACAGTAATAATGTTCTATTACTTCTTTGAATGAGACCAAATATATGGGGACTTTTTAAATTATAGTTGTGTTGAATTGTTTAGCACATAGAGATTTTGCATTATAGTTTCCTTTGGTAACATATGATTAAAGCACATTTTTTTCACTGACTGAATGCCCCATGCTGTGTAGCTAATTGTAAAACACACTCATTACCAAGTAGTTAAATATGACTAAAAACAAGCATTTTTAGGAGGCGATCCAAATATTGACATTCTTACAAGGGTTTATACTAAAACGACCCTTTAGCATATGTTAATTTACTGTTCAATTGTTCCAGGAGGTGTAATCCATATTGACCATAGGTTAAAGAAACCGTGTAAAAGGCCATTTGGTTACTTGACCAAAATTATTTAATTCCATTATAATTGGATATGATGTACCATATTATTTGATGTAAGAAAAAAACATTCTACAGAGTTTAAAAATGCAAAACAACATAGATCTTTCAGCAAAGTAATATTTTGTGGTACATATGCATATTTATCCCTTTACAACTTTTAATGTGTTGTACTTTAAAAAGTAGTGTATTTATGTTTTGATGAGGCATGATTAAATACAAGCACCCCCTAAATATAATTTGTTGCACCCCTTTGTCTGTAGGCTACCCATCATCTTACTTGCTGCCACTAAGAATAATTTTAAGCATTCATTCCTATCTTTTCCCCTTTAATTTTAAGTTTTTTTTCCACAATGCTAGACTGTTCTAAATCCCTTCCCACAGTGCCAGTGTGCCCCAAATCACTTATACTGACAATTGGTGTGCCCCAAATCCCTTTTCACATTATCACACAGTGCAACATACTTTTTTTAGTGTCTCCCATACAGGGGCGGGCTGGGCCGGGAGGCAGGGAGGCAATTGCCCCCCAGGCCGCAATAATGTATGCTTAAAACGGCCACTTGACCATCTTTAACGCTGGGGCAGCTGCCAAAAAAATCCCCCCCACTTTCCCAGTACTTACCTCCTTGCTGCTGTCCCCCGGTGCTGCAGGTCTGTGGCTGTGAGGGAAGCGTTGTGCGCTCCCCTCCAGCCAATGCGCATTCAATAAAGTTTGTTGAAAAAAAACTTTATTGAAGACGCTTGGCTGGAGGGGAGCGCACAACGCTTCCCTCACAGCCACAGACGGGCAGATGAGAGCACCGGGAGACGGAGACAGAGCAGCAGCAAGGAGGTAAGTACTCAATATGGTGTGGATGAAAATCCTGGCATATTGAGGGGCAAAATCCTGGTATATTGGGGGGCAAAATCCTGGTGTATTGTGGGGCAAAATCCTGACATATTGGGTGGCTAAATCCTGGCATATTGTGGGGCATAATCCTGGCATATTGAGGGTAAAATCATGGCATATTGAGGGGGCATAATCCTGGCATATTGTGGGGGAAAATCCTAGCATATTGAGGCGGCATAATCTTGGCATATTGTGGGGGAAAATCATGGCATATTGAGGGGAAAATCCTGGCATATTGAGGGGGCATAATCCTGGCATATTGAGGGGGCATAATCTTGGCATACTGAGGGGAAAATCCTGGCATATTGGGTGGCTAAATCCTGGCATATTGTGGGGGAAAATCCTGGCATATTGTGGGGGAAAATCCTGGCATATTGAGGGGGCATAATCCTGGCATATTGTAGGGGAAAATCGTGGCATATTGAGGGGGCATAATCTTGGCACATTGAGGGGAAAATCCTGGCATATTGGGTGGCTAAATCCTGGCATATTGAGGGGCATAATCCTGGCATATTGAGGGGAAGATCCTGGTATATTGAGGGGCATAATCCTGGCATATTGAGGGAAAAATCCTGGCATATTGAGGGGGCATAATCCTGTCATATTGTGGGGGGAAATCGTGGCATATTGAGGGGGCATAATCTTGGCATATTGTGGGGGAAAATCCTGGCATATTGAGGGGAAAATCCTGGCATATTGAGGGAAAAATCCTGGCATATTGAGGGGGCATAATCCTGGCATATTGAGGGGAAAATCCTGGCATATTGAGGGGGCATAATCCTGGCATATTGAGGGGGCATAATCCTGGCATATTGAGGGGGCATAATCTTGGCATATTGAGGGGAAAATCCTGGCATATTGGGTGGATAAATCCTGGCATATTGAGGATGAAAATCCTGGCATATTGAGGGGAAAATCCTGGCATATGGAGGGGGCATAATCCTGGCATATTGTGGGGGAAAATCCTTGCATATTGAGGGGAAAATCCTGGCATATGGAGGGGCATAATCGTGGCATATTGAGGAGGCATAATCTTGGCATATTGAGGGGAAAATCCTGGCATATTGGGTGGCTAAATCCTGGCATATTGAGGGGCATAATCCTGGCATATTGTGGGGGAAAATCCTGGCATATTGAGGGGAAAATCCTGGCATATGGAGGGGGCATAATCCTGGCATATTGAGGGGGCATAATCTTGGCATATTGAGGGGAAAATCCTGGCATATTGGGTGGCTAAATCCTGGCATATTGAGAGGGATAATCCTGGCATATTGAGGTGCATAATCCTGGCATATTGAGGGGCATAATCCTGGCATATTGAGGGGCATAATCCTGGCATATTGGGGGGCAAAATCCTGGCATATTGTGGGGGAAAATTCTGGCATATTGAGGGGAAAATCCTGGCATATTGAGGGGGCATAATCCTGGCACACAAACAAACTTTGAGGTGCATAATCCTGGCATATTGAGGGGAAGATCCTGGCATATTGAGGGGCATAATCCTGGCATATTGAGGGGAAAATCAATATAATTCTGGCATAATCCTGGCATATTGAGGGGAAGATCCTGGCATATTGAGGGGCATAATCCTGGCATATTGAGGGGAAAATCCTGGCATATTGAGGGGGCATAATCCTGGCATATTGTGGGGGGAAATCCTGGCATATTGAGGGGCATAATCTTGGCATATTGTGGGGGAAAATCCTGGCATATTGAGGGAAAAATCCTGGCATATTGAGGGGGCATAATCTTGGCATATTGAGGGGAAAATCCTGGCATATTGGGTGGCTAAATCCTGGCATATTGAGAGGCATTATCCTGGCATATTGAGGTGCATAATCCTGGCATATTGAGGGGCATAATCCTGGCATATTGAGGGGCATAATCCTGGCATATTGGGGGGCAAAATCCTGGCATATTGTGGGGGAAAATCCTGGCATATTGAGGGGACAATCCTGGCATATTGAGGGGCATAATCCTGGCATATTGAGTGGAAAATCCTGGCATACTGAGGGGCATAATTCTGGCATATTGAGGGGAAAATCCTGGCATATTGAGGGGCATAATCCTGGCATATTGTAAGGGAAAATTCTGGCATATTAAGTGGCAAATCCTGGCACATTGTGGGGGAAAATCCTGGCAATATTCATTATAAAACAAGGAAAAGATGGCCATGGATGGGGAGGCAATTCGGTGGTGCAATGGGCCACTTGACTGGATTTGCCCCCCAGGCCTAAGGCTTCCAGCTCCCCCCTGCTCCCATATCACTTTCAACAGTAGGATCCCTGTCCCAGAATCACTTTCGTGCTATCAACCACAATCGATGCATTTAAAAATGGTCTGGATGTTTTTTTTATTTTAGAAAAGCAGAACATACAGGGGTATTAATAATAGAATAAGCATTAATAATAGAGATTATTAATCGAAGGAGAAATATGATTGTGCTTTCGAGTCAAGAAGGAATTTTTCCCCCTAGGAGACAAAATTCAAAATAGCTTCCTTAGGGGGTTTTGCCTTCTTTTGGACCAAAAGCTGGAATGATAGGTAGAAGGGTTGAACTTGATAGACTTATGTCTGTTTTCAACCTAAATTACTATGTCACTGTGTTACTTTCCAGTGATATGTTTGTCCATAAATCAATTTCTATAGCTCATTCCCTGCCCTAAATTACTTGTCTGTGTCATCCCTGCTTCTCAATCACCACCACCAAAATTCTTTTCAGTGTCAAATTGGCCCCCAAATCACAACTCTGTCTTACATCTTGTGTAGAAAAAAATAAAATAAAAAGTGCCCCTTATCAAAAATGGATGCCCCCCTCCCCCCTCCCTCTTCTCTAAATCACGTTCATCATGTACTTTTCCCTCTTTTTCATAATTTGCTTTCCAAAACATGAGTTCAGTTTGTTTGTGGCAAGAGTGGTGCTCAAACATTCCAGCCTGTGAAACCTCTCACTGCATGCATAAATCTGGAATAAACATGCATATATTGTATTAACAATTCACATGTGGAGAAAATATTAAAGTGCAGTATGTGGCAAGGGGTAATATTGCATTCATGGATTTGAAAAATCAGTCAGGCTCATCATATATAAATCTATCATCTTTAAATTCTAAAAAGAAGTATAAGAAAACAAATGTTCCTCTTTGGGTGGAATTTATGATAGAGAACCCTCTGTTTGGATGCAAGCAAGTGTTAATCAAATTTAACTACCTTCTAAAGAAACTGGGATGCCAGTGGGACATGTTGAGGGGCAGGACTTTTTTTTTACTACTGGACAGTGAATTGCTTGATTCTGGACACTCTGTTTTAAGTATACCATGCACAACTATTTTGTAAGTGCAATACATTGTTTACCTGTATTTACATCATGGGATACTGTGCCATTGGTTTTGTGTTCATCTTTTCAAGAATTTGAAGTGTAAAAGATTTATATATGATGAGTCTGACTGAATTTTCAAATCCCTTGGTGTAATAATATGCTTTGCCACACACTGCACTTTTATATGCAGAGTTACACTAGGTATGTGTTTTATTTATTTTTTCACATGTATCTGCACAAGTAAAAATCCTTCCGTTTGGATGCTTTCTTGTTGCCATTTGCCTTGAGAATCCAAGATATATATTAGACTGATATTTCAAATTTGTGAGTATTCGTAAGTCCACTTTGTGAAAATTATTATGTTTCATCATAATGGACATCTGATGTTGTAAATTATGCCTGCCCATATTTAGCACATTCCCTTGGAGGTTTTGTTGATTCCTTCAACACCATTTAGCTTATTGAAATAGCTGTAATTAGACAATTTTTTATAGCTATAGCAGAAATTTGAATTCTTCATCAGACAGAAACTTTCTGTATAATTTGCATTTCTCATTAAGTTGTGTACTGTGTAATTGTATCCGGAGTTCAACAGTTGCTGCAAATTACGGCTGCCTCATCACAACTAATATGCATCTGTTTGAAAGTTACATGTCTCTAGCAACATGAGGGCACAAACACATGTTTTGTCTGAGAAATGAACAAGCTTTTCCCTTTCATCATCCCTTCCCATAAAAATAGTTTATAACATACTTAAAGCATTGGGCTATTCTCTCATTATAATATAATATCTTCAATTTCCATTGTGCATTTTCTAAATTAACAATGTCAGGATCAGTCCACTTGTAATTCATAGCAACCATATAGCAACACTGTATTAGACAGATTGACTACATTAATACGATTACATAACAGAACCTCAGAGTTTATTTAGCATTATATGGCACCATCAAGACAAGATTCTACATTTTGATACATTGTTGCATTTTCCCTTATGTGAGGGGAAAAACTGCTTTCCATATAATCTATGCAGTAAAATACCCTACTATATATCAGTAAAGCACTCTATCCTGTGCAAACACAAATCTGTGTCTATAGATGGCAACTCTTTATTAAGGCAATGGCAAATACCTAAACACCTATGCTGAGGTAAGGTTAACACATACCATTAAGATACTGCTTTTCATAAGTAAGAGATTGTAAAACATTGTGCAGTATTTTTTTAAAATACTTCTGTATTTAGTTTGTATGTGTATAAATTGCATATCTTATGACCGTTTAGTCATATACAGATAATAACAGTGCTCAATCCATTCTGTTACGTCTATTAGCTGGCCCAAATGCAGGGGCAACAAAGGGACTTCATAGATATTGCCATTGGATGGGCCATGTGAGAAGTTCACTAAGTCATTCTCAGACTGCCGCAGTCCTGTACTGTCTTAGGAGAAGCTTCCAATTGCATAGGGCAGCTAGACTGGCTGTATGCAACACACAGCAACAACATATGCATAAAAGCGGGTTCACATGTAATGAAGGTTGTTGTGTTTTTGGGCCACCTGCCCATGCACAGCAAATGTATATTTCAGTTTACTTCTATTGCAACAAAGGAACAAAACACACTGCTAATCCTACAAAGAGCTATAACTTAATAGGGCCGTAAAATTCAGTAGTGACAATTAAGTTGGGGTCTTTCTAAAAAAAAAAAAAAATGCATTATGTAAATCTACATTTTATTTTAAAGGTCAGCTTATTCATATTATATTCAGCATTATGATAGTACAATCCCTAATAATAAAATGAATAAAAATATATGAAATATATGAGAGATATATAATTTCATGTCAAATAGGGGACATGGCAGCTTACGAGCTGAATGCTTAAATATATTATTTTTATTGTATAGTGTTAAGTTATTTGATTAAAAGAAAAACACATTTGAAAAAATGTAATGCACAATGGTTACTAATTCAATCAAAGATGGAAATTCTTATCACTATAACGCAGAAAGCTGTTTAATATGTTGTATCTCTTTCTTGTTAAAGCACTTTCTGTCCTCCAGAGACCATGGTAACCGAGAAGAATTAATTAGCATCAAATACACTTTCCACTACATGAGACAGGAGAATGTACAGGACAAATAAAGGTTAGAAACACAAATGTGCCCTTTGAAGAAAGGAAGATCTGTAATCTTTTGTTAACTAAACATTTTAAACTTGTGATGTGATATAAACTTCAAATATGAAATACCGTATTTGCTCGAATAAAAGACGACCTCGATTATAAGACAGCCCCCCCCAAACTTTCAAATATTCCTTTAGAAAAAAAATTAAAAGCCTGAATATAAGACTGCCCTATAGGGAAATGTATTACATATGCTTTTTCATATGTAATACAAATTCTGATGGAAAAAAATGCATTTCTTGTCGTTATTTCCTTTTATTTGCCCATCTGCCCCCAGACGTAGCCAGTGCATCGCCCCAACAGCCACATGCCCACCAGACTTAGCCAATGTTGCCCCTACCCTCCCCCCCAGACTTAACCAGTGCTGCCTTACCCTCCATACCCAGCTTTAGCCAATGCTGCTTCCCCCAGACTTACCCAATGCTGCCTCCTCCTCCCTCAGACTTATCCAATGGTGCCTCCCCCCCTCCCTCAGACTTACCTAATGTTGCTTCTCCCTCTCCATCAGACTTGCCCAATGCTTCCTCTTTCCCCTCCCCCAGCCCTTCCAATCCACATGGAAAAGTGCCTGTGGTATTAAGCCAATTCTCCCTAGTGTGTTGTCGGCTTTCATCTATAAATAGACTGGGTGAAAGTAAACTGCTGAGGGTCTCGGTTCTTTTTGCTGAAAATCTAACCCCTGACGACAACACTTAATTGTATATCTTGACCGCCGTCAATATGGGTAGGTGTTTTTTAATGATATTAGTGATCTGTGTAAATTGAGGACTATACGAAGTAACAAAGGAAGGTATATTTGTTCCGTATTCTTTCATGTCTTTGTTTCTATCTTTATTGTCATTGTTACCTTTTTTGTTATTAATGTTTTCATATCACTCTCCTTGGCACTAAAAGTTAAATCATTGCTAATCAAAGCAGTCCGATCTGTAGATGTGGCAATTTTGATAGCCCTATCTATCATCCATAATTTGTAACCTCGTGCCAAAAGCCTGTTTTTAAGTTCATGATTTTGTTGTTTAAACACAGAGAGGTTAGTACAATTTCTTCTCAGAGTAATGAAAAGGCCCACTTGTATGTTTTTAATGACAGATTTGGAATGGCAACTAGACGCATGCAGAACTGCATTGCCTGCCGTGGGTTTTCTATAAGATGCAGTCTGCATGGTCTTAGACACAGGATTTCCTTTTAAGGTTAGATCCAAAAAAATCAATACTCTCTTGTGAATAGTTCATAGTGAACCCTAAATTCAGATCGTTATTATTCACATAATCAAGAATGTTTTTGAGTTGTGAATCAGACCCTTGCCTCACAAATAACAGATAGTCAATGTACCGCACATACGAGGCGATACATTGACTAAATGGATTTGCGTGGTCATAGATTTATATTTGTTTACATTTGCCTACATATCCAGTTTGCTTTTGATTCTTATTTTAATTTTTTATATGTATATGGATTCTCATGTTACCATTTGTTTCTATCTTTTTTATTATGTTAAGAGTTTTGGTGAGCTAGATAGAAGTATATACCAACTGTGTCCTCCACTTTGACTGTGGTCTTCTAACAACAATTGCCCTTCATCATATATTTTTCATCTCGCTTCTATTAGTTTTATGCCAAATAATATTAGCGTTCTTTATCACAGTATTAGAAGTAAATGTTATTACTATTTATAAGAAACTATGAGGAATGGTTTCCTCTTTTGTTATTAATTAATAAATATAATTTCTGTAAACTCCTTTTTCTTTTTAATGATATAGGAGGTTACTCGAATTTGGAAGGGTCCTCAACGGAACACACGAGCATGTTTTTAGTTACCGCAACCGGCAGTCATGCATGAACAGACAGCAAGCACAATTTTCGTATATACCAAGTCTGTCTATGACTGTTTGGTATTGCTGATGTCACTTTAGACATATATACTTTTTTAAATAATATATATTACATTGCACTGTAGTTTTCAATTATTGTTTCAATTTTATTTCTATTTTTTTGCATAGATTTTTCATGCATCATTTTTTGCTTATCTTACATATGTCATGACTATAATGATTTTGTTGGTGTCGATATTTGCTGGTATCCTTGCACATATGTTTGAAATGTTTGATCTTTACTATGGATTACACGTTTTCCTACACCATGTCTGTATAAGATTTATATTCATTATTCTTATTTTCACTACATTTTTGTCTCATTCACTTATATTGCATTTTTGTTATTTTGCCTTTGCCTATCACTGCTTGTTGTATTATGTATGTATCACATTGAATATATTGTATATGTTTTTGATATATAATATTTTTTATTTTTTTCCTTTTTCACATATAGATGTACATAAATTCACCATAATATATCATTAAAAGACATAGGACCATGTCTTTTACATATTCTCATTATTTGACCCAGCACTTTTTTAGTTAAATCACTTTGACACACCTGTATTGATCTAATTAATGTATGCATTGGCTGACAATATGTATGTAAGTACTCTGTGTTTACTTGTAACACACCTATGATTAAGTGTGGCAACACGCGAAACGCGTAAGGTGGCCTCCCCTTACCCCAATTTTAGTCCGTGCACTGTCACTTTTGATTCTGTTTTTATGGATTAAATAAAGCACCTTTTGTATCAATCAACTTTTGAGAGCGGAGTGCACAATCTGTTTTCTTGTTCTACGAAGTTCTCAAATGTCCTTAGGACTGCATAGAACGCTCTCTGTTTATCAGCGCAGCCCCCAGCTTTACATTTCCTTAAATCGCTCTGTTGCCGAACGTCTGGATTTGGGCATGCCCCTGTGAGGCCTTGCAATATTTCAGCAGGGGCCCAGAAGGTCTGCAACAACCCTCATCGGGTCACTGCCTCTATGTCACTCTGTGATCCGCACCAGGAACACAAAGTGTTTTGATGCTTTTGTCCTTACAGACTAATGTAAAGAGGTTAAGTATGACAGACTCCCAGGTACCCTGGCTGAGTACCTCTGTCAAAACTCTACTTCCCAACATTGGAACTCCAATTTATACAGGAACACATCAGATAACCACAGGTGGTTACATTAACACAAACAATGGACCAGGAACTAAACTCAGTTCCCCAACAGGTATACTAATTATCCTGACCCAAGCATACAATAACATAATTAGTTTAACATCACACCTTGAAGGTGCATATATTCTGACATTACAAAAAGCAGTGGATGACTCACATAATTAAAGGAGGACACTTAACACTTGGATATGCAACCATGATACATTCAAACAGTAACATTTTCTTCAGATCTCCAGGATAAACATTGCACATAATTGCACAGTGGGATAACTTTGTCTTCCCTGCATATACTTTAAAAAATCAAGGTGAGGTTCAGGGTAGCATTTTATACAATTAGCACCACCGTAAATACCCCAAATTGATAAAGGACCCCAAAAGGCGAGAATCACCAAGCAGAAAATTATATGGTTTAAAAAATGTTAGTCCATGATTTTCCAGGCAAACAGTTTATCATGCAAAAAAACAATGAAACAACTAACAACAAAAAAAACAATAGGGTTCAATTTAAGACTAAAAATATATACATTTCTATACATAATTATAGCATAGGGAGAGATTAGGACAATCAGGGGTACTGACCATCTCTTTTGAGAAGGGGTAACACATGACACAGAGTCCCACTTCATTTCCAGTTCTGTGACATTAAGTTATTAGCTTGGTAGTGTTTTATCCCCAAGAAGAGGTGGTATCTTCACTTACTGAAGTATTCAGAACATTGTATATATGCTATTTTGCAATGTATGTTATGACATAAATACTAAACAAACTGAAATGTAAAGACTTAATGGCCTAAAAAAATCCAATATCATATAAAAATAATACACCTATTGTTCTTATTGAAGAATCTGTATGTGTCATGCAAGTTTCTTAAGGGCTTTCATAAAAAAAAAAAAAAAATAACTAGAGTTACATTAAAAGGGGGACTAAACCCTCCTGTCAGAATTTTAAAGATATTGTCTGTCTAATTAAAAAGGCTTCGTACAATGCTCCTATTTAGCATTATTCAGATTTTTTTGGGATGACCGATACTGACTTTCCGGGTGCCATGTTGCAAAGATGTTTCTGCGCTGATTGGTGTGAGGTGTCTATGATCCTCTGTATCATAAAAAGAAAAATATAAGGTGTATATATCTGCCTATTTGAGGTTTCTACAGAGCTGTACGAAAAGGAAATCGTTGACTAATTATCATATGTCCAAAGTGCTGGGGAAGAGGCCTCAAAAAGGTGTATGTGAACTCGGCATGGTCAGTTCATAAGCTGCAGTAAAACAGTGTCCTTCTACTAATTATAAAAAGTGCATAGACTGCACATGCTCTCTTTCCACTCATATACCCCTTTGAGTTAATTAATAACTATGTGTCTATGTGTAAACCTTGTAGTTAGTCAGACAAAAACAACTGAAATTAGGCTTCCTGTTCTAAATTTACTCCTTACCAGTATAAATATACATTCCTCTAAATTCAAGAGTGGTACAGTTAGTAAAAAAAAAAAAAAAAAAAAACTACTCCAGAAAAAAACTTAGCTTGGCCTAAAGTAAAATCAGTCTTTTTTTTTTTGACAAACTTTTTTCTGGAAGAGAACTTTCTTAGCGATGGGTGAAGGAAGCATTGGGGATGTGAATAAAATCAAGCAAACTATTGTGTTAAAAGAAAGGCAGTCTATATAGACAATGATGCACAGCATATCTTTTGTTATATAAAGCAAGTCAGAGTATTTCTGTCCATCAATTAGAAAGAGATATAATGAAGGTATAATAAATGGAAACTGTGGGGAAAAAAAGATGTTCACTGTATGATAACAGATACAAAGAAACACGCTTTATAAAGTTCTGTGCAAACCAACAAGTGATGACAAGATCTCAAAGGAAAATATGAAAACAACTCATGGGTTGTGGTAGGATAAAAAAGAAATTGTGGCAAAAAAAAAAGTAAATATCACATAGGCCGAAGTTGTTATAGTCCATCAAACTCCCTGGTATATTATTTAGATCTGATATTTTTATTTGTGTGTTTGACATTTTGTGTGCTATTTCTTGGCAGTACAGTCATATATATCATCCTAATTCCTAAACATGAGAAATTGTTAATACATTACATCCATAAAATTTGTATCTGGACCATATAGTTTATATATATATATATATTATATATATATATATTTGGTCCAGATATAAATTGTATGGATATAATGTATATATGTATATGTATAAAACACACAAAACAAATGTTTAATACACTAAAAAAGTAGGCCAAAGAAATAGATTACATCTTTATAATAAGCTGATTTTGACTGACTAGATACAAAGATAGCCAAAGCAACTGTAACTTCAAGGATCTTTAGCTTAGTGCGCTAGTACACTATCATATGTTGTGCCACTGACACTTACTGCAGTGCTGCTGTCCTTGTAAAAAACATGATTTAGTGAATTTATTAAACACGGTTCAAAGCTCTGTATTACAAATATCAAGTTGTGGAAAGGAGAATATACACTTCACAAACCATCCAACAATAGCGATATACAAGTCATTATTTGTCCTCTGTACACAAGCCAATACAAAGAATGGAGCAAGTTCCAGAGCTTAACAATGTCATCAATGAAAATATATTACCGTATTTGCTCGATTATAAGACGACCCTGATTATAAGACGACCCCCCATACTTTGGATATTCCATTAGGAAAAAAAACTAAAAGCCTGAATATAAGACTGCCCTATAGGAAAAAAGTTCAACTTGTATTTATTGACATGTAAATTACTTTTTTAATAAAAAAATTATGATATCAAAACATGTATTTCTTGTTTTTATTTCTTTTTATGTGCCAATGCTGCCTCTCTCTCTCCCCCCTTAGTGTTGTCTCTCTCCCCTCTCGCCTCTGTTTCTGCACCCCCTCCCTCCCCTTGTCTCTGTCTCTTCCCCCCTCCCCTTGTCTCTGTTTCTTAACCCCTTCCTCCCCTTGTTGCTGTCTCTTCCCCCCTCCCTCCCCTTGTCTCTGTCTCTTCCCCCCTCCCCTTGTCTCTGTTTCTTAACCCCTTCCTCCCCTTGTTGCTGTCTCTTCCCCCCTCCCTCCCCTTGTTGCTCTGTCCCCCCTCCCCTTGTCTCTGTTTCTTAACCCCTTCCTCCCCTTGTTGCTGTCTCTTCCTCCCTCCCTCCCCTTGTTGCTCTGCCCCCCCCCTCCTCATGTCTCTCTCCCCTTCCCCCCCCTCCCCCTCTGCCCCCCTCCCTCCCCCTCACCTTTGTCATGATCCCTGGTGGCTAGTGTGGGCAGCCGGGGGATGTCTGCACAATCCGTGCAGATATCCTCCATGCTGCCCGACACCTCCGTCTATTATGACGGACAGCTCATCGCGCAGACATCCCCTGCTGTTAGAGAGGGGGATCCAGGTCCCCTGCAACTCTGCTGGGGACCTGGATCCAAGTCTTATAGTCTGACCTCAATTTGAGGTCAGATTATAAAACGACCTCGATTATAAGACGAGGAGGTTTTTCAGAAAAATATTTCTGAAAAAAACCTCGTCTTATAATCGAGCAAATACAGTAATAATAACAACAACAATAATGATAGCAATACCGATACCTAAAAAAGTTCCATGTTTAGTGTCAAAATATTTTAATAGGGTATAATTTTGAAAATATGTCTGTCACATGACTCCTACATGTACAAGTGTCAGGGATCACGTGACCTCCTGACGATCCTCGAGTCTACAGAGGCACGTGGGGATCGCACAAAGAGAGCTGGTGCTGAGGTGAATCTAGAGTGCAAATCTGGGAACTGGAGTGAGTCCTGAGTGCTGTTCCAATCTCGAACAGTATGTAAGGAACAGTATAAAAGGAGAAATGCTGGTAAGTATAAGTAAAACACATTTATTAAATTCTATAAAGTCTATTCACTAAAATTCAACTTTGGAGGTTGACTTTCATTTTGAGACAAAGTCAAATTCGCCACCTGAGTTTGACATTAAAAGTCAAACTCAGGTGCCAAATTTGACTTGTCTCAAAAATCGCTTTTATCATTTCACCTCCCATTACTTTCAGTGGGGACGATTCGAGCTTGGTTTTCTTTTTATAAGTCAAACTTGGGTGCCAAATTTAACTTTGTCTCAAAATGAAAGTTGACCTCCAAAAGTCGAAATTTATTAAATACAGTTTTTTTCCGGTAAGAAAATTACAGGCACACTCATTAGAAAAAGTGAGTGTGCCTGACATGCATTTGATTTATATTTCATATGGCCTACATTCTTTAAGTGACACCCAAAATAAATGAGCATCCATAGAAAACATGTTCACCAGATGTGCAGTATTTTTTCATGACATTTGTACTATACTATACATGCACAGTAATTTGTAATGTGTAATTTGTATAGCAGCAATGAGTTTTTAGAAAAAGATATACAACAGATATTATAGTGTGGTAGTTAACCACATTGTAATCTTTAGTTCATAAATACCTATAGACGCAGAACTAAACAAAAAATAAAATATGTACTTACACACAAGCTTGTAATGTATCCTGGGAAGTAATGGCTTTTACTGCGCTGATGCATAATGCAAATTGTTTCATAAAATCCAATGCAGATTTGCCACTGCAGCATACTTATTTCCAGATTAAATAAAGCAGAGATTGGTTCATGTGTGTTAATTTACAATAGACGTCACTTTGAATGCTGATGCATGCTTGCTTGATAAATATTTCAGTTTAGAAATTATTCTTCTGCATTTATGTCTTTTGTAAGTCATGAAAATTATGAATTTAATTGAAATGAATGACAAAGTACGCTTTAAATCCCTCTGTAAATGAATTACTAACAACAAGAAAAACACATTGTGATCTGAATAAAAATGTTTTACATAATGCAAGAGAATGAGAACATGGAGAAAAAGTTTGCAATGATTCTTTTAATTTTGTGGAAATCCTAAAATTTAGAAGGAGCTCATACAGGAAACTTTACAAAAGGCACCTTACAAATAAAAACAAAAAGTAGTACCATATTTACGCGAATCTAATGTGCCATTGTATGTAATTTTAACACCATGAATCAAAAAAATTTTTAATAGCGACTGTAATGCGCAGAGTTTACCAACTTATGCTTGCCTTTAACCCCTTCATGTCGGATGGTGCTTTGGTCCTTAATGACCAAAGCACCATCTGGCGTCTGTGTGTTCATTAAGTAATCGGGGCCAGGAGCACGCAAGAAGGGACCCGATCAGATTCCATTTAGATGGTCTATGCCGTTCTGCAGCTTTTTACAAAAAAATGTAGCCGAGGTTCACTTTGAGCGTCAGCTACATTTTCTGTGTCATTTACATGAGTCTAATGCGCCATCGCATCTAATTCGCACCCCAACTTTAGAAATCACATTTTGTTGAAAATGGTGCTCATTAGATTTGCGTAAATACGGTATGTTAAATAAAGACAACCCCCCCAAACTTTGGATATTCCTTTAGGAAAAAAATTAAAAGCCTGAATATTAAACTACCCAATAGGAAAAAACTTTAACTTGTATATATTCACATGTAAATAGTTTTTTCATATTTAATACAAATTCTGACAGAAAAAAATTCAATTCTTGTTTTTATTTCCTTTTATTTTCCCCAGACTTAGCCAATGCTGCCCCCACTTCCCCAGACGTAACCAGTGCTCCCTCTCTCCCTCCCTCCCCCAGACTTGCTCGTGCTCCCTCTCCCCATCCCTCCCCAAAACTTGCATATGCTACCTCTCCATCCCCCAAACTTGCTTGTGCATCCTCTCCCCCCTACCTCCCCCAGATTTGCTTGTGATCCCTCTCCCCCTCCCTCCCCCAGACATAGTTGTGCAGCCTCTCCCTTCCCTCCCCAAGACTTGCTTGTGCTCCCTCTCCCCCTCCCTCCCCCAGACTTGGTTGTGCTGCATCTCCCCTCCCTCCCCAAGACTTGCTTGTGCAGCCTCCCCCTCTCACTCCCCCAGACTTGTTTGTGCAGCCTCTTCCCCTCCATTCCCCATACTTGCTGTGCTCCCACTCCCTCTTCTTCCCCCAGACTTGATGTGCTCTCTCTCCCCCCTTCCTCCCCCAGACTTGCTTGTACTTCCTCTCCCCCTCCCTCCCCCAGACTTGGTCATGCTCGCTCTCCCCTCTCCCTCCTCCAGACTTGCTTGTGCTCCCTCTCCCCCTTCCTCCCCCAGACTTGCTGTGCTCCCTCTCCCCCCTCCCTCCCCCAGATGTGATCATGCTCCCTCTTCCTGGTGGCTAGTGGGGGCAGCCGGTGAATGTCTGCACAATACGCACAGACATCCTCCGCTGATGCCCTGCACTTCCACCGGGACTTCTATGATGGACTGCTGGAAGGTCATGTTACCTCCCGGCTTCGGTCATAGAAGACGAAAGTGCCGAGCAGCATAGTAGAATGTCTACGCGTATTGTGCAGACATCCCCCGATAGAAGTGCTGGGGAGCACCGGAGGATGTTTGCATGCATCGCTGACATCCACTGCTGCTTGCGAGAGGAATCCAGGTCCCCTGCAGCTCTGAGGGGGACCTGGATCCCAGTCTTATAGTCAGATTTTCATGAGGTCTGATTATAAGATGAACTTTGAATGTAAGACAAGGGACATTTTTTAGAGTATTTTCTCTGAAAAAATCTGTGTCCTTATATTCAAGCAAATATGGTACTTTATTTATGCATTTATTTTTGTATGTTTTATGAGATGCTAGAATAACCTTGGTTGACCTGCTTTGTAAGTTAGATTCCTGATTTATCTGCCAATTTCAAATATTTTCAAACTTATATCTCAAATTAAACTCAACACGTGTTATCCTTGGTGCTCTCCTAACCAGAATCTAACATAGCTAACCACACCAGCAATGCAATAGCCTTCATTAGCATTTCTCACAGGGAGAGACAATATAGATTTTATGAATGATAGTTTATCAATATGGAGACCAAAAAAGAGAATGGGATCTATCCATATTTCAAGATATGGAAAATAGTTACATTTTATGATAATAAACTTATTGTTCTTTGTGTATATTATGGTTGCATTGCTTTGGTAGTCTGTCCTTTAATTTGCCTCTCAATTCTCTTTCCTCCATCAGTTGCAGGAAACAACTGACTATTCAGATTTTTCTTCTTCATTGGAGCACCTCATTCCCCTTCTCCACATGGGAGCGATAACAGCGCAGCAGTTGGGTCAGCAGTGATGCTATTTTTCAATGCAAAATGTAATTCGTTAGACACCATTATCCTTTTACGTTTCAATTATTGTACAAATCTACATGTTTTCCATTATTTATCCTGTTTCTCCTTTTTATCTCAGAGTTAATAGACGACTGTTCATAAGCGAGTATGATACAATAAATTCATCACATCCCTTATTATGCCGTCTCTTTCTAAACATCAAGGTCTCCACTTATCTGAGCAGCATTAATAAGGTGTAAACTGGAGAAGGAAAGAATTTCTCAAGAAAAAGAATATCTAGCAATTATGTTTAGAAATGGTTACCATGGCAGTAATTTATATTTCTACAATTGTAGCTACAGAACATACACATGTATACCATAGGTGCTATTTATCTTTCAAAAGGCATTGGTCATGTTTGCTTGCACCAGAACTGCTAACAGATAAGTCAAAATAAAATCATGAAAAGGAAAATAAATGCCAAGGGCATATTTTTTCAATTTAGTTGTTTTTGTTTTGCAGTACCCTTTACGCTGGTATTAATGCCAGATTTTAGCTGGAGAATTGAATATAAAAGGAATTAAAATGTGGCTCTAACTCTGGCTTTCCACCACTCTGTGGCCAGTGTGACACTTTATAATTGTCTTGCCTGCTTATCATGCCAGTCTGTGCTTACTTGAAGCCATCCTCACCTACTTTAAACACAGATATTAAAGCAGATTATTTTAAATAATAAAAACAGATTGTAATTTACCAGGGACTTTTGGCATAAATGCATGCCTAGTATCGCTGAAACTCCAACCCATTCTGCGGTGCTAGTGGGAGGAGTTAGGATAGGATGTTAAGAGTTATGAAATACTAAAAATGCCTTGTAAAACTGACTAGGAGAAAACACATCTCAGCTTTAGGGTGTATATTATAAAGCTAGGAAATCAAACTCCACTAGGACAACACTATCTGACAAAATATTCAGATTTTTGATGATTAATCATCATCCTACTGAGTGTATGTCTTAAAGAGTTACTAACCTCCCCCCCATTTGTGCTTCCACTATAGAAGTACATATCCTGCTTAACAGTACTGAAGCATGCAGGCTAACTTGTAGTGCAGTTAGAAACACCATTTTTTTTTACATATAATAAACATATCAGAGCAAAACAGTTGTTCCACCAACAGGACCTGTTAGATGTGAGTAACTAACAGTGCATGCAAACCCCCCAAAATAATTTAAGGCCATTTTAAACATTTGATGTTAAGTAATTAAATAATTGTTTTATGAAACTGATTTCCATTACAAAGTGATATATGTTTAGTTCCGCTAAGACTTGGCACAGATGTGTATGACTGATACAGTCAACGATTGGCATAGACGTTCCTGTGCCAAGGAACTCATATTAATCCGGCACTGTGTGCCAAAAAGTACCAAGTGCTTTACCGATGGGGAGTAAAATAAGTAAGAATCTGATAAAATAAAGTAAAAACTGCTCCATGGGAAAAACAAAACACCTTTTTAATACAGCCTGCAGTCAGTAGAATAGAGTAGAATGCAAACTATAAGTGATTGATGATTCAAAACAGATTGTTTCCATGGTTATTATACTTACCTCCCATGGTTATTATATGTACTGGAAAGGAAAAAAAAAAAGAAATACTGTGTGGAAGAATTTATGAAGAAAATGTGCTCCTGTGGTTCTGTAAGCAGTGAAATAGCATCTTGTGTCAAAGTCATAATGTCTTGCTTTAAATTCAAAAACAAAAGACAAACACATTGGATATAGGCCATTTCAATGGTGGTGTATCTTTTTCTCTTCCGGTACTTGTTGTGCAGGTCAGCATAAAATAACTAACATTTGTAAAATGCCACCAACACCTAGAACTCAACGTTCTATCGAACAAAGAAAGACAAAGATCTGAAATAGTTAATTCTTCTCTTAAGGCATTTTGGGCCACACACATGATTCCTACTTCCCATCTGTTACATCTTGTTTCACCTGTGCATCGGCTCTTTGAGGTATAATGGGCACTTGCTTTAAAAAATAAACTTATGATCAAACATTTAAGGCTCTTTATGTTAATGATATTACAAATGTACATATTTAAAGCTATTCTATATATATAACCTGTTTAAACATGCATGTGCAAGCCTCATTTTCCTACACATTCTAGTATCTCTCTTGACATCATTTTTTTTTAAAGCGGTTGTTTTTTTGTTTTTTTTTCCTCTTCTCGGGGGGGGGGGGGGGGGGGGCAATTGCCCCGTTGCCCCCCCCCCCCCCCCCTGGATCCGCCACTGCCTTCTCGCAAGACAGACAGACGAACAGGTAGCTAGATAGATGACAGATGGAAATACAGACAGAGACAGACAGACGATCAGTTGTGGGCATTTGACCAGTAATGGACATTTCCCTTCAAAATTAGTCAAGTGTGCACAGGTAAGGTTTTCTAGACATCTATCAAGACTGACATATTTCTGGAAACATGGCCTAGTGAAAAATGTGCAAGTATGTCAGTTATGTGAAACAATAATAGTCAAATAAATAAATCCAACCATGCACTGTGCTACTGACAATGATCTCTTAGCAACACAAATCAGCACATCCCAGACAAACTGAGGGCTTAGCTGTATAAATTACCAGTTCCAGATGCAAAGTGAAATGAGAAATAAAGATATCAAAATAGAAATAATGTAAAACAGATTATTGAAACACTGGACAATGAGTCAGATCAAAACCTTTCTAACTAAATCCATTAATATCATAGGATCTAACCAATAAAGAAACGATTGAGATGGGAATTTCTTAAAGCCAAAGTAGATTTTACAAAACACAGCTACATTAACATAAGCTTTGAGATTCCCATCTCAATTCCCTGTATTTCTCTCTTTAATCAGTAGAGCCTAATTAAGTTGTTTTACTATGCATTTAAATCATGCTTGTCAACATCTCAGGTTGTGGGATGTAGTGGGACAGAGCCAAAAGTGGGATTTAATATGTGCTGTTGTGTGACATCATACAGTGTTGAATGACCCCACAAGATTGAGCATCAGCCTGTATCTGGCATCTGTAACTCAATAAATGCGCATTTAAGCTATGCTTGTCTCTTGCATACACATATTTTAAATGTTAGACTGTAGGGAAATATGATTTAAAATACACGGACAAAAGAAAGAAGAAAGAAACCCACATTTTTTACTTCTGGGAACGAAATACTAGGGAGCAACATGAGTCTCACTGTTCCTCAAAGGCATGCAGCTTTGTCATGGGCAAAGGAGTGTGTGCGTCTTTATGGTGTGAGCACCTTTATGTGTACCATGATGGTGCCTTTAACCCATTTAAGACCTATGGTGACTTTAACCCCTTAGTGCCAATTGGGTACCTCATGGAAAAGCTAAAGTACCTGGTACGTCTTGTGGTGAAACACACAAAGGCAGCGATTAACGTCCGCTGCCTATGTTTAGCTGGTTTTGCTGAAATGCCTCTATTTTGAGGCGTCCAGAAGCAACAAAATTTCATAAAGATGAACTGAACAAATAAATATATTTAAAACTACAATAGAACTTATTTAGACCATTTGGTTATTTCCCATGTTATGTGAAAATTAAGAAATCCCCATTTTCATGAATGTGGAAAAGAAAGAAAACCTTTCTATTTGATCTCATGATAGAAGGTTGCAAACCTCTTTATACATTATGAAAATTCAATGAATTGTCTCTCTTATGTATTACTTATCCAAATGTTATAAAGTCATCTTGTAATATAATTATGATTGTTTTGTTTGAACAGTACGCAGTGGATTTCTTTATTCTTGTGATCAATATTTACTCCTCCATTACAACACCCTATAAACAGTCAGACATTGGGGGGGGGGGGGGGGGGCAACATCAGTCTAATTGCCCCCTCAAACATGGACTGAGAGTGAATGTAACATGCGTGTTAAAAATGACAAGCTTAACTTACTCAATATTAGGGAACAACAGGGTAGTAAGCTGACAGCTCAGATTTCGCTGAAGGAGGTCACCACATGCATAGCACAACTCCCACACAATAAAGCACCAGGCACAGACGGTCTCACCAATTTATATTACAAACAGTTCTCAGACATATTGGCCCCTCAAAGTTTTTTTCAAGCTTGTAGCAGGAAGGGGAAATTCCCACCTTCCATACTCTCCGCCTACATAACTACGCTACCAAAACCAGGGAAACCCCCACATCCTGCCCGAATTTTAGACCAATTTCCTTACTTAATAACGACATGAAAATCTACGCTAAAATATTAACGAATAGGATCAAAGAAATACTTCCCACACTATTACAGTACAAATCAAGTGGGGTTCGTAAGTGGACGTCAGGCATCAGACAATACAAGGAAGGTGATAGATATTATTTCATGGGTCTGTAACAAACAAACGCCTAACCTCATCCTTGCCATAGACGCAGAAAAGGTGTTTGACCGCCTCCATTGGGGTTATCTTGAAAGAGTGCTCCAGAAATTTCAATTCCCACCTGAATATATTAAAGCGGTATTAGCCCTATACTCCTCTCCATCAGCGGCCGTGTCATACACAGGGTTCCTATCAGAACCTTTTAAAATTTCAAATGGATCTAGGCAGGGGTGCCCGCTCTCCCCAGTACTCTATGTTCTTGCGTTGGAACCGCTGGCTGCTGCCATCAGAGCCCCCCCTGATGTCCATGGTATAGCCTTTGCCTCTCGGCAAGAGTCAAAATTAGCTCTCTTTGCCGACGATATATTGATTGCTTTGTCCCAACCTGAACTATCACTCAGACACTTACAAATGTTGCTGAAAAAGTTTAGCTCCATATCATATCACAACGTGAATGAATCTAAGACGCAAGCCTTGCCTCTGGGGATACCTCTTAACTTGCTGAACGTTCTTAAATCGGAGTATACATTCGACTGGAGAACAAAATATATCTCGTATCTTGGTATCAAATTAACGAAAAACCCACAAGATCTTATGGAATGTAACATAAAACATCTTTGGAAATCAATTAAGCAAGATTTAGGAAATTGGGCACAAATGTTTCTCACATGGCTAGGGCGAATAGCTGCAATTAAGATGACGATAATACCTAAGTTTTTATATATGTTCAGAACTTTACCAATTCGCATTCCATCAGTATTCTTGAAAGAGGTCCAAGCTGCTTTGCTTCAATTTATTCACGGTCATAAGCCAACCAGGATTGCTAACAAATGGATAATGATTCCTTACTCTCAAGGAAGATTAGGCGTACCCTCACTCAAAAAATACTACAATGCGTCTAGAATGGCGCAATCACTACTGCACCATTCTAGGCCAGGTATGGTGGCATGGGTGGATATGGAAGATTCGCTCATATCTCCGCACAGGGTATGCAAAATGTTGTGGAAAACACGAACACAAATTTTAAGACTTAGGAGTTACTCCCAAGTATGAATATGTCATATGATATATGGTCGGATTATGCATCATTTATTGGAGAACTAAATAAATTCACTCCAGCAACACCCATAAAAACCTTGGAGTTATTCATTCCAAACATTGCCCTAAAGTCTTGGCAAGCAGCGGGTATTGTTAACTTGGAAGACCTATATACACAATTTCAATTAAAATGGTCTGAAAATTTACAGATCCAATACCAGATACCAAAAGGGGACTTATATAAATATTTACAAATAAGGCATACTCTGCAGAACCATCCTAATATCCTAACAGATGCAACACACATTCCACATAAGATAACAATGTCATGCATCCACATTTCCAAAGCTAAACAAACTTTATCAATGTGCTACTCAGCAGCGATGCCTCCACATATTTATTCCAATCTACCATTCGTTACTGCATGGGAAAAAGACTCAGGCAAGAAGTTTACGCCCACACAATGGAATCAAGCATTTGGTTTTCCCAGGAAGATATCACATTGTGCGTACCACTCGGAACTGGCTAGGAAAATTCTGTACAGGTGGTACCTAGTTCCCAGCAGACTAGCAAGAATGTATCCGAACTCATCAAACCTGTGTTGGAGGGCCTGTAGCTCCCCTGGAACTATGCTCCATATTTGGTGGAAATGTCCGCAAATCATGCCATTATGGGAATCTGCTTTCGAAATCATACAGAAAATAACTGCTCTACAACAAACCCCGGAGTTAGCCCTGTTGCATATTTTCCCAAACAAATTGTTTTTCCCTCATCAGATCATCATAGGCCATACACTTTTAGCAGTAAAAACTCTAATAGCTAGAAATTGGAAATCAATGGTCACCTCGTCCACTCAAGAATTAGAAAACCTTATAAATTATAATATACAAATGGAAAAACTCCACTATTATAATGTGGGGAATCTGCATAAATATGAGGAAGTTTTAAAGGCATGGTCGATGTATTTTGATCCAACCCCCTAACTAGAAGAAATTGCAATACTAAAATACTTGGTGCTCCTTCTTACTTTCTCTTTCTCTCTCTCTCTCTGTATCTCTCTTTTTCTTTTTCATTCTCCGACTCTTCTTTAGTTAACAAGTCCTTCGTTCTCAGACGAACTATACAGGTTTTTTTTTAGTTATTGTAATTACCATTCGTCTGAATTTTCATAAAAGATTATTAGACAGTTACAAAATGTATTTTGTTATTTTACTATTTTTATTAAGATGGTGACGAACCCTGATGACATTTAAAGCATTATTTTTGGCATGATTCAACTAGATACACCAAAGGAGAGTTAGAATGTACTCATTATCATTCAATAATACTAACATGTTTTTGATGCTACACACAATTGTATAATAGGTGTTTTTTATTGTATGTCAACTCATCCAAGTCACTGTCCTAATATTCTATGCATACTCTGTCATTCTGTTGAACTTGAATAAAATTTGAAAAAAAAAATGACAAGCTTAGATATAAGTGCTCACAGTTTAGAGAAAAAAAATCCATGAATTTGTGGCAATTCCAATTATTTAATAAATGATCACTAAGACCATTAGTTGAAAGTGTCTTGACTCTTGAGTCTTTAGATTCGGATAGACTTACATTACAGTAAAAGTTTGTCAATATAAATAGTCTACCATCCAACAACATATCTATATCTGATGCCTAATCTGCTTTTGGGAAACTGTGGTATACCTTTCTGAGTACAGCTGAAGCTTAAACCCCAGTTCCCCAAGCCCACTACTCCGCTGTTCTATGGCCTCTGTAAGAAGCAAAGAGATCATGGTGCTTGACCTGTTTCAGCTCTAATCTTGATCCTATTATTGTACATTCTCTGATTCTTCTCTGTGCCTGACTCCTGGTTAAGTTTTTGTATATACTCCCAGTACATATTTGTTTTCCATCTGAGGGTGTTTAGCTACCACTACTCCTACTTGGAATCCAGTCATGTAATGTATAACCATATGTCCACTTTATATGTAACTCTGTGCACTCTGTGTTATACATTGTATAACTGCATGAAACTTGCCAGTGCTTTATTAAAAAAATGCTCAAATTTCACTCCTAGTATTAATTTACACTCACAAAGTCAATATTAAAGATAGAAATGACTAACTACAATTACGGATTTTACAAGGCAATTAGAAAAAGTTATAAAGTACAAACAAACAATTATTCATTTCCAAAATCATTATTTCGATATGCTTTGAATCACTAGACAAGCAATTAGTACAACCTAATGGACTGAAAATACCAACACACTGTAATTTCAATAAAAATGTATTTGGTTTTTAGTTTCAATGAGTGAAATCAGAATAATTATTTTAAAATTATTTTCCATGTGATGCTATCTTGTGAGAATCCCTTCATGCAAGAGAGTATCAAATGGATCTCAATGTACCAAATACAACAGGGTGAACCTTTTTGATAAATGTAGATGACAGTTATTTTAGGATTTTAAATCTTAAAGTAAAGAGGAATTAAACCCCCCAAATTTTATTTTGCAGTATAAAGGGGTTTGGCTAATGCTTACCTTCTATCATGGTCTAATGTACTGGAACAAACAACTTACCTCAGTATGTTGTCTGCTTTTTTTTGACTACAGTGCCAACATCTAAGGGTCTACTTAATTAAAAGAGATTTGAAGGGAACAAAGCTTTATGTGTTAAACTTTGAGTTCCCAAAAGTATTTCAGAAGTAAATCTGAAATGTAATCTAATAGAAACAACAACATCAGTGGCATCCAATACTTTTTTCCAATTTTGCAAATATTTCTGAAAAAAATTAATTGATCTAAGGTGCAGTACCACATGTTTACTTCCCAATAAAACATATTTCATATGCAAAAATGGATTTGTTTACTTACCATGTGATTGTTATGCCACTTCTGTAGACAAGAGGGATGTTTGTGGGCTCTTTTTATTGCTTTAAAGTGCTCATTATAAAATTAGCTTTATATTTATGTAATTTAATTTCAAAATAAAAATACAAAAATTCAAAAAATATCACACTGTTGTAGTGGTTGATTTCCTCAGAATAGTTTTTTGAGGTTTTGGTGCAGTTGGAGGCATCGTGCAAGGTTTTTGGGGAGGATGGCTACTGCTACTGTTTATTCCGAGGCCTCCATTTTCCAGAGGAAAAGCTGGGAGAGGTGGTGGTGGTAAAGGAGGACAGTGATGAGGAAGTTTTCCTACTAAATGGACAGGCTCCCCATGTAGATGCACCTCTCTGTTTTTTATTTCAGACCGAACATCACAATCAGGACAGTACCCATGATATAGCACGTTTTCACTAAAACGTACACGTTCTCTTGTCACAGTCTGTGAGCACCGGTCCTTTTCTGGTCTATGTGTCATAGGCGGTGCAGGAAATTTGTCCACTTTAACATTATGTATAGCACATCTATCACCATTTGGTACTTTGGTAGGTCCTACAGGTAATCCACCATTCCGAAGCAATGGTCCATTACTTTTTACTGTGTTTGTTGAATTATTTAACCTATGAGTCTCTTCAAACTTCAATGGTGTCAACCGTGGTGGTGGTGGAGGTGGATTAGGCTTTCGAAGTACTGTAAGAACAGCAGATGGATGAGCAGGAGGAGTAATAAGTGGTGCATTTGCTCGTACCTTAATCTTGTCTAAGCTAGAGGCCGTTGTGCTACTGGAGCTGCTGTTCAGCGTGTCTGTTTTCGAGCTATCTGTCATCTCATCTTCCAGCTGTAGGTCTGAAGTTAGAGTGTCAATTTGGTCAACCACCTGTAGATACAAAAGAAAAAAATGACTATACAAATTTCAATAAACAATCTAGACATTTTTCAATAAATTAACATGTACGCTTTTTTTAGATATTGAACTAATTTGGAAGTTACTTTATGTCACAATAGCAACACAAAAATAAAACTAAAATGATGACAGTGGGCATGAAGCTCATCAATGCCTTTAGTAATGGAAACATAAATGATTAATGGTAATTGTTCCATCGGTTTGCTCCTTTTGTCTGCAAAGTGTTAAAGGCACAATTTGCATAGGTTCTACTCTATTCATTATAAGGTGAAATGGCAAACAAACAGTTATCTGCAAAAATCAGGCATTGATATCAGTGTCTGGAAATATTCCCATTATCTCGCCCTAAATGTCCTACTTTACATGGGGCAGTTCTGATTCAGCACTTGTTGTCCCTGATTCATAATCTGGTAGCTTGATTCTTTGAAACACCAGGGAGAAAAGTGCTCTGCGCATTTAACCATATGTGCCGTTGGTTGCCATTTGCCTGCCAACACATCATGATATCCCCTGAGGAAGTCCAAAGGACGAAACGCGTTGGGTGAGCTCTGCTTCTCAATTTGGAGACTACAAAAACTTTGTCCTTTGTGGACTATTAATTACTTGGACATTGCATCCAGCCCTGAGGCGCACGGATGACTGGAGCAAGTGACTGAGTTTTTTTTCCTGCTTTTTATCTGTGTATTTATTGTGGATTGCTTCCACTATATCACAGTTTTTGTTTTCTGTTGGAATAAATTATTGCTGAATACCCTGGATTTGGATTAAGAGGTTCTCCATTATTCCATGCCCTATTGGAGGAGGTGATCCCTTGGAAGGGGGCAAGTATTTCATTGTCATATATTAACCTGATTCCATGCTCCTGGGTTTTCTAAGGAGCTATACATTGTGAGTCCTTTTCTTACGATCATCTTTTGACGTATATGTGTACAGTACATATTGCACTATTTTTTGTATTTTTTATTCACAGATGCATTTTCTATCAAAATCATAAGTATAATTTTTTAGATTTTTTTAATACACGTGTTTAACACTTTGGTGTTATTTTGCAGTGTTGTATATCACTTGTCATTTTATATTCACAGCTTTATGTCAGCATATAATTCTCTGCTTATGCACTTATAATTGCACAAGACTTTGTCGATATTGTGTGCACGTTTTATGTGTTTTATCACACATCACTATAGAGTCTATTTTATTTATCCATTTACCAGAGGCGTCGCTAGGGGGGGGGCTACTGGGGCTGAAGCCCCGAATATCATCCCCATAGCCCCGAATGGATACTCTGGGGCTAAAGCATGCTTTAGCCCCGAGTCGCCAATCCTGTTTTTTTCCTTTTCACAAGTAGAGGGTAACTGTAGGGGTCGTGATTGCCACGGGACCTGCCGCTTTTGGTTGCCCGGGCGACCCCTGGGTCCACCTGTGTGTCACCCAGCATCTCCCCCTGCTTGTACTGTAGTGCGCCGGATATGATATGAGTTCATATCCGGCACGCTGTTTAAGCCCTCACGCAGCCCTGTTTGTTTCTGGCTGCGTGTAGGGCAGAGGTACCTTCATGGCGTGCCTCCATCGGGCACACAGAGATGAGAATAGTGCGAAGGGGTGCATGCTCCGCCCCCTCGCGCTCTTATACACCGGGACCAGCTGCAGGGATTGGAGGCAGGCGGTGTGCCTGAATCATCCCCCTCCCTGCAAAGAAAAGGTAAAGGAGCAGAGAGGTTGGATGGTTCAGGCACCATAACTTGTGAAAGAAAATAAATCTGTTGGTGTGTGTGCGTGTGTGTGTGTGTAAGGGTGTCTGGGTGTGTGTGTAAGGGTGTCTGGGTGTGTGTGTGTCTGTGCATTAAAGGGTCTGTGTGTAAGGGTATCTCTGTGCGTGTGTGTGTGTGTGTGTAAGGGTGTGTGTGTAAGGGTGTGTGGGTGTGTGTGTGTCTGCATTAATGGGTCTGTGTGTAAGGGTATCTCTGTGCGTGTGTGTGTAAGGGTGTCTGGGTGTGTGTGTGAGGGTGTCTGGGTGTGTGTGTGTGTGCATTAAAGGGTCTGTGTGTAAGGGTATCTCTGTGAGTGTGTGTGTGTGTGTGTGTGTGTGTGTAAGGGTGTCTGGGTGTGTGTGTAAGGGTGTCTGGGTGTGTGTGTCTGTGCATTAAAGGGTCTGTGTGTAACGGTATTTCTGTGCGTGTGTGTGTGTGCAACGGTTTCTCTCTCTGTGTGTGTAAGGATGTCTGGGTGTGTGTGCATAAAAGGGTCTGTGTGCAAGGGTTTCTCTATCTGTGTGTGTGTAAGGGTGTCTGGGTGTGTGTGTATAAGGGTATCTGTGTGTAAGGGTTTCTGTCTGTGTAATGGTATATGTGTGTGTAAGGGGGCCTGTGTCTGTAAGGGTATTGTGTGTGTGTATAAGAGTGTCTGTATGTGTATAAGAGTGTTTGTCTGTGTGTAAGGGCTTCTGTTTGTGAGTAAGGTTTTCGTTGAATAAAGGCGCATTTAACTGCCACTCTGCCCCCGTGCAACCTGCCCTGTTACACCCAGCACAAAAAAGCAGGGGGAATGTCTTTCCCAGAAGCGCTCTGCAGCCAGCGGGCACACGCACGCACCTAACCCCCTATAGGCTATACCTGTCATATTTGTTCTTTGTGACCTGAGCTTGGCTCATCCTTGTGGGACCACGTTCAACATTTCCCTGGAGTTTGTGGTGACTGCTAGTGCTGGGGCCGTGGCCAGACTGCACCAGACCCAGCGAGCCCATGCGGTTACTTTAAGGTATTTTCCCTATTTGGATTTTTTACAGCTATTTTAGTGGTCTTTATCTCTGATGTTTTATGTATCTATATATTTTGATGCTCTGTTAGTAATGCATTTTATATTTATGCCAGAGAACATATGTCACTATGTTTTTCGTATTTTTGTGTATATTTTTTTTTTATGTTTTATTTATTTAAAATGTATTAAATTATTTTATGCACATTGAAATCATTAGAAATTGTCTATATTCAATTTCAAGACAGCATGCTTGTGTGTGTCTGTTGGAGACGTGTGTGAGACATTGTGTGCGTGAGAGAGACGGCATGTGTATTTGTGTGACATGGTGTGTTTGTGTGTGTGTCTGTGTGAGACAGCGTGCTTGTTATGTGTCTGTGTGAGACAGCGTGCTTGTTATGTGTGTTCGTGTGAGACAGCGTGCTTGTTATGTGTGAGACAGCGTGCTTGTTATGAGTGTTCGTGTGAGACAGCGTGCTTGTTATGTGTGAGACAGCGTGCTTGTTATGTGTGTTCGTGTGAGACAGCGTGCTTGTTATGTGTGAGACAGCGTGCTTGTTATGTGTGTCCGTGTGAGACAGCGTGCTTATTATGTGTGTCCGTGTGAGACAGCGTGCTTGTTATGTGTGTCCGTGTGAGACAGCATGCTTGTTGTGTGTCCGTGTGAGACAGCGTGCTTGTTATGTGTGTCCGTGTGAGACAGCGTGCTTGTTATGTGTGTCCGTGTGAGACAGCGTGCTTGTTATGTGTGTCCGTGTGAGACAGCGTGCTTGTTATGTGTGTCCGTGTGAGACAGCGTGCTTGTTATGTGTGTCCGTGTGAGACAGCGTGCTTGTTATGTGTGTCCGTGTGAGACAGCGTGCTTGTTATGTGTGTCCGTGTGAGACAGCGTGCTTGTTAGGCGTGTCTGTGCAAGACAGTGTGCTTGTTAGGCGTGTCTGTGTGAGACAGCATGCTTGTTAGGCGTGTCTGTGAAACATGGTGAGTGTGTGTTTGAGAGAGACAGTGTTTGAGACAGAATGGGTATGTGTGCAGCATGCATTTCTGTGTGAGATGATATGTGTGTGTAAGCTAAGTAATTACAAACCTATGTTTTATTTACTTGAATTTTTTCCCTTTTATTAATATTAAGTTGTATATCTGATATTATATACTTTGTAAATAATGCTGATAAATTCTAGAATCTGTTAAACAATTTGATAAATTACACATACACAGAATGTAATGTTTAGGACGTGTTTATAACATAATAAATCCAAATAAAGATATATAACACACACTATAGTATAACAAAAAGTGTCTCTGTCTGTGTGAGACACTGTGGAGTCTATTCACTAAAAGGTAAGTTGGGCTGAGATGAACATTCGATCTCACCATTTTAACTATACATTGTGCAGAGACAAACTCCCCCGCTAAGCAAACTCCCCAGAATTGACCATGAATATTGTTTAGCTAAATTGGTGAGATCAAATATTCATCTATTCATCAACTCATCAGCAACTCGCCTTTTAGTGAATAGACCCCTGTGTGTAAGTCTTCTCATTGACATAATATACAAAAAATTATGCATTCAGTGCGCATTGGCATGATATACAAAATGTATGCATTTACTGATCATTTGCATGATATACAATGTTTATGCATTTTGGCAAATAAAAAGTTAAAACCCACTTATCTCAGAGTAGAATTAGAAGAGCATCCAGAGCTGGCAGTGGCATTAATAGAAACTTCTGAACCCTTATTACAAACCCCAATCATTTAGATATGTATATTGGTATAAAGCCTTGCATATAACGCTACTGGTCATTGCATCATAGCTGTTGAGGCTTTGGTAATCAGGAATATTGAAGAAAATAATGAGCACTTCTCTTGTCAGTGAAAAATCAAATAATTTAAGAAAGGGAAATAGGAACACAGCAACATGTGAAGGAAAAATTCACCTTATGCGTTTCGCATGATAGCACACTTAATCATAGGCATATTATTTATATACCAGGTCTTGACAAATTTAACTGAATTTTAGGAGCCAGCAAAAAAATCCAGGAGCCAGAAAATGGCACATACACACAATCACACAAACATTTACATGGAGTCACACACACAGTCAGTCACCAACATACACACACAATCACAGATGGTCAAATACACAGTCAGTCACATACACACACATACATACATTCATACAGTTAGTCACAGAGAGACACACTCATACAGTCAGTCACAGACAGACGCATACAGTCAAGAGCAGACACACACACATGCAGTCAGTAACTGTTTTTTATACTATAAATCTTTTATATGGATTTATTAGGTTAAACTCTTCTAAATATTACTTTGTACAGACAGACACCCATACAGTCAGTAACATACAGACACACACATACATACAGTCATTAACATACAGAAACACTAATACAGTCAGTAACATACAGACACACACATACATACAGTCATTAACATACAGAAACACTAATACAGTCAGTAACATACAGACACACGCAGTCAGTAACATAATGACAGACACACACATACATGCAGTAACATACAGAAACACACGCATACATTCGGTAACATACAGACACACACATATAGTCAGTAACATACAGACAAACACACACATACATTCAGTCAAATACAGACACACACATACAGTCAGTAACATACAGACACACATACACATAAAGTCAGTGACAGACAGACACACACACAGCTAGTCACACATACAAAGTCATTCACAAACAGACAGTCACATACACACACAGTCAAGAACACACCTACAGTCAGTCACGCATACACACACACACACTTACACCCAAGTTTTTTTTTTGCTGTTTAAGATAAAAATAAAAAAGTACATCTATCAATATGTCACCCCACTTGCTGCCATACCTCATTACAGTCTGGTCTGTGCCTCTCACACAGACCATCTAGTCCTATAGAGCACACCCAGCATTCAGAAACTATAGTGTGGTGCGTGTGAGGACATACCAGGACGTAGGTGCACTGTATAATTCAAAAACAAAAAATGATCTCGGCAGCGAGGGCACCACGTGGGGAAAATAATACCCAGGTGCCAGGTCTAATTTTTTGGTGCCTGCGATTTGTTGCGCGCTGATATATACCCAAATATACTTATTGTTAATTGGCATCACATATATTCATCTGTATACTCGCCTAAGCATTTACTCCACTTCTATTAAATTTGCCCTGGGCTCCAGCCCCAGGTCTTTTGGAGACCTAGCAACGCCCCTGCCATTTACATTGAAGTGTCCAAACACTAGCGCCTGATTCTCCTCTCTTCTTTTTTTCAACACATCATGATATAAGGTTCGGCTGGAAAGATGGGAAAGATGTGTTTTAATTTGTCAGTTCAGTTTTACTGAAGAGGCCCCATTGAGTATTTGATTTCTATACATTGTATTCTATGACTTCAGGCATTTAATGGCCGTATAGTATTCAGTGATTAAAGGTATAGAATATTATCAAAAAGCAAGTTCTCATCCCATATAGAGCTTCAGTGAGTGACAGCACAGCTGGCTGTAGAGAATCACTGCATAGATGCGAACAACCTGGAATTCCACCTCTGATCCTGTGCGTGTTTAAAAGACAAGGAGCTGCTACTTGTGTTCTTTTATGTTTTGCACATGTTCATCATAGGTCATTTTGGTTCTATTATTAACATTGGTATTGCAGTAATAATATTTATCTAGAAATAACCATCATACTCCCTAGCTCTGTACAATGGGCAAACAAAACATACAAATAGTGTTCAATTCATAAACTGGAACAAGATGTGAGCAGGGCCCAGATTACATCAGTTTAGCATAATCATTTACAAATTAGTTCTTTGGGCCTTTTTCTGCTTCTGTATTACTCTTGCACAAGTAACAGATGAGTGTATTGTCAATGGTGGTAGTTTTCAGTACAGAATTCTTTTTTAGACAAAGGAGAGGAACCAGGGACTGTAACCTCGCTTTTCTGATTTTGATTCATGAAGCTATACAAAACACACTACCATTCGGGCTTGACTTGAAAATGTAGCTTTTGAATAGGCTATGGAAATGCTCTTTTTCCCCCAAGTCATCGTTAATGTGCAAACTTTATTTGGTCATTATTTTCAACTTGGATGTCTTTTGACATTGGCATGTGTATATTTCAAGGTTGATAAAAACATTTTTTTAAAAAGGAACATCAAATATACTAGTGACTATAAAAAATAAAAAAAAAACTCACCAACTTTATAAATATGTAATACAAGCTTTGCCAAGAGCAGTTACTATAGATCAAAACAACTATTCTACAGTGCATTATACATTTTAGGAAGTTATAATTAACATAAACATAAGCATGCTCAAAGAAAGGGTTCAGACACGAAAAAATAGTTACCAAAGTAATAATGAAACATAAGGGATTATTTACAAGCTTCTAAAACAGCAATCCAGTATCCAGTATCATCTAAAAACATACTGCACCATAATGTAACCCTTCTATTGTAATAACACATGTAATCTTTGTGATACATACACAAACATTCCAGAAAAAGCCACGTGTAGCATGTGCTTGTTGAGTGTATCTACAGTGAGTCATTAATATACATATTTTTGCCTATTGTATTTTTAATTTTAGCGTATCCCTCTCAACTGTACAGTTTTATCATGGACATCATTTCAAAGCAACATGGGACTTTAAAAATTTACTTTTTTTCTATTAAAGAAGGAAAATATAGAAACAATTATTTACTATGCACCAACAAAAATATTTCATTTTTTTTTTTAAAAGCCTTGCAAATCGACATAAATTATTTTCAGAAACATTTATTTTCTTCCCTTTAAAGCAAGTTTTAATCAGCCAAGAGCCTTATTTTGTCTAATAAAGACAGTGTGTGAATGATGCTCCTACAGAGCACAAAAGTGATTTGTATTTTTTGGAAGTTTTCCAGGCTGCCATGTCAAGAGACTGCAACTCTGTACTGGTGTATCTGAGACATCAAGTATTCCTCCAACTGAGAGTAAATGAAGATCTCTTCCCAGCTATTGGCTGTGGCGGCACAATTGGTGTACCCACACAATAGAGATAGAGAACAGGTCACTTGACCGGCTGTCTCTCTTGCCACAGAGCACTACTCCATGAAATGGCAGCTCCAAGTCTATCCCTATGCAAAAGTTTAATTTTGATAGTGTCACAAAGTGAATCCGGATAGCCTCCATGACTCGAGTTCTTTGAGGGGCCTTAGGGCCAACTCATGCACCCAGATTGTGCCCTCTGTAATGCTAAACAAAAGGCAGCTTGTTTGAAGAAGAATTGGCTTTATGCTGGTTTAACACTTAACATTAAAAAGGGACAAGTTCCTGGAAAGTCTAATCCACAAATCCTTAAATCAAAAGCATCAATGCATGCAGGAACTGAAAATTAAATATCTATATGTGATATGTAACCATACAAAGACATACACAACTGCATTACACAATTAAAGGTCGATTTCAGTAGACTTCTTTTCCCCATTAACAAACAATAGCAGTTAAATGTTAACTTCTTCAGTCAGGAGTTGTAGGATTAACAAAAAGCAAATAAACATGTTTGTCCTAGGCAAACAAGGACTTTTGATCTCTGTCCTTATTTTCAATTTATTCTAGATAATCACTACTTGAATGCTACTCAGAGAAAGAAATAAAAAAATTCAAGACTAATTAATTAGTTAGTTGTGTTCATGCCATTAAGTCTTACGCAAAAGGTCCTATGCCTAGGTTGACTTCTATTCCTACAACAATAGCAATAATGATGATCTTGTTTATAAATGTGTAGTATTAGCACTTAGAATGTAGACAATCTTTTTGGGGTGGACAACAATATATAAATATTTTATACACAACATCTGACCTCCAGCCAAAAACTGAAAATAAGATTAGACAAAATAATGACGATCACAAATGTATTAGCTGCCACTGATGAAATATACAATGTGATTGTTCTTTTATTTTTTTATGTTGGTGGTAAACTTTACAACAATATTATCTCCCAAGTGGAGCAGGGGTAGGCACCAACATTGTTCAAGGTGGACATTTACTGAAGTTTGTGACAGACAATTTAATGATGTTATTGTTATAATTGCATACATTTTAAGGTAATTTTTTTGTTTGTTGTTTCGATGAATCACGCACTTTTTAAATCCCTGTTAAGGCACTTTAATATTACTAAATAGGAGGCTTTAACCCCTACGTGATGCATAGCACAGCATAGAACTTCCAGCATTTAACAGCTCATTACGGCACCCTGAGATGAGCTGTGCTTGGATCCCAATGCAGGGACTTGCAGTGGGATCCCACCTGTCAGATGAGGCCACTATGAGTGGCCTCAGTCTGACAGGGAAAATGTGGCCAATGCTCAAAGTGAGCACTGGCTACATTTAACCAAATCGAGCTGTGTCCGAACTTCCGGGTTTGGGTACGCAATATTTTGGCAGGGTCCCACAGGGTCTATTAAGACCCTGATAGGGTCTCTGCCATTGAGTCCCTGGATACCGATCACCTTGATCGGTGGCCAGGAACAAAAAGTGAAGTTTTGGTTAGTCTGGGACGCAAGCATCATGCGTCATGAAGGGGTTAATAGACACACAAGTCACAATTGTCCTGCAGGTGAAGTGAGATTTTGGGAATAACTGGAAATGGAGGGGATGATTTGAAGTGGGTATTTTTCCATTCCAGAGATTTTGTTATATTGTAATTGTTATATTATATGTAAGCCTTTTGAGTGTTTAATAACGTTGAGTGTTGAGTAGTGGATGAAGCTATGCATAAGCTTGGTTATAACACCAAGAAATTAGTTCCTGTCTTAAAGGGTCTGGTAAGAACCTTTCAGGGAATGTTGGGTAAATATAAACTATACAACACAAACCTTTAGCAAAAGATTACATCATTTTATCTCACAGTTCCTATTTAAGAATTGATATGATCTTGACCAATAAAAACTCCATTAGAGAATGCAAAAACATAAACATTGTAATGTAGCTTGGTTTAATCCTGACTAGAGTTGAGCGGACACCTCGATATTCGGGTTCGGCGGGTTTGAATCGCCGAACCCCGAACTCCAACCCGGACATACAGTGGAATGTCTGTGTTTGGGTCTAGGGTCCAAAAATCCTAAATGTTCGGTACGAACCCGAACTTTGCGGTTCGGGTTCGCTCTACTCTAATCCTGACTTGTAGAGATCCACGAACAACTATAAAAGGAGCAAATAGTAATAGAGATTATATGCACATTGTTACTGAATCAAAATAATTTGGATTGAATCTCCACAGCATTTAATTTCTTTTTTGAAGAGAATTCCATTTTTGTCTAATGTTTGGTGCACTGTCGGAATTGTAATAAAGAAAATTCTGATAAACTTGATAGCCCATTCTAGATAGAAACAGGAGTTTTAGCCTATCTGTACTACATGTCAAACTTTATAATCTGACTAGGTTGAACAAGGGTTCTGTGGATGCGGCCTTAATTAAAGAAACTGACCAAGTGAAAAACGATATAAGAGAGCAATTGCTAAAAAAAAAAGCTAATATAATCACGAAAAAAGTGAAAAAGAAATGTTTCTTTATGTGTAATCAAGCAGAAAAATTATTTAAGAACACAATTTGAAGGCCTGAAAATTTAAGATTATAAATAGATATAAGGTATGTTTGCGTGCAGAAGCAATTGGTGCCGCTTTTTATTCATCATTACATAATATTTCAATGCACGGACTACCTGAAACATATCAGTCTTCAGCATATTATAGGAGAGCTGTTAAAATTTTTGGAACCTTTTATTACACTGGAGGAAATCAATAGACTCCATGAGTCTTGAACATTTTTATTAAAAAAAAAAGTCTAAAATGATTATTCTTTATGTGACAAAAATTTACATTTCCGAGAGAAAGTTATCCGTCATTTCATCCACGAAGATCAAGTAGGGTTTGTGAAAGGTCGTCAAGCTAACTGGAACTCACAGAAAACCATTGACCTAATAAAATATGTAATGGTCCATAAATTCCAATGATAGTTCTCTCACTTGATCATGTCAATTTGAACCTTTTTGGAAGAAGTTCTGAAAGCATTCAAAGTTGGAAATTATGTAATTAAAATCAATATATATGGAATTTTTGGCTAAAATAGTTGGACACTGTTTTAACTCTGGCTGGCTCAATATAAAAAAACGTGACAATGTTGTCTCCTTGACACTCTCCTAAATAAAATGGCCTTAGGACTTTTATTAGCTAAAATTCATCATATAAAAAGTATAGCAGGGATATTAGTGGGGAAATGGATTAGTAAGTTAAGTCTCCATGTTGATGATATTTTGTTGACACTCTGATCTGATCTACTAAATTCAGTAATTCAAGGAATTTAAAGATATGGTCAAATTACAAACTATAAATTGAATATTGGTAAAACTCAAGCATTGTGTTTAGGTTAAAATTTAGAAAGACAAAATAATTTGAGGGACAGTTTTGTATGTTGCTGGTCTACCAAGGGCATTATTTGGGAATAATAATTTTCCCTAAATTTGAAGATTAATTTGATTTGATTCTTTGTTTAAAGAAATGTCTAGGCAATTATGTGAATTGATTTGAACATATCTTGGATGGCAATAATTAATTTTATCAGGGCTTACATCCTCACAAAATGGCTTTATTTTCTTAATATGATTCCTTTTATAAAAAATAGAGATCGGCTTTCCCGATTTATCAAAATAGGTTGAAGCCGGTATGTTGATGTAACAGTTTCCACAGTGTTTATTTTGGCTAATGTAATGTCATGTAAATTATGTGTCTGTTAGAATTAGAATAATGATGATTTTTAAAATTGGGACCAGGTTGTTTTGTATATTTGATTATGTCCTTTTGTCATTTAATGACATGTTTTCGTAAAACTGTATCGATTGAGTATATCTATATGTTTGTTTTGTAAGTTTGTGTATTCATAAAAGAAATAAAGTTTATAAAAAATAAAACAGAGATGTAGGCTTAAAGTCTTAAAGCAGCAACCGCGGCCGAATTCTTAAAGCGGCCATCATGGCCAAATTCTTAAAGGCAGCATCCAGCTGCTCCAGTGAAGGTGGTGGCTGAAATCATGCATCGCTGCATTCCAAGCACTTGAAACAGCTGAGTTTATCACGACTGTATTCCATGAATGTGTTTATTCTTTTCAGCTTTGAAAAGCTTAGCTCTTAGTCTGGGATTAACATCTGACTTCATTGTGCTTTTCATCATTTTACCTTGCCCAGACGAGGACCTAACCTCCAATTGCAGAACAAAGTTCTGTCCTCTTCATAGTATTTGGTCAGAATATGGCACACAAAACACACACACTGGTGCTGCCCGGGCCCCATGGAAACATCAGAGAGTAGGCCCTATACAGTATACATATACAACCAATTCAAGTGATAATAAAAGGTGGGTAAACAACACCAGACATTTCGGTAAAATGGTAGGAAAATGAAAACTAATAAACCATTGTCGTGTGTGCTAACATGCATACATTCAAAAACACAACTTCTCCTTGTCATGTGGTTTAGAATCCTAGCGTCCAACCCTTTCACAGTAAAAACACATATTGCGGTTAGGAAGTATTGATCTAATGCAAACATATGTACACAATTACACATTATTCCAAATATGGTGCATGACTGTGCGATGCCAAAATGTCTATCTGTAATAAAAACACAGGGGCATGCTGGATTATAATGGTGCGCAGTGTATATGAAAACACTGTGATCCTTTTATTGTAAAAGGTGAATGTATTCCTTAAAAATGATGATTTGCGGTCCTTGAGAGTACTGACAATTCTTTGTGGAACCTTTTCTTTTGTAGCCCAGTATGACCTCGCATGCAATCTACTCCCTTTCATGTGCCAGTCAAGACTTTAGCTGAAATTTAAAGAACCAAAATCTGTATTCTGTGTGTTAATAACTTTTCCAAACTCTGTGAAACAGTATTTTTATCAATACTAAACTATCCCCAACACAGCATGATACTGAGGATTCTTATTTAGTCTTAAATAACCTAAACCCTGTGCTCTGTATGTCATTCCTGTTTCATACTCCATAAACCAGGACTAGCAGGGCTTTTTTTTTTAGAATGTACAATCTTAAATATCCCACATTTCACTGAGGACTCTTATTCTTAATAATATAATCCCTGCATTATGTCATGTTCAGCCGCGTAGCCCATTCCTTAATGCTTAACTCCAGAGCTCTTCTATGAGAGCCCAGACAGACACAAATCTGTTTGAAAAAGCCACCTTTATCTCTTAAGGATGGTTGAGAAAGAGCATCATTAACAAATATTACAAAAAGGAAAAGAATCAAAAAAATCTTTTAAAGCAGTTCTTTGTCATGTCAAATAAAGTACTTAAAGTCCTTTAAACCTGCCCCCTATGTCATTCGGTGCAAGAAAACGAAATTATACTGATCAAGTGTCATTACAATTTAATGACTGAAAATTGCCCTTTGGAAGTAAATATAACTTTGAAAAGATTGGAAATCATAAAAAGGTGTAAAGTGTGAAAACAGAGAACAATCACAGGAATGAAATATGAACATTTTGAAATCAATTGGAGGTCTTTGGGTTTTCTGTGATATATTATAAATTGGAAAATGATTTCATGCTTCTGCTGTTGAATATCAGCTGCACTACATAGAGAGAGGTTTTGTTTCTTAAAATCCCTTATCAGAGTGAGAATTCCAAATGTCATGTATTCAAATATTGAGGTTTCTATACACTGGTCCCACACCAAATCCTTTCTGAACCCACACAGTATTCCTGTAAAACTGCAATCTTATCTGTCTACTTAATTTGCTTCCAGGCATCTTGAATATATGGTGTATGCCGTGCTGAACTATTTTTTAAAATTAGAACTTGAAGTCCTTAAATGATTTCCCTGCTCTCAAAACTCTACTCTACAGAGACTGCACCAGCCAAAGTGACCGAGGTTCTGTTTTAGGTCGTGCTCTCGTCTTGACAATGTAATAACATACTTTAGATTTGACTACAATATGAATAAATGGAACTATATATATCCATGATTCTGAGCTTTCCCCCCTGGATTATGTCACTAGCTGTCTCTTCTCTGTCTCTGTCTGGATGCCTGGCAAGTTCTTAAAACCCAACCTCTCCAAAACAGAATTTCTCTTTATAGCATGGTCTCAGTGGTACATCTTCACTGGTGCCATTGTTGGCTCCATTGTCTCCTTTATGCCTAAAATCACTTAAATCCAATTCCAGTCAAATCCTTTTGGATTCATGAGAGAGGCTAAACCCCTGCATTTAATTGCTGTGTTTTAACTCTTGTGTTTATCCTGGTGTTACTTTAGGTGTGGCATCCTTGAAAATACCTGCGACCCATTGTCACCTCTCAAATCTGTTGCAGCATCCCCACTTTCTGTGGGGTGCATGCACCTACATTGCGAAAACCGGAAGTCCTGGTAGACAGCTCCATTTGGAGTATTGAGTTAGGACAGAGATGAGTCCTGGAAACCGAGATGATACTGGAAAGAAGATTGGGGACAGATATGCGGCAGGAGAGTGTATTGATGACAGAGATGATGCTGGGGAGCTTACTGAGGACAGAAATGGCACTGGGGAGTGAAGTGGGGACAGAGGTGAAACTGGGGAGCCGACTGTGTCCCCCTCAAAACTTTCCTTCCTGCAGAAAGGCTTCGCTGTTCCCTGTGCTGAGTGGCAGTTTTCCCTGAAATAACCCTATGCATCTGATGTCAGGAAACCAAGGCAGGGAGACACAGGTCAGACAGTAAAGGTGGCAAAAAAAAATGGCAACAGCAGTTTCGTTGGGGTTTCAGTTTCCCTCTGAGGATGTCTGCATACAGTGTACAGTCATCCTCCGTTGCTTGCTCCACTAGTCACCTGGGTGATCTAGTGGGAGAAGTGGTTGCTGATATGGCACCCCCCATTGCATGGCATCCCCCCTTAGTATGCCACTGTGTATATATCAGTATATATTTGATAGTGCCTCCATTTTTGCCTGGATGTCTACTTGATGGCCTGAAAGTCAAACCACACCATTGTTAGGATGCTTAGGATTAACATGTACACTCACTACAAGAAAGACAAGGGGGCAAATTTCAGGTGGGAATTTATATTTCCAGATATTATATAGATTCAGCTGCTGCATTACCTAGTGATCTCACAAAAAATATAAGTAGTATTCTACTAACAGATTTTATAAAACATAACAGAATGGTTAGTAACAAATGTTAGTGACAGGTCTAATATAACATGACTAATATTGTATCACCTCTGTCACGTAACTGTTTACAATTAGAGTTGAGCGGACACCTGGATGTTAGGGTTCGGCAGGTTCGGCCGAACTTTGAAAAAATGTCTGGGTCCGTGCTCGAACTTGACCCCGAACCCGAACCCCATTGAAGTCAATGGGGACACAAACTTTTGGCCACTAAAATGCCTCTAAAAAAGTCCTGGAAAGGGCTAGAGGGCTGCAAAATTAAGTAAAATGTGGTTAAGAGTTGGACAAGTGCCCTGCAAGCAAATGTGGATAGGGAAATAACTTAAAATAACATAAAATACATACAAATTAAAAATACAGCTGAGCCATAAAATAGCACTAGATGGAATCTTTGATTTTAGCTTTGGAAGAACATAAATCTAAATCTAAAGCATGGCTGCCAGGAGGATCAAAAGAATTATCCATTTGAGAGAGGGTTGGAGTGCAGGGTATTCTCTTTCAGTTTATACTAAGTGACCCATAGGTTGAGGAGGCGGAGACCATGGCAGTGTAGGTGGAAGCAGCGCTGGAGGAGGAGGAGGAGAAGGTAGCCAGAATTTTTCAAAGTGCGCTGTGAGCACAGTATTGGACTGTTCTATTTAACTCTCAAATATGAAGTGCACCGCAAGACGCAAATGTACTATTTAGCACTAAAAATAATTATAATTTTTCAAAGTGCGCTGTAAGCACAGTATTGGACTGTTCTATTTGACTCTCAGATATGAAGTGCACCGCAAGACGCAAATGTACTATTTACCACCCAAAACTATTCGAATTTTTCAAAGTGCGCTGTAAGCACAGTATTTGACGGTTCTATTTGACTCTCAGATATGAAGTGCAGGACGCAAATGTAATATTTAACACCAACAAATTGCAGTATTTAAAAATGCCTAGATGTTGGCGTCTGAGCTAACAGAACAGGATTAAAGTCATGTGCCTGGCACATTTGCAAGTGCACTGCCCTCTCTGTGACACTGGGCTCAGGGCAGGGTACAAATATGTAGTATAGCACCCACTAAAATATCACTGTAATTTGAATAATCGCTGTAGTTTGAATAATTGCTGTAGTTTGCAGATTCAACACCAGAATTGTTTTTAATCTGTCCCTCACAGCTGCAGCATCCTCTCCTACACTAAAAATAGCTCATGTGATGTGCAGTGACTCCAGCTTATATATATAGTAGACATGTGCATTAGTTTTCCGACGAATGCATTTTTGTCCTTTTGTCTGAAAAACGAATAACGAAAATGCTAAACTAACGAAAAGCCGAATGAACGAATGGTTAATAAACGAAAATCATTCGTCCATTCATGCTATTGGCATTCTATAAACCGAAATAGAGTTGGTTTATAGAATACTAATAGCATTACATACATTCCATAAACCGACATAATGAACGACTTTCGGTTTATGGAATACATTTAATGTTATTGGTATTCTACAAACCGACTCTATTTCGGTTTATAGAAAGCCAATAGCACGAATGGACGAATGATTTTCGTTTATTAACCATTCGTTCATAGCATTACATGCATTCCATAAACCGAAAGTCTATAAACCGAAAGAGAGTCGGTTTATAGACTTTCGGTTTATGTAATACATGTAATGCTATTGCTATTCTAAAAACCGAAATAGAGTCCCCATTCATACGAATAGGTCAACTGACCTATTCGTATGAATGGGGACTCTATTTCGGTTTATAGAAAGCCAATAGCATTACATGTATTCCATAAACCGAAAGTCTATAAACCGAAAGACATTCGGTTTACAGACTTTCGGTTTATGGAATACATGTAATGCTATTGGCTTTCTATAAACCGAATCTCTTTCGGTTTATAGACTTTCGGTTTATAGAAAGCCAATAGCATTACATGTATTCCATAAACCGAAAGTCTATAAACCAAATTTCTTTTGGTTTATAGACTTTAGTTTTATAGAATGCATGTAATGCTATGCTCTTTCTATAATCCGAAAGTCTATAAACCGAAAGAGATTCGGTTTATAGACTTTCGTCTATAATTAAGTAACTTTGAAAGATACATTTAATCCTTCAGTAACCATTTGTATTACAACAGTGCCATCTACTGGCCAAACGTAACATTAACTGCCATTGAACATACTTTCGTTTTATAGAATGCATGTAATGCTATGGGCTTTCTATAATCCGAAAGTCTATAAACCGAAAGAGATTCGGTTTATAGACTTTCGGTTTATAGAAAGCCCATAGCATTACATGCATTCTATAAAATGAAACTCTATAAACCGAAAGAGATTCAGTTTATAGACTTTCGGTTTATAGAAAGCCCATAGCATTACATACAATGTATATGTATGTAATGCTATGGGCTTTCTGATTGGCTGCCCTGCAGCCTTTCAAAACGCTCCATTAAATCGCTGAACCCCGAACTCCAACCCGAACATACAGTGAAATGTCAGTGTTCGGGTCCGGGGTCCAAAAACCGTAATGTTCGGTACGAACTCGAACAGTGCGGTTAGGGTTCGCTCAACACTTATTACAATTTCCTATAATGAACATTAATAACAAAGAAAACCCCTTTTCCACTTTCTTGTACTGCTTTTAATAACACAATAGTCTGACATAAAACTATTTCAAATACCAAAAAAATACAATGCACGGACGTAAAAACTAGGAAGTAGTCCAAATATTCAATGTGCTGCACTAAGCATTTTGAAAAATGAATCAGCACGTAAAAAATAACAAAGGTCAATAAGGAGGATGAAATGTGAAAAAAGTTACAAATCCAAATGCAACTAAACCATCATGAAATAAATGTACTATTGGTGAATTACAATCTATCATTCCCCAAATGGGTGTGAAGATTAAAGTATTTTGCTCTGACTGTGAATGAAACAGATGGACAAATTGAGGAATAATTGAAAATAATTGGCGTATTACTATTATGAGTATACATGTTCTAATACATGTAGCATAAGGTGATTTCAATTGGAATAGAAAACACAGAGGAGCAAGATAAGTACTTACACGTGCTTAGTGGTAAATATACAGAAGCAGGGTAAGTGTTTTGCATAGTTCTTATTATGCAGTTTAAGTGATCTCAGATGCAAGGTAAGTACCGTATTTGCTCGAATATAAGACGACCCTGATTGTAAGACGACCCCCCAAACTATGGATATTCCTTTAGGAAAAAAACTAAAAGCCTGAATATAAGACTACCCTATAGGAAAAAAGTTTAACTTGTATATATTCACATGTAAATAGCTTTTTAAAATTTAATAAAAACTAATAATATAACAAAAATGCATTTCTTGTTTTTATTTACCTTTTATGTGCCAATGCTGCCCCTACCCCCCAGACTTACCCAATGCTCCCCCCAATGTTGTCTGTCTCTCTCCCCCAACCTCCCCCCAAGTTGTCTGTCTCTCTCCACCACCCTCCCCCCAATGTTGTCTGTCTCTCCACCCCCTCCCTCCTCCCAGCATTGTCTGTCTCTCTCAAGTTGTCTGTCTCTCCACCCCTACCCTCCCCCAATGTTGTTTGTCTCTCCACCCTCCCTCCCCCCAGCGTTGTCTGTCTCTCTCCCCCACCCTCCCCCCAACGTTGTCTGTCTCTCTCCTCCAGCCTCCCCCCAAGTTGTCTGTCTCTCTCCTCCAGCCTCCCCCCAAGTTGTCTGTCTCTCTCCCCCACCCTCCCCCCAATTTTGTCTGTCTCTCTCCCCCACCCTCCCCCCAATGTTGTCTGTCTCCCCCCTCCCCTCAACGTAGCCTCCCTGGTGGCTAGTGGGGGCAGCCGGGGGATGTCTGCACGATACGTGCAGACATCCTCCATGCTGCCCGACACTTCCGTCTATTATGACCGACAGCCGGTCCTTCATAATAGACGGAAGTATCGGGCAGCATGGAGGATGTCACTTCCGCCAAGACTTTTATGATGAGGACCCGGCTTCATCATAGAAGTCCCGACGGTCGTGCCGGGCGGCAGCGGAGGATGTCTGCGCGCATCGTGCAGACATCCACCGGCTGTTAGCGAGGGGAATCCAGGTCCCCTGCAGCTCACCGGGGGACCTGGATCCCAGTCTTATAGTCTGACCTCGAATTGAGGTCACACTATAAGATGACCTCGATTATAAGACGAGGGGTCTTTTTCAGAGCATTTGCTCTGAAAAAAACCTTGTCTTATATTTGAGCAAATACAGTAGGTTATTAAACAGATGGAGGGTAAATATCTTGCACAGTTCTTATTATGCAGTATAAAAAAGAAAAATATCTGAAATAATTCACCAAACTGGTCAGGTATTTCCTAGCAGGGTTTATTCAGGAGAAGATCTGGTTTTGGAAGTGTCTCCACAATCAACACCAGCGTTCAGCTTCAGGTAACCAACACAAGATATCATCATATCAAAACAAGATATCATCATATAGCAAAGACTAAAAAAAGTTTTACTTTTAAATAATAATTCACATGTAAGATTGAAAGAAAAATAAATTTTTAAAATGTATTTGCTTTTATTTGCAAATCTGCACCCCCCCCCCCTACACTAAGCCATCTGCCCCCCAGACTTAGTCAATGCATACCCACACACACTTACCCTACTTAGCTATCGGACCCCAGACCTAGCCAAGGCACCACCCCCTCCCCACAAACGTAAATGCATCCCACAGACTCCCTCCCCAAACATCCCTCCCCAAACTATACAATGCTCTCTCAGACTCTCTGGTGTCTATTGGGCGGCAGTTAGTGGATGTCTGCACGACACACACTTGACCCCAGCTCCCGGTAGAAGTACCGGACAGCATCAGAGGAAGTCTTTTTTTACCTGTGACCTGTGATTTAAATTCATAACAATTATTTGTACCTTATAGTGTATGTGATGAACTGTAAATGTGTTTATGCAAGAAAACAGTGTTAAAGTGACCCATTCTCCATAAAAAGATGGGCGACAAGTTGTACCACAGGAAGATTGTATAATTGTATACATTGTGTTGCAATCTCTAGCACATTCATAGATCTAATTATGTCACCATAAATTTTCTTCGGTTAGATGTACTTTTTATCTCTAAAAAAATGTAAAAAACCCAGCATGAATGAATTAGCTTCCAGTGTCACACACATGTACATGTAAACTGTTATCCACAAACAACATAATTACATCCTTTCTATAGAACGGATTCACTGTTATTTTGACTTAATTGCATTAAAAATTAATTTCACACACTAGTAATATCATATCATATTCATAGTTTGTGAATCAGATCAGGTGCTGAGGCTAGACATCTACCATGGGATAATTTAAAAATAAAAGACCTAGCTGGAAATAAATTCCCTGATCTTGTTTTATTAATACATTGGTTGTAAAGTTCTGTATGAAGAGGGATCACTGTCCTGCTTGAATATTCTTCTCTCTTCCTTCATCTACAGTGAACCCTTGACCTTATTTCTAACTTTTGTATCCTTCTCCATTTAGCCACCTGATCTGTTTTAAATCTGTTTTATTCAAGCTTTTTTCATAAATCATAAACAAACAAAAAATTGGTATTCTGTACAAGCGTATTTGTTGAAAACTTTTAAATATTTTTATTTGATGTAAAAAAGCAAACAAATACATACACAATGCATATTTTTTAATGTGCAACAAAAAAGCAGGCAGTGCCGACACACTTCTCAAAGGAACACTATTTTAGTTGTTCCTGTTGTGAGGATAAACTGGCGTGTACTTTTTACAGTACACGCCAGTTTCCCCTCTGATCGACAGCTGCCATGCTTCCATAGAGAATAATAAATTCTATCCATATGACCAGAGGCAAGATGTGCCTATTCAATACAGCATGTATTTTTATGGCCTGCATGTAGAAGAATTATGTTGTTCTGCCTGCATTTTTACATTCTTGTATTGTCTTCAGTACACGATGAGTCTCAGCAGCTGTTTAAAAATGCTAAAAGAAACAGGCAATCTGAATATCCATGACCAGTATTTTATATATGTTTATATAGGTTTATATTACATATATATATATATATATATATATATATATATATATATATATATATATATATATATAACACATACATACATATATGTGGTGCTGATGAAAATGATTTAGCACACAAGTTACAGATATATATTGTTTTAAATTATGTTTTTTCTTGAAGCTACATAAAAACTTCATCAATAGATGAAAAAGTTTAGATTTGGTTACATTGCATGGTGATAGGAGCGAATGATCGTATACAGAAGTTGGTTCCATGGGGTTGGTAAGAGTTATCCAAATCACTTATACCACTGTGCTGGTGACTTGTGGCTGGTGACTTGTGGCTGGTGGTAATGTTATGGTCTTGTGTATATTGATTCTTGGCTTCTGGATAATAAGTTTCAGGTTTTGGTTATTGATATGTTGTATTATAAATATGGTTATATGCTACATGGTTTGTATTTAATTTCATTAGTTCATTATATCTTCCCATAGTTTGGTATTTCAAAATGTAAACTTCATGACCATATGGGTTATTAATTGAATTGCAGCCACACTGATGTTTGGCCATTTGTGCTAACAGGCAGCTATACACCATTAAGCAGCATCTGAATATATCTAGAATCCTCAGAGTTAAACTGACTACTTGGACTTTTGATATTTCATCAAACCTCCCCAGCTACTTTTGGTTCATTGCTAGCTGGTTATAACATGTTCTAGACTACATGTATGATTGGGCACACTAGATGGACCAAATGGCCAACACAATCTTTTTGTCTTTTTTTCTATGTATGGTGAGTGAAGTGGTCAACTTGGTTCTATTTAGTTCCCAACACTAGAATAGATTCCTGATATTCTGCAAGAACGAATGAAGTAGTCTCCCCTGCATGGGCTTCTCCCCTGTGTATTATATGTAAGCTGACCACACTGTAGTACCAGGGCACCCTCCATCAGCAGTGATAAGTTTTTCTCCAGGCAAAGTGCTGTATATTATCCAAACAATATATATACCATCAGGGCTTAACACCTTAGTGAGAGAGTTCTATGCTGCATTTGATGTGTCTTGAAGACCAGAATTCCTTTATTTTTGTAACATTTTTACACATATATTTTTCTACACAAAATATATATAATTTTTTAAGGACAGATGGAGCTTTTTTATACCATCATTTTCATCATATGATATAATTTACTAGTAATAAAGAAAATTATAAAATATGATGAAAAAATTTACCTGAAAAATCTTTTATACAATTACAAACAGTAAAAAGTAATCTAAATTTTTTCTAATAATTGTCCTGAGTTTAGAAATACCAATGTTTGATGGGGTTTTTTTTTGCATGTTATAGGGCAATAACCAATAGTAGAGTGTTTTGTTTCTTAACCATTTTCTCCTAAACCCCAACCCTAAATTTACCCATAATCCTAACCCTAAATCCAATTATTCCACTAATCATAAATCTAACCCTAACTCATCTGTAGCCTAACTGCAACTATAACCTAACCCTAGGTTTATGGTCACTAGATATAGGCTTAGCTTTTCCTCTTTTTGTTTATTTGTACTGTTTGTGACTGCCTCAAGGGGCAGTCAATCAACAGTAACTGCAACAGAAGTGATTTCTGACAACTTCAGTCACTCTTTATGTACACCAGCAAACGCTATGTTGGACGTGCATGCAATATAGCGCCTGCTGTCACTGCATAGGGTGATCGCCGTGCCCGGGGGTGTATGTAAATTTTGGTGCTGCATGTTGCCTTGACATTGGGGCATCATATGATGCACCAAAATGACTAAGTGCCTTTTGGTATGAAACGTGTTTTTGTTCACACTGACACTAATTTTTTCACAGTTGTTTCCTGACCCATGTTTTGATTTTTAATATTTTTCATCAATGAATTTGTATTTTTATATCTACTCTGCTCTGAAGATTATTCTGTCCGTGGAAGCTCACTCTTTTTGGATTGATTGAGGCATCATAGCAACACCTGCAAAGCATAGGCAGTGACCACTGATCTCTGCCTATGTGGAGTTTTCGGCATGTGCCACATGTGCCACATGTGCCACATTTCGTGCATACAATCACCTTAACAGTGATCATAAACATGGGGAGCAGCCTCTAACACTAACTGTCAGTTTGTAGCATTGCGCTCAGGAGCACACGCTACATTAAAACACAGGACGTATATATACGTCCATATGGGTTAAGGGGTTAAAGAGAGAACAGGTCCTTGCGTCCGTTAATATTTGCACCACATACTGTCTTGAGATATTCCGCCAGCTTTCTGCAGTGGAATCCTTAACAATAAGAACCCTTAACAAACCCACTACACACACATTATACATTTAAAAATAGAGATATCTATAGTAAGACAGTATGAGAGAGAAAGAGAGAGAACATTTGCTATATTTATATCCAAGCAAACCATCAAACAAATTGACCCTGCTTTGTAAAAGCTCAGAGAATTACTCATCAGTAATATAACATAAAACTGACACATTTCTTTAGAATGTATAATGTGATGCTAAGATAGATTTAGAAGTCAATAATGAAAGAGCAAAAAAAGGTACCCTATTTTACAATACTGCAAAGAAAAATTGTTCCCATAGGGGCCTTTAAATTACCTTTCAGTGAGACATCGGAACATCTCATTCTTTTTGCTATATCTCTCAAGATGATTATTTTTAATGTAAATGTCACAAGGCATGGCTTCAAAGTGGGATAAGTCATCACAACTCTTTTACATCACACTAGCAAGAGGATAACAACATATCAAGGTCTTTTTGAAAACACAAACACTTATTTGTGAATTCAACAAGGTAAATAGCATTATGCTATAACTCAATTAAGCACAGGATCCATATCTCTTGGATGTATAGCTATAACTTGTGTAGCTTGGAGGAAAGACGTAACAGGGGGATATGATAGAAACATTTAAATACATAAAGGGAATCAACACAGTAAAGGAAGAGAGTATATTTAAAAGAAGAAAAACTACCACAACTAGAGGACATAGTCTTAAATTAGAGGGGCAACGATTTAAAAGTAATATCAGGAAGTATTACTTTACTGAGAGGGTAGTGGATGTATGGAATAGCCTGCCAGCAGAAGTGGTAGAGGTAAACACAGTCAAGGATTTTAAGCATGCGTGGGATAGACACAAGGCTATCCTAGCTATAAGACCGGGAACGGGGGACTAATAAAAGTACTCAAAAAAAATTGGGCAGACTAGATGGACCGAATGGTTCTTATCTGCCGACACATTTTATGTTTCTATGTTGTCTCTGATCTTGAAATCCAAGCGACTTTAGATGTTCAACAATCCTATTCTTTAACAAGGTTTCCATTATTTTCCCCACTACTGAAGTAAGACTTACTGGTCTATAGTTGTCCGCCTCCTCCCTACTACCTTTCTTGTGAATGGGCACAAAATTAGTTAATTTCCAATCTTCTGGAACTACTCCCGTTAACAATGATTGGTTAAATAAATCTGTTAACGGTTTTGCTAGTACACTTTACTTTTAATAACTTTGGATGTATCCCATCAGGTCCCATCGACTTATTTGTCTTTACTTTAGACAGCTGAAGTAAAACCTCTTCCTCTGTAAACTTACATGCATCAAAAGACTCATTAGTCTTTTTCTCTAAATGAGGTCCCTTACCCTCATTTTCATTTGTAAAAACTGAACAAAAATATTCATTAAGGCAGTCTGCTAAGCCTTTATCCTCTTCTACATAGCATCCTTCTTTTGTTTTTAATCTAACTAATCCTTGTTTTACTTTCCTTTTCTCATTTATGTATCTAAAAAATGTTTTATCCCCCTTTTTCACTGACTGGGCTATAGTCTCTTCTGTGTGTGCTTTGGAAGCTCTTATAGCTTGCTTTGCCTCTTTCTGCCTACTCTTATAGTGACATCAACATCTGGCTTGCTACGCAAATTACACATTTCCCATTAGAAGTACATGTGCATACTGTAACCGTTACTGGGATTGAACCCTGGACCTCTGTGTTCCTGGTGCCTGTGTCTGTTCCGTGCGCCACCAGAGGGTAGGACACATTCATTTCTGGCCAAACCCATGAGCTCCAACCTTCCCAATATACTGTTACTACCCCCAACTTCTCCTTTGACCTTTTCACTCAGCTCGTGTGTCTTCTTCAGATTGTAAGATTGCGAGCAGGGCTCTTTACCTCATAGTCTGTCCATGTTTGTCTAACTTAGTAGGTATTTCACCTCTATGCTCTGTACCAAGTGATATGTAAATTATTGGTGCTAGATAAATAAATGTTAATCTAACGTAATGTAATATTCAGAAGACACTACATCAAATATTTTACACAGAATAGTCTGGTGATGGCTAACATCAAGCTATTGTATTATGTCATATCTATTTGTCTTTACATTACCACTTATTGCTATAATTCAATTCATAAATTATGTTTTGTTTGTTGGCTTTTTTTCAGGAGTCTGGAACGTTTCAAAAATTTGCAACAGATTTTGATTAAATACATTTTTGATTATTGACCGAAAAAAAAGGTGCAAGGGTACACACTGATAAATAAAACTTCAGTCCTCACCATAATGTGTGTGTATCATAACAAACAGGATATATACAAGCGGATTTGTTTATATGGATATGTTAACAAAGATCTTGTTCACATCCTCCACATATGACACAATGGGTTGGTACATGTACGAAAATAGAAGTAGAGAATACAATAATATTGTTGCATGTTGAAGCAATGTGGACTTTGTGTATTTCCAATATGCACTCACATAACAAACTGTATTCAGCACCTTGAGTGCATTAGATGGCTGGATATATGTGCTTCACTTCAATGCTGGTATTGTATGATGCTGGCACATGATATCAGGAATGCCTCTAAAAGAAATACTCCATGCTAGAACACTAATCATACCAAAAGTAGCATATAGTATATATTTGTACCGGCTTCGTAGATGCCCACACGCATGTAGACACACTTTTCATTATGTACTAATACTATTTAAAAAATGCAAAATTATTGGCATTTCAGTATCATGTCTACAATGTGCATCTTGTTTTCTTATTAAAAGGTTTATCAATGCAAATATCTTTATTTCTGTACCAATTACATTACTGTACAGTCTTGCGGTCACAAATTGTACTGTAGAGAGGTCATGAATGATGCACTGTTGGTGAAGCTCTTGAACTGTTTGATGTTACTTCAGGCTGTACTTTGCTGTACCACATGCTGGGTACTGTCTATGAACGCAAAAAGAGCTGACAACTACTTCAGACCTCACACTGATCTCTACGTGACATGTTTGTTACTGGCAAGAAAATAGAGACGCGTGTGTATTTGTCTCTATAGAATAGATGTAAATTCACTTTCTCCTGAACCATTTATCCAATTGAGCCTCCATCTTTTCCTTTTGGACTTTTTCCCCTAAAATGTAATCATATGAGAACAAGTGTTCAAGCTGGTTTTTGTAACATTAACTTTGTGACCATGATATATATATTTTGATACACATTGGAGATGCTGAATTATGGGTTGTAACTGTTTTAACTAAATAGTTATAGTTTTAGTTATATAACAAATAGACTGATCGCTGATTTTGTGCCTCTGCAGAAGATAGTCTTTACCTAACAAAACGTGGAGGGCATCACCCACAACCTTCCATCACCACACCTTAATAAGATCTGACGCTCCGTTTCCCATCCATCTGACAGATGAAGGTGCATTCACTGCCAGTATGGTAGGTAATTAGCAGACTAAGTGGAACTCTTTTATGAGTTTTTAACCTAATAAAATGTATATTTTTAATCTATACATGTTGTGCTATGTCCATATTTTTCTTTTTATGACCATGCTTTCCGAACTCATTGACATCATCTGCTACACACAAACCGTTAATGATTAGCCGTCTCTTCGGTATACTCATGGGCGTCCGCAGGGGGGGGCAAGGGGGGGCGCTTGCCCCCCCCTGTATTTTTGCAATTCCCCTTTTAAAAAAAACAGGCATGTCCTCGATTAATGGGTAGCAGGTCTCCTTATGCATTAACTGAGGACATGCCTGTTAACCCGACATGAAATATGAGGTATAATACGAACAACTGAGGACATGCCTGTTAACCCGACATGAAATACGAGGTATAATACGAACAAGCACAAATCAACCGAAGGCGCATTCGTATACCGACATGAAATACGAGGCTGGATGATATAAGACGAACAACCATCCATAAACCGAAGGTAACCACCGAAGAAGAGGCTCGCATTAGAGTGAAGAATGCGGAAGTGAACAATTATGATCAACGCTCAATAGCAATAAAAGGGAAACATAACGCAGGGAGTCCAGACGCCAAGTTGAAGCCCTCAGGAGAAACGCGTAGCGGACTGGACTCACCTGCATTACTATTCATCTTCTGGACTCTTTTTATTTGATTTTATTTCATTTAAACTTTATTATTAAGTTTTTATGTAATTTTAAATCCAGCTGCATCTTTTGAGGACGTCTAATCCAACAGTGTTTGAGGCGCCCATCACACAGGATAAAGATAACAATAAGTGTTAGCTGCTACTTTTGTTCTATTAAATATTTGAATATTCATATATTAACCTACTGTCTACAATTGTACCTTTCTTGAGCTGTAACCTACAGAGGAGGTCTGCACCACACCCCCACTGACGAATACAGGCTTATGAAGTGCAACTTGTTTCCTGGAAGTCTGTGAGTGAGACAGTGTCCCCCCTCAACCACAGATTTTGTTTTGCACATATTTTCTCACGGAAACCATCTCTCACCTAATAAGGTGTATACATTTGTATATGCACTGTTTTTTTCACCTTACAGTTTGTTTAAGCGCACTTTAGCTATTTTTTAACTTTATGCTTATGTTATTGTGTGTGGTTTAGGGACACTGTCTCAGTGCTGCTATAACTAAGATTAGAGCGCTGGGTATACGTTTGTAATTGTATGCTATAGAGCTGTGCCTGGTGCTGTTGGGTTATATTGTGTGCTATAGTGTATCTGGTGCTGAGAGGTTATATTGTGTGCTATAGTGTTGTATCTGGTGGTGTGGGGTTATATTGAGTGCTATAGTGTTGTATCTGTTTCTGTGGGGTTATATTGTGTGCTATAGTGTTGTATCTGTTGCCGTATGCTTATATTGTGTGCTATAGTGTTGTATCTGATGCTGAGAGGTTATATTGTGTGCTATAGTGTTGTATCTGGTGCTGTTGGGTTATATTGTGTGCTATAGTGTATCTGGTGCATAGAGGTTATATTGTGTGCTATAGTGTTGTATCTGGTGCTGTGGGGTTATATTGTGTGCTATAGTGTTGTATGTGGTGCTGTGGGGTTATATTGTGTGCTATAGTGTTGTATCTGGTGCTGAGGGGTTATATTGTGTGCCATAGTGTTGTATCTGGTGCTGAGGGGTTATATTGTGTGCTATAGTGTTGTGTCTGGTGCTGTGGGGTTATATTGTGTGCTATAGTGTTGTATCTGTTGCCGTATGCTTATATTGTGTGCTATAGTGTTGTATCTGGTGCTGAGGGGTTATATTGTGTGCTATAGTGTTGTATCTGGTGCTGAGAGGTTATATGGTGTGCTATAGTGTTGTATCTGGTGCTGAGGGGTTATATTGTGTGTGCTATAGTGTTGTGTCTGGTGCTGTTGGGTTCAGGGCCGGCTCAAGTGTCCCGGCACTCTGTGTTAATTACAATAAGCTTACAGGCTGAACAGTGTAGCTCCGCCTCCACCCTGTGAAGCAGAGCAGCGTCTGCTTCACAGGCAGCAAGAGAAAGTGCTGCTCGGCTCCCCATGCTTAATGCAGGCTCCCCATGCTTAATGCAAGCATTTGGAGCCGAGCAGCACTTTCTCTTGCTGCCCGCGGCTCCCCGTGAAGCAGGCGTTGCTCTGCTTCACAGGGCGGGGGCGGAGCTACGCCCCTCAGCCGGTTAGCTCCGCCCCCTCTTCGGATCCAGCAGAGGGCTGGTGAGGGGGGATCTTTTGATCTCCCCAATCCTGTGCCTCTACCTGCTCGCAGAGGTCGCACACCCCTAAGGCCGGCCCTGGTTGGGTTATATTGTGTGCCATAGTGTTGTGTCTGGTGCTGTTGGGTTATATTGTGTGCTATAGTGTTGTATCTGGTGCTGAGAGGTTATATTGTGTGCTATAGTGTTGTGTCTGGTGCTGAGAGGTTATATTGTGTGCTATAGTGTTGTATCTGGTGCTGTGAGGTTATATTGTGTGCTATAGTGTTGTGTCTGGTGCTGTGGGGTTATATGGTGTGCTATAGTGTTGTGTCTGGTGCTGAGAGGTTATATTGTGTGCTATAGTGTTGTGTCTGGTGCTGTTGGGTTATATTGTGTGCTATAGTGTTGTATCTGGTGCTATGGGGTTATATCTTTGCTATGTTGTTCTATCTGTTGCTGTGGAGTTTCAGCTAGAGCTCTGGATATTTATCGGGTGCTGTGGTTTATATCTTGTGTCATGGGTTTTTAGCTGGTACCGTGGGTTAATATCTGGTGTTGTGGGTCTATATCTGGCACAGTGGATCTATATTTGGTGCAGTGAGGCTATATCTAGTGTGGTTGGTATATCTGTTGCTGTGGATCTGGTGCAGGGTTTATCAACCCTTTGCATACCTTCACTGATAATGACAAAGCTCCTCCACTTCATGATAACTTGTCAAAAAGAGGCGCGGCGCAGAAAGGATGAGTGTAAAATTATGCCCCCCTCCTGAAAAAATTTCTGCGGATGCCCATGGGTATACTTATCTATAAAACAAAAACCTCACTTGTACCGTTAATTACAATGAATCCACACCAGTTTCATCAAGTTCACTATGAAATATTTTATGTTGTAGCAAACTGTGTTGCTAGTTTGGGCCTATTCTATTCTGACAACATAATTACAGTGTGGCATGGTTAGAGATTTAAAGAAAATTATCCCACGTAAAAGAGACACCCTGTAATGGGAAAACACAGTATATATGAGGAAATGCATATTGAATGGCATTTGTGATATAGAAACTGGTTTGGCATGGTGTACATAAAGTGTTTTCAAATGGTCAGTAATGAAAGCACACACATTACAATAGGCTTATTATTATACCCTTTTAAAAACAATAACACATTTTACAATATTTACGATTAAAATACAGTTTATAAAACTAATTCCTGAAAGTATCCAAATGGAGGTTCACAAAATTGGAAGACAGAAAATATATAAAGAATCTAATTAACTACAGCAATGGTGTTGATACAGCACAGTTTTTGTATACATGAATAACATGCTGGATGTAAAGAACGAAGGTCTGCGATCTATATCCTTGTAATCCAGTTAAACACAATGCAAATATTTTACAAGTGAATTACAGTCCTCGCTCAATTATAAATACTCTGTAAGATCGACAGTTTTATTTTCTGCTCTCTCTCTATAGAGGGTGCTAGAATTTCTGCAATGTCATATGATACTATTTTCAAACTCAATAAAAATGTATTTGAATAAACAAAAATGGTGTCAATATGCCTTATGGATGAATCCTGTCAGGAAAACGTGCTCCAGGCTTCTTATATTATCTATTTCTCTTCAAAAATGGCAAGACCTTTAAACAACATGTACATACAATCAAGACAAATACTGTATATGGGAGCCTGCTGTGCTTCTAAACAAATCTGAATAAAGGGTTTGATTGATCCACTTAGGTTGCTAATTCTCCACCAAACTGACAGTGATTCATTGTTATGTAGGAAACCAGTATATCTATCCCAGAAAGTCAATTAGACCCTTCTAGTCCCTGAAAGGCTACTGCACAGATCAGTCAGCCTTTGTTTTACAATATTTAATACTTTTGCATGCAATCTCTTTACTATACTGTGATGCCATAGACATAACACTTTCTCAAGACATAATGGCAAATACAATGGGTATACATAAAGAGGCAGTCTTTTTAATGTAGGGTATATTGATTCAAAACCTATAGACACGTCTATAGGTCTATACCATTTAATGAACCACATACCAAATCCATGACTTGGGAAACTGTGAATTACCCAGCTGTAAATTAAAATATTTTACAATAATCCCTCTTTATGGGGATTTCATTATTATCCATAAATGAATTAGTACCAAGGATTCAATGTAAACATTTGTATTATTTGCAATTTTGCCCCTGGAAAGTAGAATCAAAATTATAATACACAGTATTTGTATGGGTTTTCTTTTTCCCCTCTTCTGAATAGCTGATGACATTTCCAAAAGCATCCTCACAATGTCACACTAACTAGCAATTATCTGAAACCTACTAATTTCCAAGCCAGTTAACAGAATTGCATCTGATATGTTACTTTATTTCTGGCTCATCACTCCCACTAAAATATGTCCAAATCTGTGAAGAAACTGAACTCTAAAAGCAATAAGAGCCACCTGCTTGCTTCCAAAACACAATTTGTGTAATATTATAATAACATATTCGGCATGTCAGGGGATGTAGTGACAGTATGAAAATTATATACCCTCAACACCTGAATATTTGTAAAGAAGTAAAACGTTTACTCTCAAATACTTTATTAAGCTGTTTGGTCTTCATAAGCGACCAAAAATACACTTCTAATTTCATAAGTAGTCTTCAAACCCCACTCCTTTACTAGTTATCCTTTATTTTATCACAGATCAAGAGCGATTCTATATCATGTGAGAAAACCTATTGTGACAGAATAGGACTACACAGATCTCATTAAAAAGTTAAATTGGGCCACTGAAGTTACTGTACTGTCACAGAGAATACATCAAAATCCTTGTATTTGACCAATAACCTGTTAATTGTAGACCCACTATTCTCCTGTTTCTTATCCTGTGTATGCTTGCATATTAAAGTATATTATTAAACTCCTCAGATTTTGGTATAAATTAAGCACTTTGGTAATGCCCTATGTGGCTTTGAACTTTCATTTACCTTGTTTTATATTGTTATCCATACTCCAAACGAATTGGTATTTAAATTTAAATCCAGGTGGCACATGCAAATATTTGCATTTTCTAGCAATTATTATTTTCAGGATTCTACAGCACTCTATCTTTATTGTCTATAGCTCCAGCAATTTAAGAAGTGTTTGCTACAATTGGAACACAAGCTTACAATGTAACCTTACAATGTTTTTTTCTAAAAGTTTTTATTGTACAAGACTTTTAAGCTATAATGTGAGGTGTGCTATATAAAACAAAAGAGACGTGTTTTATAAAATAAGAACGTGTGGTAAAGTGTTGCGCAAAAACAAATATAAAAAATACTTAGTCATATTGACGGAGCATGCTGCTTAATGATTGAATTTGTGTAAATTATATTTTCGGTCAAATTAAGAATTTTTTATTTTTTTATTTTTCATCATATTTTATGATTTTTTTTTGTAGTAAATTTTAAGATATGATGAACATAATGGTATCTAATGAAAGCCATTATTATGCCGATAAAAAAAAAAAAAATTGCGTGGGACAGTACATGAAAAAAAAGAAAATTACAGCTAAACACGAACACCCCAGAAATGTCACCAAGGGAAAGTCAAGGTCAAAATGTCTTGTCACTAAGGGGTTAAACAAAGATAAATGTTTAGTACTGCAGGTCCATGGTGTTGTGCATCCCGGAATGCCTGGTTGTTTTGATTTAACCACTTCACGACGTTAGGACATACTATGCCGTCCTGATTTTAAGTGCCTAAAAGACGTTAGGATGGCATAGTATGTCCTGTGTTAAACAGCTCATTGCAGCTCCCCATGATGAGCTGTGCTCGGATCTGGCTGCAGGCAGCAGGCACTTGCAGTGCCACTTTGAGTGGCCTCAGCCTGACAGGGGAAATGTAGCCAGTGCTCAAAGCACGTACCGGCTACATTTCACTAAATCACGCCATGCCCAATCTTCTGGGTTCGGTCTCGTGATTTTTTTGTTTATTAAGACCCTGATCGGGTCTCTACCATAGTGCTCCCTGCTACCGATCACATTGTGATTGGTGGCCAGGAACAAATCGTGCCGTTTCCGTGCTTGCGTCGTTTGAGACACAAGCATCACGCGTCACGAAGGGGTTAAGACTGTTTCTTACAGTCTGGTATTGTAAATGTTATGGTAAATTAGCTGTTATTAAGGTTGTTATTTCATATTTCTATTTTATAATTTGTTTTAATAAACCCTGGGGACATTTTTATCCAAAGATCAGGGGCGTCACTAGGGTTGGTGTCACCCGGTGCGGAAACTCATGGTGTCACCCCCCTGGATTTCCTCAAATACAATGCCAAACAGATTCCCTAGTAATGCCAGTTAGATGGCCTATTAACTATGCCACACACAGGAGCCCCATAAATTATGCCACACACAGGAGCCCCATAAATTATGCCACACAGGAGCCCCATAAATTATGCCACACCAGAGCCCCATAAATTATGCCACACAAAAGAGTCCCTTAACTATGCCACATATGGTTCTCGATAAATATGCCACACAAAAGCGCCCCATAATTATGCACACATGGGACCGCCATTAATTATGCAACACACAGGAGCCCCACAAGGAATATTGTGCCACTCAGAGCCCAGTAATATTGTGCCAGTCAGATACCAGTAATATTGTGCCATTCAGATACCAGTAATATTGTGCCACTCAGAGCCCAGTAATATTGTGCCAGTCAGATACCAGGAATATTGTGCCATTCAGAGCCCAGTAATATTGTGCCAGTCAGATACCAGTAATATTGTGCCAGTCAGATACCAGTAATATTGTGCCAGATACCAGGAATATTGTGTCATTCAGAGCCCAGTAATAGTGTGCAAGTCAGATGACTGTAATATTGTGCCAGTCAGAGCCCAGTAATAGTGTGCCAGTCAGAGCCCAGTAATAGTGTGCCAGTCAGAGCCCAGTAATAGTGTGCCAGTCAGAGCCCAGTAATAGTGTGCCAGTCAGAGCCCAGTAATATTATGCCAGTCAGATACCAGGAATATTGTGCCAGTCAGAGCCCAGTACTATTGTGCCACTCAGAGCCGAGTAATATTGTGCCATTCAGATACCAGGAATATAGTGCCAGTCAGAGCCCAGTAATAGTATGCCAGTCAGAACCCAGTTATAGTGTGCCACTCAGATACCAGTAATATTGTGCCAGTCAGAGCCCAGGAATAGTATGCCACTCAGAGCCCAGGAATAGTGTGCCACTCAGAGCCCAGTAATAGTGTGCCAGTCAGAGCCCAGTAATATTGTGCCAGTCAGAGCCCAGGAATATTTTGCCATTCGGACACCAGGAAGGTTAGCAGCGCAGTGCGGGGGGTGCCGGCAGCACCGGTGTCACCCCCGCTGAAGGTGTCACCCCCGCTAGAGGTGTCACCCGGTGCGGTCCGCACCCCCCGCCCCCCCCTCGGGACGCCACTGCCAAAGATGTCAAATGTCATGTCATTATTTCAGGTGTGATAAAGGTTATGCAATAGGAGTTATTATTATACATGGGAATTAATGTCTTTGTAACCAGGGGGAACTTTACGGTACACTAGTTAGTCATGAGTGGACCAGCAGGACAAAACTTATTTGATTAAGGCTTTGATAGCCAGCAGGGAAGGAGTCAAAAGAAGACCTTGTAAAAAAAAGTTACATGTATTTGTAGTTAATTAAAATCCTTTCTGTCTTTAGCCATCAGCAGATTAACTGGAACATGTAGCAATGCTGCTTTATTGAACTCAATACAAGTGTGAAAACGAATAAAACCAAAAGATTGAAAAAAAGAAAAAGAGAGAGACTGAAAATCCATAACGCATAGAAGAAAATATTTTCCAAACTATAGATAGATTCTCACTAGAAGAATGGAGAGTGCATTATAGCCTATTTGAAGAAGATACAAATATTTATTCTGATTAAAGTTAGTTTCTTGACGAGCAGCTGTAGTAGTATCCTAATAGAACTCAACAGTGGGACATTCCAGTGAGAGAATGAGTTCTGAAAAAATCTTAACAAGTAACATGCAAGGTTTCTTTAAAATCATGCAGATATAATTGTCTACTCAATAAAGAGAGAATTGAAGCGAATTGAGAAGCAAATTTCAAAAGGCCAATGTCCAAAATAGATAAGTCGAGTCGATGTCGAAGCAATAGACCAGCACTGTTAAAGCGGTTTTCGCGATCATTGATCGCGAAAACCGCTTCATTCACTGCAGGACGTGTCAGGCACGTCCTTTGTCGTCAAGGGGTTAATGATGCAAAAGTTTTGTGAGTCTGCATTGCTGCTTCCGGCACGTACTTCTTGGTTGTGCAGGCACTCATTGAGGTGCCGTCAATTCATAAAAAGTGTCAGGGAATTGTAAAAATTGTCATTATAGATAATAAATGGCAGTAGTCGTATACTCCAATCTACCGCTTTATCGTTTTGTTCCTACATGTATGACATAAACCATTACCAAAACGTCAAGCAACACCAAAATAATGAAATGATAAACTACCTAAAGATGATATATTTAATTTAATAACATAAAATACAAAATGAAATATACACAATAATAATAAAAATACTATTTCGTCCAGCTTCAGCAAAAGAGTCCTTTTGTTTAGAAAAAAAAAAACTCAGGAACTGTCATTCAAGATATTTGACATCATCTCAACTCTCACTTGAGGATTTTATCTCCTTGGATAAAATGGATATCCATCCAGCTCTTCAAGCTCTTGAAAAACAAATAAGACCGTACACATGTAAAGGAGAGACCAATCACTTTTGTATAGTGTTCAGCTTTTGTTATTAGGTAAAACGAACATTACTTTTCGCTTAAATTGAGTTTGAATAATTTCTAGTTTAGCATATTCCTGAAAGAAAGAAAAAAAGATTCACGTCTTCCAGATAACAGTGTCTATGTGCAAAGTATTCATTAATACAGGGCCTTTTTCTTATCCAAGTTCATGAATCATTGAATGGCTTTATTTTCTTTCAGATTGATAATATGGTGGGGGTTTGTGTAAGGATTTTAGGATTTTTTTTGTGAAGAATTTTTAATTTTATGTCCGTAATGGCGATATAAGATGTAATTAAAGAGCAAGTAAATCTACCTAGAATTTTCAAACCCAGGGCCTAATGTCTTTACCATTTTTCTGGTATTCTAAACAAGAAAAATCTAAAGGAGTTTTGAAGATACTGAGCATTGTACACCACTGGCCCTCAGGTGTACAAACAGAGGTTTGTTTTGTTCTCTATGTGCCCTGGCCACTGGTGTCCCCATTCCTGTGTAGCAGTGGGATGTTGGCAATCGCCAAAATAATTTTTATATTGTGTGTGCTTTCTGCAGTCATATCACTACAAGCACACAAACACATACTTTAGTAATGCTATAACCATGGAGAATATATTTGTAATACATTCTCATATATATGTGTGTGTGTATTCAAACATAAAACAGTAATACATGTATTTGAAATGTCTCAATTGAACTTGCAAGTATATTCATATTCAATTGGAGCACATCTTATACACACAATACAATGAACATTTTCCCGTTACTGCAATACAGTCAAGTCAAGTTATAAAACCGAATAACCATTTTCTTTTTCATTTGGATTTATCTGAAATGACAGCACAAACATTATATTTCAAAGTAATAAAATTCATCCTCGGTGAAATCGGCTTTCGAATTGCTTTTAGTTTACTTGGCAGACTCACAGATAATTCAAATAAATCAGAAGTATACAATATTTTCAGCTGTGAAGGATACTGGGATGTGTATTTATTTTTCCAGTACTTATAAATTCATTTATTGTCTGCATAAACTAAGCAGTCTTCCATTTAATGCAATACGCATATGCTAAATAATACTGAAGTGCCATCAATGGAAAGGAGCCCTGGGGAATAATACCATTTAAAATAAAATCAACTTTTAACCTCTCTGAGTGCAAAGCCATGAACAACACCATATGTCTAGAGCAGGAGTCATTGTTTCTATAGTGACTGCACCATGCTTACAATTTTGCACCAAAATGGTCTCTACATGTAACTGCCATTACCCTTAAGTCTTTGACTTAATTAAGTGTGGCTCAGGGTGGCACATGTAAATAATCTCAGCCGATGGAACACAAATCCACTGTGCTCTATGTATAACACTTTTTTGAAATAAAGAAATATTGCTTCATTCAAAAGTGTTGCTTATGCCAAGGGCTATATGGACTTTAACCATGGGTCGTATAAAAGGGATGCAAAGGTCCCCAGAGCTGAAATGTATGTGCTGTATTCTAATCATATAGCTGTGAAAGGAAGATTTTCTATAAGATAGAAACATGCAAGGAGTAATAATGCTGTTGAAAGAAAAACAAAATCAATGGAGGTGAACAGTCATCTTGAGAAAGAGAATCCACAGAGTAACTCTTGGCAGTTTCATGTTTGGCCTTACAGTCTTTCATATAGTGTTTTGCAGGAATCTATGATGTTCTACAGATGATATACATAAACCATAAGCAACAGTTCCAAGCACCATATTTTTGGCTTTTTCTTTCATCCTGTGGTGCTATTGGTATTCTATAAACCGAAAGTCTATAAACCGAAAGAGATTCAGTTTATAGAAAGCCAATAGCATTACATGTATTCCATAAACCGAAAGTCTATAAACCGAATGTCTTTCGGTTTATAGACTTTCGGTTTATGGAATACATGAATACATGTACATGTACATGTATTTTAAGTTATTTCCCTATCCACATTTGCTTGCAGGGCACTTGTCCTACTCTTACCCACATTTTACTTCATTTTGCAGCCCTCTAGCCCTTTCCAGGACTTTTTTTAGAGGCATTTTAGTGGCCAAACGTTCGCGTCCCCATTGACTTCAATGGGGTTCGGGGTCAAGTTCGAGCACGGACCCGGACATTTTTTCGAAGTTTGGACGCACCTGCCTAACCCAAACATTAAGGTACATAATATGGGGGAAAAGGTTTTTGCAATTATAACATTCTGTTGTATATCACTCAATGGATTATTCATTGGAATGATAAAAGAAAGAAAAATAGTATTGTTCGGTGTGCATCTAAACAAAATAAATAGAAAAGTAAAGTGAATATTGATTTCAATATCTCTGGCTTTTTTACCAGGTTATTGAGCTAGTATTTTTTTTTTTTTTTTTACAAGTAACAACTATTATTATTAATTCATTTTATCTCCAGATTACCCAAGCAGTGCAAAACAGTGTTTAGTACATAACAACCGCAACATAAGTAATGGCAGGGTTAGGGTTATAGAAAATCCTCTAGATTTAAAATACAGTGGGCAGCAGAGACATTATTAGACACATATTTTCATACAGCAGACAAGCTAAGATAATGATTATTTATATATCTCCCAGTTCCTTGTCCCTTACCTGCACAATAGTGCTATCACCAATGCAAAGGAAACTGGATAGACGTGCAAATAAGGTCAATACTGATCTCCTTTTCTCAATATTCATTGTATTTATGGACACATTGGAGTAAATGGACGCTGTTTATCACAGCCCAGGATGCAGAGCCAGAAAACCACTTGTGAACAGCCGTTTTGTCAGCTTGAGGTTTGTTGCTTGCATTATGCTTGAGAGACTTGGGGAAAGTACAATATAACAAACAGTGACACATTCTTATTAATAGTAATATGATTAGAAGGGTGTTGGTAAGTATTAGAGATTCAATGGTCCCTGCTAAGTAAAAAATAGCCATCCATCATTTAAGAGGCATTTCTGATTCAATGCCCGCCACGAAAGTTAAAATCATTATTGCGCCCGTTAAAACAATACTTAAGAAACACTGCTCTGTGCGTTAATTACCAAACAAACAGTGATTTAATGAGGACTAGTAAAAATTGATGAGCCCATTAATATACCACCTCACAAAAGAAAAAACTTAACCCAGCCAATGTATGCACATTAACCCATTCAGTGCTGGAGGAAAAACACAAACAGTGCTCCATACAGTACTGAAAGGGTAAAACATATATTGGAGGAGTCATGGGTGCTTTCTCCAATGCCCACCACCCTCTCCCATGAAATTGGGGGACCCCGGTCCAATAATGTCCCTGGCTCCTTATAATAGTATCTGGCCTCTGGGACCCCAAAATAAAATAAAGTACATAAGAGAAAAATAAAAATACTAATATGTTACGTATACCCATTTCTCTAACTTCTCTGGTAGGGGGAATGCATCACTGAAATATGAAGTCAAAGAGTGTCACGAAGGCGGGCAGTCAAAATCATTGCCCAACCCCCTGACACACAAAGGGTGCACTGTGGTTAAATAAAGATACCTTTAATTAACAAAAATCAAACTTTATCTTGAGACCCTGTTGGTGAGATATTGTTGAATACAAGGATGTCACGTCCCTTGTGAGCCAACTATAGGAAGGATCCCACTGAAAATTGCTCAGATGTTGTAGTTATTGGTGGTTTTGCGGCATTTACAGTGGCTTCTACCTGTTTGTGGGCGTTCTTACACATCCGATGTAGGTGATTTTAATTCTTTTTTTTCTGACTTTGTATGTTAGAGTGAGTTGTGTGCCATTTCAAAATGGGCAGCTTTAAAATTTGCTGGAAAATTTGTCAAGTGTTCGCCCGCACATTTATTTTCATTTCATGGATCATTACTTTGATTTTGTTTTGCCTCTGTTCAATGTTATTGTTTGGATCAAGGATCTTGATTAACATTAAGTGTTTTTATGGACTCTTTCTGCTTGTGTTTATTCATTTTTTGAGTGCCAGATAATTATCTTTATGTCTGCCGTTTGCACTATGGGCATTGCGCAATGGACCCTATCCAATAAGTTATTTCCCCTCAACCCACCCACATTTACATATATATTAAAGCATTATAAAAAGTCAAACTACTCCCCAACCCATATTTCCGTTTTCCCCTCATTTTCCTCTAAATGAAACCTGTGCCGTTGCTCTCTTCGTCCTTCCTACTTTGATGCCTGGCCAGCAATGGAAGAAGGCCATTTGATGGTAGCATTGCTCGTTGAGTAAGGTGGCACTCTCTCATGCTATGTGTAGTTCAGGGCCGCTTTAACCAATGCGCAAAATGGGCACTTGCCCATGGCCCACGGGTAAAATGGTTTGGCCCAACATGCCCCCCCTCACTGCCCGCTTGACTGTCTCACATGGAGACAGTCACGCGGCCAGCAGTCCACATCCAGCTCCGGCTTACTGTTAGTGCTGCCAGATATGACCGCAAGTCATATCTGGCAGCTGTTTGTCCCTCCTCCATGCACGCTATACACGCAGTGTGCGAGGACTGAAGACTGCAGAGGAGATGGTTGAGCGAGCAGCAGTAAGGGAAGTACTGGGAAAGGGGAGATTCTTTTATTGGGAAAATTGGCAGTGGCATATTAATGGGCAAATTGACAGCGAATATTAAATGCAAAATTTACAGCGAATATTAATGGGCAAAGTGACAGTGGCATATTAATAGGCATACTGGATGTGGCAATTTAATGGGTAAATTGGCTGTGGTTTATTAATGGGCATACTGGCTATGGCATGTTTATGGGCAAATTGGCTGTGGCATATAAATGGACAAATGAACAGTGGCATATTAATGGGAATACTGGCTGTGGTATACTAATGGGAATTCTGGCTGTGGCATATTATTGGGCATACTGGCTGTGGCATATTAATGGGCAAATTAACTGACATATTAATGGACAAATTAACAGTGGCATATTAATGGGCATACTGGTTGTGACATTTTAATGGTAAAATTGACCGTGGCATAATAATGGGCAAATGAACAGTGGCATATTAATGGGCAAATGAAAAGTGGCATATTAATGGGAATACTGTCTGTGGCATATTCATGGGCAAATTGACTGGCATATTAATGGGAACATTTTCTAAGGCATATTAATGGGCAAATGAAGAGTGACATATTAGTGGGCATACTGGCTATAGCATATCAATGGGAAAATTGACTGTTATATTAATGGGCACATGGGCTGTGGCATATAATGGACAACTGAACAGTAGCATATTAATGGGCATACTGGCTATGGCATATTAATGGCCATACTGGATGTGGCATATTAATGGGCAAACTGGCTGTGGCATATTTGGCAAACTAACAGTGGCATATTAATGGACAAACAGTGTCACATTTTAATGGGCAAACAGTGTCATATTTTAATGGGCTAACTGGTTGTTGCATATGTAAATGGCAAACGGATTGCGGGATGTTAATTGGTACATGACTGTAGCTCATTGGAAAAGTGATGCTGTGGCATCTTCTGTGGGGCAAAATAACATGTACTATGGGGCAAAGTGACACTGTGGCATGTTCTGCAGGGCCAGTTCTGTGAAACAAAGTGACACTGTGGTATGTTCTGTGGGGCAAATTGACAGCGTGACATGCCAAATAATGTGGGTGCACTATGAGTGCAAGTCAGGTGCCGTGGGTGCAATATAAGTGCATGGCAAGTGTGTGGGTACTGTATGGTGCTGTGTTAAGTCCTTTAGGTACAATGTGGGTGCAGAAAAATGGAATAAAATTAGGAAATGCTATTTTTCAATAACATTTTTATTACATATACAAATAGTTGAATGTGATATGAAACTAGTTGCATATATTATTAAAAAGCTTACATTTACATATAGTTTTTTACATTGCAACTTTAGAAAGATCGGGTCGAGGGGGGCCCACTGCTAAAGACTTTGCCCACAGCCCACTCAGGTCTTAAAGTGGCCCTGGTGCAGTTTCATTAGTATCTTGCAGTTATGCTACATCATCATAGAAATATACCTGCCCCTTTCTGGCTGTGTGGCTGAGAGGCTCTGACTAAAAATATATGCATGTGTCTTTATAAATCAGACACTTTATTTTAAAAGATGTGACAGAGACAGACTTTTCTTTTTAATGATATACCTCTCCCACAGGATTTCCATATAAATTTACATTGTGTACATCTCCTGTGTGAATCTCTTAAACTCTTTGAATCATAGATTTTATTATCAGCTCAATATTTGAATCTTCTGTTATTTCATCGATTTTTTGATGCAACCAGCAGACTTTGGTCATTTCTTTGCAGCAGTTGAAGAGAGCCAACACAGACTGTGAGATGAATATCCCAGTGTGCCAGAAGACAATGCTTCATGAATATGTAATTTTTTTCTCTCTTCTTCTAGTTCAATCATTGATGTGGTTTTTCAGTCATACAATTTTTTTCTATTTGTTCCCAACTGTGACCTAAACTACCAAACGGGACATCTTTACCCTCTGATCGGACAGGAACAGGCAACCTTTGATGCTATTGAAGATAGATATGCCTTATTATAAGACACACCTATAATTCGACAAATAAGCATTATTTAAAAAATATATATATGTATTTTTTTGATAATTTGATATATTTTAACATACAAGCACAATGCTAACACCATCCACTGCGTGTAAGATTTATTCTGTTTAAAGAAAACAAAGAAACCAGTAGTAAGTCAGAAGGAGGGCTGCTTAAGGTACTTAAAAAAGCATTTATCTTGCTTGCCCTGGTCCTTTAAATAGCCAGACTTAGTTCATGCCTCTGTGTTTTATATTTAATAAAGAGATCTTTAAATTGTAGGCACTTTAGAGAAGTCCCGTTCAATCAAACCATTTAATGTTCTAGATTAATTCAATCATGTTAACAGGCATTTATTGTTGTGGATAAGCTCCATTTCATTAAAAACAAAAATACCCACTATGCTATTGCCTCTATTGGCTTAACATTGGCCTCAAGACAATTTGTTTAGCAGCCTTCCCATAAAATACCAATCTCGGTGGCGACCCTACCTATAGTGCAGTCTACACTGTTGGGGAACTGGTTAAGCAGCACTCCAAAGGCTCAGTGCACGAGCAGGGCTCCACCAAGGCCCCCAATATGAAAAATAATTTTAAAAAAATACTCAGCACTCCAATTCAGTGAGAATTTTTTTTTTCTTTAATCCAAGAACGCCACTGGCATTTTTGGATTAAAGAAAAAACATTTTGTCACTGAACTGATGTGCTGATTATTTTTTCATTATTTTTCACTGTTGAACATCACCGCATTTTGCATATCATTTATTTTCCCAATGTTTCTATTTAAAACAGCTAGCTGAATATTTAGAGTTTTGTAATAGCGAATTGGCCTTGATCTGATGCTATAAACAGAAAATGTTCCATAAGAGTAACATTCACAAAAAAATACCGCTTTGCGATTTTCAAACGCTAACTCTTCTTGTTTATGCTAACATATCCTGTTATTTTAAACAATGCACATGATTGCTACTAGTAAATAAAAAGGAAATTTTACAAAGGAGCAAGCCAATGTTGTAATTACTATTATTGCTATAAATATTTGGAAATTAATTTTGTTTTATATCTTCTACAACTTTAGCAGCTTATAGAATAGAAGGCCTTTCTTGATGGCTGCTTGTTATCGCTTTTAAATTGCCAAACATAACAAAATATGCAATGTTTGGGGAACCACTCTGTTGAAAACTACAGTTGTTCACATCTGCTCTATGACTGCATCGTTATTTTTGGAAAGGAAAATTATTTGGTTTTAAATGCGTTCAATTTCTGATTTTTGGAAAATGCATTATGTAAAAAGATTGTAGTATTATGTATGGTGTATTATTGTTTCACATTCAAGAGGGACTAAAGCCTTCTGATAGTCTTTGAACAATTCAACGCGGCACGTCACAGAAGTGTGCCCAAACCCGATTTAGTTAAATGAAGCCGTCTTAACAGCTCAACATTTAGCCTGTAAAACTGAGGCCATCTGAGGGATGGAATCCTGTGACATCCTTGATAGATCACTTGGATGGGGTTAATTAGATAGAATATAAAAAATACTGAACGATGCTCCTTGATCTGGATGCCATGCTATGGAGATGGTTCCTTTTGATTTGGTTGCTTCTGACATACCTCTAGTGGGGTGAGGGGGGACAATGATTAAGTCCTTCTAAGTGATTGGCTTTGTGGGTCACAATTAATGCATGCACAATACCTGAAAAAAGGCTCTCTGCTGCCACAGAGCAATGTGCTATGAGATGGAATCTCACAGCTGTGAGATGGAATGAGACATTGACTCATAAATAAAATTGTATTAAGGTGTAGTCCCTCTTTAATCTCAAGGTCCGTGTATGAAATCCCATGGTTTTAGTTGTTGCCTATCGTTGCCTTTTAATAATCTCTTGAATTAATATCACTTCAGATACCACCCGATACCACTCATGAGCAAGATAAAATGCTAATAATGTGCAATAGTCACTAGCTTACTTTATTAAACAGAACACCACAATACAGCAATTATTTAAAATATGGTATTTATACTCAAAAAGCTAATGTCAGTCATGAGCTAAAAATTATTTAACCCCTTAAGGACAGAGCCTTTGAAACATTTTTGTCCTTTCTGGACAATGGCTATTTTAACATTTCTGTGCTGTTTGTGTTTAGCAGTAATTTTCTTCTTCGTCATTTGCTGTACCCACACATATTATATATTGTTTTTATCGGGACAAAAAGGGCTTTCTATGGATGCCATATTTTTGATCATATCTTATCATATTATTAAAAAAAAAAAAAAAATATGGTAAAAAAAAAAAAATACACAAATTTCCTGACTTTTATTTGAAACAACTTCTCCTCATTGACAATAGCGAAACATGTTAAATAGATTCTACTATTTCTCTTGAGTACAGGGATACCACCCATGCATAGGTTTGTTGGGTTGTTTGGGGGCTAAAATGCCAAATTTGTGAGGTTTTGTTTTCCAACTTGAAATTTTTTGTTTTCCAACTTGAAATTTTTACATGCAGACAGCCTGCACCCATGTCCCATTTGGGACATATTTGAAACCAGCCAGTGTATTTTACCCCATCAACCCAAATATTTTTTAAAAGTAGACACCCTAGGCTATCTCAAATGGTGGTATTTTAACACTTTCCATGCACTAATTCTACCACCAGCCTTTGTCAAATTTGTGGTAGTAATTTTTTTGTGTTTTTTTTTCACAAACCTTGTACTTCAGACATGAATTCACAGATTTTGGTATGTGTCACTGCCAAATAACACCCCAATAAGTGTTCAGCAACATCTCTTGAGTACAGGGATACAACCCATGCATAGGTTTGTTGGGTTGTTTGGGGGGTAAATGGCCAAATTTGGTAGGTGCAGTTTTTGGTTTTCCAAATTGAAATTTTGACATGCAGACCGCCTGCACCCATGTCCCATTTGGGACATATTTGAAACCAGCCAGTGTATTTTACCCCATCAACCCATATATTTTTTAAAAGTAGACACCCTACGCTATTTCAAATGGTGGTATTTTAACACTTTCCATGCACTAATTCTACCACCAGCCTTTGTCAAAGTTTGTGGTAGTAATTTTTGTATGTTTTTTTTTTCACAAATATTGTATTTTAGACATAAATTCACAGATTCTGGTATGTGTCACTGCCAAACAATAACCCAATATGTGTTCAACAACATCTCCTGAGTACAGGGATACCACCCATGCATAGGTTTGTTGGGTTGTTTGGGGGCTAAAAGGGCCACATTGTGAAGGTGCGCATTTTCAACTTGGAATATTGACGTGTAGCCAGCCTGAGCCCATCTTTCATTTGGGACTTTTTTTTAAAGTAGGACAGTGTATTTTACCCCAAAAAGTATATATTTTGTAAAAGTAGACACCCTAGGCTATTTTAAATGGTGTTATTTTAACACTTTCCATGCACCAATTCTACCACCAGCCTTTGTCAAAGTTTGTGGTAGTCATTTTATTGTGTATTTTTTCCCACATACATTGTACTTTAGACACAAATTCACATATTTCGGTATGTGTCACTGAAAACAATACCACAATATATGTTCAGCAACATCTCCCGAGCACAGGGATACCACCCATGCATAGCTTTGTCAGCTTTGTTGGGTGTTGAAAGGCTACATTTGAGAGGTGCGCTTTTTGATTTTCAAACTTGGAATTTGAACATGTAGAGCAAGGAAGGGGTTAATAGCTCTTATAAGAGCCTTTGTAGTACTGTACAAAAAAATTAACCCCTAAAAATGCACAGACAAGAAAAAATGTTCTGCTGTGCAGTGATCAGTGGCAGGGAAGGGGTTAATACACTACACTATACAAAGGGTATGGCTTTTATAAAAGCCCTTGGGACTCACAATTTTTTAACATTTTATTTAATTTATTACAATTAAAAAATTATGCTATACAGATCTGTCTCTTTGCCTCACTAAAACTCAAGTGAGGAGAGGGAGGCAGATCCATATGGGTCAGAATAATATTTACGAACCAGACGAATGGTGATGCTCATCTGAGAAATCACCAAACCACCTTTGCCACTGATCGGCTGTTACTGATCGCTATACACGCGTTCAGACAGCTTCAAAAGGAATACACGTAATCCCCTAGTGGGTATAACTAACCCCTAGCGAGTCTGACAAAAAAAATGCTGATAGCAAAAAAAAATCCTTCTGCGACTAGATTGCTCCATATGCGCTGCTTAGGCAGTGACCATATGTGCTGCTTAGGAAGTTATATACGGCAAGGAAGGGGTTAATAGCTCTTAAAAGAGCCTTTGATATACTGTAATAAATCAAAGTAAAAAAAAATAACCCCTAAAAAAATGCACAGACAGCAAAAAATGTGCTGCTGTGTAAGATCACTGCGTACACAGCGATCAATTGCAGGGAAGGGGTTAAATACTGGAAACGGCTTTTATAAAAGCCTTTGGGTCTCAATTCTATTAAATATATTATAATTAAAAACTTACATTATACAGCTCTGTCTCCCTCCCTCACTAAAACTCAAGTGAGAGGGAGGCAGATCTACACGGGTCAGATCAAATATTTACAAATATTGATCTAACCAGACGAATGGTGATGCTCATCTAAGCAAACGCCAAGCCGCCTTTGTCACTTATCAGCTGTTACTGATCGCTATACATGCTAAAAAAATTTTTTTACATTAAACGTAGTCCCCTAGCGGGTATAATTAACACGTGACGGGTGTAATAAAAAAGTAAAAACATTTTTTAAAATGCTTCTGCAGCAAGATTGCTGCATTTGCGTCAGATCGCTGCTTAGGCAGTGATCTACAGCAAGAAAGGGGTTAATCTCTCTTAAAAGAGCTTTTTTTTATACTGTAATGAATTACAGTAAAAAAAAAATGAACCCCTAAAAAATGCACAGACAGCAAAAAATGTGCTGCTGTGTATGATCACTGCGTACACAGCGATCAATGGCAGGGAAGGGGTTAAATGGCTTTTATAAAAGCCCTTGGTGTTTAAAATTTTATTAAATATTTTTTTTATTATTTTATTTTATTTTTTTACTTTATCTGATCTGTCTCTCTCCCTTACTATAACTAGTAAGGTGAGGGAGGCAGATCAATAATTGTCAAAGGCAATATTTGCTAATATTGCCTTTGACTGTATGGTAAGTGCTCATCAGAGCACTTACCATACATGCCTGCACACAGATCACATAGATCTGTTGTGCCCGCATCGATTGGCTCCCTCTAGAGCATCGGAAGTGAAATACTTTCACTTCCGATGCTCTTGCCATTAGAAGGGAAGCGCTGCCTGTACAGGCAGCGTTCCCTTCTACTGAGCCGATGGGGTCGCTCAGGAGAGCGACCACCATCGGCTCTGGGCAGCCTGAAGGTGTTGTTAAGTGCCTCGCTGGCGAGGCACTTTAACAACACCGGAGATGCTTAGAAAGCGAACGATCGTTCGCTTTCTAAGCACATGTGTGAAGCGGGCGCAGCCATTTTTAAATGGCTGCTACGATCACTCCGTGGAGTGATCGTAGCGCGCCCCTGCACATTTGGGGGGTGTTGCACAATGCCTCTACCTAGAGGCATTGTAGCAACACCGTTAGAGTAAAGAAAGCGACCGCTGGTCGCTTTCTTTACTCAGTTTAGTGCATGACGTGCCAGGCACGTCACCTGTCGGCAAGTCCTCGATTTGCCGTGACGTGTCTGGCACGTCATCTGTCGTTAAGGGGTTAAAGGCTTCTAATTAAATGTACACGTTCGACCCACATATTTTATTAAGAAATGCTGTACAGCACATGATGTCATTTACCCAACAACTTGCTTTCTTTGCCAACTGTAATGCTTCCCAAAGGTATTGTCTGTTTTAATTACAAGGTAATAGGATTTAATTGCTGTGTTGTGAACAGAGAAAGATGATACTCAATACCTCCAATACCGTCAGGAACCACTATACTTGTTCATTCGCTGTGATGGATTTTCTGTGGCCTTAAACTGCAACTAAATTTAATTGAGTCAATATCCTACCATCATTCAAGACACTATTGTGATTTTGTTCTGTTGGATTTTAGGCAGAGTAGCAATCCAATGAAGAGAATGTGTTTCAAGAACAAGTACATTGCTATCCAAAACAGATGGCAAAAAAAAAATACACCACTAATAGATTAGTTTAAAACCAGCTATTGCCACGCTTACAAAAAAAGTAAGACTGCACATAAGACTGAAAGACGCCACAATCTATTATTAAAGCTACATATTTGTTCAAAAGCAACATATGGACCAGTTTCTTAAAATAAAAAGAAACCATGTATTAGTGAAAAGTACAGGGAGGTGTTTGGCAAAGCAACTGCGCATACACAAAAAGATACATTACTTAAAGCTTTAATTACAGTTACATGTTTAGTACATCTGTTCTGAAAACATCCAGTGTTAGAATATAAATTATACACAGCAAATATAGTGCAATATGGTGGACAGTCAATTACAAAGCAAACATTAGACATTTTCTGCTAATTATGCCGGATTTTGCAATTCCATTGTCAGTATCCCATCGCTTATTGTGTTAGCAACTAGATCCCATTATGTCTATAAAGCAACTTAGCAGGCTGAAAAGAAGCATATCCATCAGCAATGTTAGAGAAGCATAAATCATTTATGTATATGTGGTCTATTAAACAGATATGTTATGGTTCTGATAAATAAATAAAGATTTTTACTCAGGTATTCAGGGGGGTTTGAACTTTTTTCTATTAGGATAATTCCAATATGCATATAAAAAAATTGGATACAGATGATGGTTAAGACAAAGTTTCCCCTCCAGGTTTAGTATCCCCTATCTGAATTGATTAAGACCGGCAGCATTTTGGATAACAGATATTTTCGGTTAACAGATCATTTCAGCAGCACCAGCCCTATAAATGTTCTACATTACCTAAATTCAATGTGAGCAACTTGCTTACATTGTATTTAGGTAATGTAGATAATTTATAGGAGTGGAGCTTGTGAAATTGCCTGCTCCAAGGTGCTGCATAAATGATCCATCGCCACCATAGTTTTTTCCTCCCATCGCAGCACTCTGGGAACTACACCCATGAGCACTTGCTTCCAATGTTCGGTGCCCGGAGGGAGTAGCAAAGGAGCTTAAGAACCAGGGTGCCAGGAAGGTGAATATACCTTATCCGAACTGACCCTTATCCAAAAAAATGTTTCCGATTTGATGTCATTTCAGATTTGGATTCTAAACCTATGCTATTTTTTTTAGTAGATGGAGTGGTCTTTTAAAGTCTGGAAGAAGTGTGGTGGTGCGAATCTACTATTGATATAAGTGACACGTTCTTTTACATTTTAACTAGTAGATCCAAAGTACTAAGGTTATGAACGCACACATCCATCTTAAAAGAGATTGCCTGGTGCCCAAAATGCATCTTCCAAATGAAGTGCATATTAAAGTACATTCAAAAGTACTTTACAATGCATATTTTACATCTCGCTTTGCTTAAAATATGAAAATCTTACACATAGATGAATTTGGGAAATTGCAGCAGTTTGCAAGGAACTGCCCACACTAAAGTTTAATTTCCTCAATTTTTATTTATTTTTTGCTGCAGGAATCCAATGAGAATCATACCATTCAAATGAATACAATATGCCGTTTTTCTGGTGATGTCACCAGACAATGTGTTGCACTGTTAATAAATCCTGCATGTACAAGATCAAGGTAATTTAGGTTCCACACAATGCATTCTATTCCACCAGAAGAAGCACAGGAAGTGACTAACTGAAACAAAACTGAAGCAAGGATAGGAAGCAGGGAGGGCTTCAGTAGGATATTAAAGATGTGATGTATGCAGAATGCCTGCATCAAATCATATTGGAAAAAAACATGTGCACTATTCAAGCAGTAGTCTTCCACCTGCACCAAAGTGAGTTTGGGGACTAGACTGTCCCTTTAAGGGTGCATTGAAAATGAATTTGTTCCCAGAAACATCTGCTGTGAAGATCAGCTCCTAATAAAATGTTAGTGATACTAGTGCACTTGTATGCTATTTATGTCCTTGTGTAATTTATGGTTCTACTACAACAGCACATACTTCTAAAATATTTGCAAATTATATAAATACTGCAGATACTCATTTCCAATAACATGTTTTCCATGTGAAACATATAATAGGCAAAACAGCAGGTTTGTTTGCTAAGTGGAAAATAGGTCATTTCATGCATAAAATATGCATAGTGGGGAAACAAAACTATTTAAAGGTAGTGCTACTAAACATAAGCACAGTTAGCTTTATGCATTGCAACATGCCTCTACATGGTAAATCATGCATGATACTGCTGCTTTTTCAAAATAAGATATTTTTATGAAATTAGCCAGATAATACTGTATGGATAGCAGTGGGTGAGTTTTTCATGGATTAATACTTTTTATTTTTTTAATATTTAGTTTGTATTGAATTTTTTCTTTTCATGATTCAATTGTTAAATTGAGCATTAAATACAAACAATTCTAACACACATACAACACAGACAAATTAAACACTTTACACATTTAGTGCCCATTTTTACATAGATATTACATCTCCATCAGAAAGGAAAAAGGGGAAAAAAACCTGCATATCATACCAATAACTTCCCTTTCCATTCTGCTTCCGAAACCTATATCATTAAAATATTTTAAGGCATAGCCTCAGCATATCTGGAATTCATCCAGGGTCCTCACACCTTATCAAAGGATTACAAATACTTTATGCAAATATGTTTATTTTTGGTAAAGAAAAAAAAAAAAGACAGGAGAGGAACAGTCGTATCACCGAAATCAATAGACTAGTCACTATTTTACCTTGCTTCTCAGTGTTACAATGTCTAATGTGTGACAGACAATTTATAAACTCTAGAGTGCTGGTAATAAAAAAAATCTCTACTCATCCAGATTTGGTACTAGTTTTATCCATAAATGCAAAGATATCTTCTATAATTGGATGATTAGTCTAGTATTTGGTGCTGATTTTTTTAGGAAGTCATAGAGGATCCAGTTCTTCCTCAATATCAACCCAGCCAGGTCAATTACTCTTAAAGGGACACTACCACTTAAGTTAAATGTAACTAGATAACCGGGTCATTTGAAACAAATACATATATAAATCAAATGCCACTGTGTTTTTTCTTTCATATGATTTAATTAATTGCATATAAAAGGAAAAATAAAATACGATTTTTATCTACTGGCTCCATTTTGTGAATATTTCCCATGATGGAACATCGTCCAAAATCTTCCAGCCAGTCTCACTTTACAACTGTGGCCAAAGCCTGCATGATGATGTCATAAGATACTCCCATGCTCTCTTATTGGCTCCTGTGTATCATAGTGGGCAGGACTAGGTGGCTTTGCACAACTTTTTTTTTTACCTGCTTTCCAACACAAAGAAAGGAGATTAACCTGATCAAACAGGATTATAACTCTGCCCACTTGTGATGTAATAGTTACATTACCCTCCCATTCAATGCAAGTCTATGATCAGAATTCTGACGTATAGACTGCATTCTGTGTCCACAGTTCCAAAGTGAGAAATTTGTGCTGTATAGTCACTAGGAGGTGGCACCCAAAAACACTATATTTCACAAATGGCAGTGCCCAGTCACACTTGTTTAGTTACATATTTTATTAAATACAGTCACATTACAAAAACAAAAGACATATCTGAAATCAACAATACAAAATAAAAAAAAATAAAACCGAATCATTTTTTGGTGGGAGTGTCCCATTAAGATATTCCTGACCAATGAATAAACATACACTTTCTTGGCTATGTTAAATATAATATTATTAAAAAGGTTTCTTAGAGAATCTACCTGTACGATAAGTATACATTTAAAGACTAGGGTTAATATAATGTAATGAATTTATGAACTATGTTTCTTTCATCACCAAACAAGTTCCAAAACAATGAATTTGTTACTTTTCCAGTTTAGAATAGTTACACAAGTAAATTAACAAATTAACGACATTAGACAAGCCAGGAACGATGCTGGGAAAACACATCCTGCATATTGGGCTGTAACTGACATGGCTAGGTGCCTCACAACTGAGGCACTCCAGCTATGTCTGCAGAAGCCCACTCTGCAACACCATGCATTAGTTCATGACTCTGTTGGCTTTGATTATTTTTGTTTGCTTAATTATATTACATCCAAGTTTGATTCTAAGTTTTAGTTTCATATATGTAAATTTCTCTGGTTTACATGCAGTTTTTTGTAACCTTTTTCTAGTGTATTCCTTAGATCGTCTGTCTTAAAATGAATCTTGTTAACTTAAGTGATATTGATTCTCTGATGCAAATGAAAACAAAGCAATGAAGTAGACAGGTGGTTTAATATGACCCATGCTGTCCCCTTTCAAGCATTCCTCCGCGTATCCAATAATTGGCCAAGAAAAAACAATCACAGGCTTCTCACTGACTGCAATCTGCATCTGAACAAACTGAATAACAATAACCTGGCTTTGAACTTTTCGTTTATTGAATTATGCTTATGTTAAGACTGACAAGTAATTAGTATGCATATAAAAAAAAAAAAGCTAGTTTTATTCACATTTTAAAATACATCAACATTTTCTATTGCTATTAAATTGGTAAACCCCACTATAAAAATAAGTAAATATAAAGTAAATGTACATGTAACAATATAGAAAAAAAATATATATTTTTTCAATATGATATGCATATTATATTGAATGCAACTTTTGAGCCAGACAATCTTGAAAAGTAGGAATGATATTCTGACATTTATGGTGAAAAGGATGCAGAGGGCAAACAAAGTTTACTACTGTTTTTGTGAAGATGCTGATTGCAGAGGAACACATTCGGACAGAGGAAGATGAGTTTATAATGATTTACATCCTGCACTTTTTTCTGTTTTATTGACTTAAGTTTACTGGATGTGATATATATATTGTTCTAGTGTACACAGGTCTTGATTTTGCAACTCAACTGTCAGTTTGTCACACTTTACTGTTTAGTGAATATACTACTTACAGTCATGGAAATAAAAGTATATCTAAGTAATTAAAATACTTGATTAATGCATACTTTTTGAGATTATGTAGAATATAAGGATTTTACATTGTATAAAACACCAATTAACATATACAGGCTGAATATTAAGTATCAAGCTTTGCTCAATTTCTACTAAACACATTTAAAACAGAAATATATATGCAGTATAGATTCGTTAGCAGATGGGGAGAAATCATGGTCTGCAATATGTCTGCTAGTATTATTTTCACCTAGAGCACCAGAGCCTAAAGTGAGCAAATCCTAAATAGGGCAGGGCTATATGATGTCACATGGGTTGTGTGACCCTGTAAAAATTCAGCTCTAGATTCCCCGGGAAACATACTGGGTGCCTGTAGCACATTTACCATATTTGCTTGAATATAAGACGACCCTGAATATAAGATGACCCCCCAAACTTTGGATATTAATTTAGGAAAAAAAAGAAAAAGTCTGAATATAAGACTACCCTAATAAAAAGTTTTACTAGTATATATTTATACTCCCTCCCTCCACAAATGCTGCTGCTCCCCTCCCTCTCCTTGCTTCCAGTATCCCTAGTGGCTAGAGGGGGCAGCCAGTGGATGTCTGCATGATACCCTCAGATGCTGCCAGACACTTCCGTCTTCTATGACGGACCGTCGGAAGGTCAGGTGACCTCCCGCCTTCCGTCATAGAAGTCCTGACGACATGCCGGGCAGCAGCAGAGGATGTCTGCACGTTTTGTGCAGTCATCTGCCAGCTGCATGCGAGCAGGATCCAGGTCCCCTGCAGCTCTATTTGAGGTGTGATTATAAGACAGAGCTCGGATGTAAGATGAGGAGCATTTTTCAGACCATTTGCTTTGAAAAAGACCTTGTCTTACATTCAAGCAAATATGGTATGTACATTAAATCAATGTCTAAGAGACATATATAGTTTAAAGGTTACCCTGCTTGTGAAATATGTGATGCACTGTGCAAAGCCATCAGGGAAACAGGGACACGGTGAAATTTGATGAGACAGGACCCTAAAAAAACTAAAAGAAGCATAATCGTTTTTTTAAAGTTTTCATAAGTTTCCTTACATAGAAGAGTAGCACTGAAATGTTAAAAGGTTTAAGTCTTTATTAAGTACAGATGGTCAGTAATAATTTGATTCACATTATGAAAAGTAATAGTATATTTTATCATGGCCTGGTACCTTTATATGTAATTAAACAAGTATATTTTGGATTGTTTTATTTTTTCCCCCATTAAGTTAGTATCAAATCAGTGAGCTTCATACCAGTAAAATGTCTTTTTTTTTTTTTTGCGTGGTTGCAATTAATTGGCATGTTAAATTTATTTCAGTAATGCAAGCACAATGATTTCATAACATCTTCTATACGTTTTAAAAACTCCCCCCAAAATTATATATATATATTTTATTTTTTTAATTATTTTTTTTTGCATATGCTTCATATTTTGTTTACTAAACGGTTTCACATGTCCAGTTCTACATACATATGATTTACAAAAAACAATAATGACGTCTTGTAGAGTACAAACAAAAAATGCTCTAAATCAAGGGTGGTATTGTGATATTATTGAAATTCTGAACAGATGCCTTCTCCCCTTAGATCAATGCCTTATCCACCAAGTTAATGATGTCCATTATACAAGTCATTAGCATAGTCTTAATGCCATTTCATTATAATGGTTTCCAGGTACTTAGTAAATAAGACCTAGGAATTCAATGTCTAGAGGGAATAACAAAAGGAAGCTTTGTTTTTAAAGTTTTCATCATAGAAACAGTTTCCTGGACTAAATAAATCACAAAAATAATCTAAATCTTTTTAATATTTGGTACAGATATCCATGGATTTCTTTGTATACAAATATTTTTTTTTTTTTTTTTTTTATTATTGACAGATTTATTTTTTTGAGTTACAATAAAAATTGTAATCCAAGGAAAATCCCAACAATATACCCACATATTTTAAAAATAATAAAAATAATACATCAAGTTGACTAAACCAAGTAACCAGTAATTGATACATCTTCCTTGGAAGCCAGTACTTTCTGTGTTTTAATTAAAGGACAAGTATCACAAAAAAATTAAGTTATGTTTAATTAGGAGATTATATGAAATGCAAGCATTTTAAATATCAATGCTTTAATCAAAGAACACAAACAAAGTAGTTAATTGAGCCCTCTATTGCTTGTATAGCTATATCAGAGGGCGGACATCTTTGGTCAAATGAAGGAAGTTCTGACACAAGATTCTAAACAACATGACCACCCCCTAATACAAATATATGGAGCAAAGACACTCAAATTGTATTCTTTAATTAAATCATTTCTATTTATAATGCAAACAGACAAAATTAGAAAATATACAACATCCACATCACTCCCGTCATAGTACTGAAACAACACTGTGCCGTGTTAGACATGACTAGATACTTTAAATCATGTAGATTTTGCATAACAAAAAATGTTCAGCAAGCTAAATTGATACATCTTTGGAGCTTATTTTACTGTGTTTCTGATGCTTTATTTTTATGTAATATTCTTGACTCATTAAGTGGACTGTACATGTGTTTTCAGTCACTCTCCTTACATGTGAAATACACCCAAACAAAACATCTCCGTGTAAACAGATATTTCCCCCCAAACAGTATGGATAATTTGATGTAGACTAGAAAACAAGAGAAATCTCAATGGTAAATGGTAAAATAATAATAATAATATTCAGTTTATCCACATCAACTGCTATTGAACGAAATTCATTCATGTAATAAAATGAATGTAATTATACACATCACCAATGTAGTGCAAAAATTAAGACAACAGTTTCTCTCTTTTAAAAATGCAAATAACTGATTAATTGCTTGCCATGAGTCCTTCCAAGGAAAACATTCCATTATTGTACCAATATTTCTCTACACATATAATACACACATATCACACTATTTCATTTTTTTCCCCAGACATAAACTGCAAGGTGCACTACACAACAGTTTCAGGAACGCTTTCAGAGTATTTATGGATTCCAAAGTGAAGAGCAGGAGGAGCAGAGCATATTCAAGAAACATCTGTTGAAGCATATAAAGTTCATAAAAAAAACTCTATATGGAAGCATGGATACACTATCAATGGAGTGTTAATTTGCCACTCTAAAAATAATAGTGGGAATGCATGGTGCTGTTTAAATAACTACTCAATAAATATGGTCTTTATTGAGTTTTAAATATTAAAAAAGAAGTACTGCAAATGTAAGAGTCCCGATATTTGATTGGGGAACATTGGGGACACATTGGGAACCACATTTCAAGCTACCCAATTTGGCCTGATGTACCTCCTAATACATACGCAGTTTCTCCTGAAACTGAATGTAGATGAAACATGTCGAAAACACAGCTAACCAAGGTGGTAGCCTCAAAAGTCCCATTATTTCCTATGGGGGATTTTGGACACAGAGAAAAAATAGCCCAGAAATACCGAAAAGATTTTCAAATCCTACCAAAAAAAAAAAAATGAAACACCCATAAGCAATAGGCCCAGGTTCATGAAATCAATACACATGATAGACGCAATCAACTGAAACCAAATCATTATCAAGGAATGTGTGCATAAATAATGAGCACATGTCCAGAGCACCATTTGAGAGCAGGATTAGCATACTACAGTATTGAAAATAATTATAATAGTAAAATAAAATGGCAATCCAGCTATTAGGGCAGGGGAGAGGACCAGGCAGTGGTAGAATGAGAGGGGGAAGGCAAACATACCAACACGTGCATATATATATATACATGTCACCTGTAGTAGAAACATGTGCAACAGGTAGGACTTCATTCATGATTGAAGGAATTTCGAATGGTTGAATTGCTGACTTGACAGTAACAGCTAGGATTGCCACCTGGCCAGTATTTTACTTGCAGATCAGGCCAATGTTAAGTCTATGGAGACAGTACCAAGGCCGGTATTTTTTTGAAGAAAAGGTGGCAACCCTAGTGACAGCCAATCAGAGTCTCCTTGTTTCCATTGAAATACCAGACTTCCTGGGGTGGTATTCATTATCATGTTGGTGGGAGCGCTATTGGAGTAGTGATACTCTCCTACTGTTTTGGGTGTACATATATCAATGGCAGGGGTTCTAATAGATAATACAATGATTTTCATTTTATTTAAAACATAAACAATCAATATAAATATTCATTAATAAAATGTATACACAAATAAAATGCAATATCATTCAGTATTCTGATGCTACATATGAACTGTGGTAATTTTTTAAACCGATCATTACCACACCAGTTAATTGTGTAAGTGGTGGGTATTAACTAAAAAAAAAATTCTGGTTAATTTACCACTAGCATCAGTTATTTTCAACACTGGGGGGACATTGATTCTGGGCCAATGTGTCCATCCAAGACACATTTCCCCATGATGCTTAACCAACCATAAGCTATGAGTAGGTTGTTGATTTAAGTCACACTAGAAGTGTAGCTGTTTACATAACAGTCTTTGTAAGGTCTGTGTTTAGGCAGCAAAGGAATTCGTAGCAAACAGTGTATTACAGGTGCAGCATTATGTTTCTTCTACAACATAATGACTGAAGTAGAGTTACTCTCAAAAAAGTAAGCAGCTATCATCTTTGGATAACAAAGACAAGGATCCTGAAGCTGCATGAGATAAATCATCTCTTCCAATTATATAGACATATAATCAGTTGCTATAAATTAGAAGAGGACTACAACCTAGAGATCCCCTTGATGCAAGATGAAGGATGCAAAAAACAACATAGAGTAAAGGTGAATTAGGCCTGAGGACCAGATGGCATACACCCAAGGGCACTTTAAGAACTTTTTTCAGAAATAGCTGAACTATTATTTTTGTCTTCAAGTATTCAAAATCCTCTGAAACAGCACTGCATGGCTAGTGAAAAGCAGATGGTGATGGTATTATTTATACAACAAGCAAGATTCCAACCGGGAAAACAATATAGACAGGGACAATTGATTATATAGATAGAAAGGAAATTAAGGAAAAGTATTAAATTACAAATAAGTAGGACTGAACAAGGTTTTATGCAGGAGACATTTTGGGGTTTTTTTTTTGGGGGGGGGGGGGCTAAATGAGAACATGAACAACAACTGAAAATGCCATGCTATTCTTGTATTTACATGTAAATAATTCTATAATAAATATCATATGTAAACAGGCTAGGGCATATACTGAGATAAAACCTTTAATTACACCACACACAGTCAATAGTGGGGGAGGAGACATGCATCCTTCTCTTCTCCTACTGGATGTGTGTTCAGCATCTCATACATTACATACCAATCAGCACACCACTATCCAGGTGGCCCTCCACTAACCACCTCGGACAGCAGGTAGCGCTCCACTGGCCACCAGGGACAACAGGTAGCCCTCCATTAGGCACCAGGGAGAGCAGGTAGCCCTCCAGTGGACAATAGGGACAGTAGGCAACCCTCTACCCACCATCAGGGACAGCCGTCAGCCCTTCACTGGCCACCACGGATGGCTGACCCCCTCAACCAAGGCAACAAGGTATGGCTAGGGACATCATACAAGTCTTTCAGATATTGTTTTTAAGCCTTATTGGTGTGAACTACACTTCCTATGATACTCAGCAAGCACACTTGGATGCTGGCTGAGCATCATAAAAACTGAAGTGCACAGTCAACAGTTAAAAGAACAATCTTACTCCTGCTATTTACCACACTTAGCATGATGCCCATCAAGCCAAATGGTTTTCATGATCCTGACTGAGCAGCATAGGTAGAGTAGTCCACAGCAGCAGTATACATTGGGAGCAACAGTATATTTCTGGCTCACTATATAATGATAATAACTATGCAATACCACTATCAGTGTTTGGCACATTATATAATAATGGACGTTATGCTGTACCATGGTTAGTGTCTGGCTCAGTACATAAAATTGGCAGTGATGCTGAACCAACATCAGTATCTAAATTCTGTGTAATGATGGGAATTATGCTAAACCATCATCAGTATCTGGCTTTCTATGTAATAATGTTCAGACTGGGTTTCATTACTGCCAGTATATATAGGCTCTATGCTGTCGCAATGCAGTGTTGAGCTGGTGAATTTTTTTATTGTATTCCCAGTCCGACCCTGCCTTTAAGTACAATATAGGCGAATATCATGAGTTTAAAGGTGTAGTTCCAACTTATTTTCCTATATTGTGCACGTTTTTTTTTTATTACATGAAATAAACATATTTCACTTCCGCTCTGCCTTTTGATAATGTGAACAGGGGAAAAAATAATATTTAACAATGAAGTGTTTGTACTAAAAGATCAAAATATTTTATAGTAAACTCTGAAAGCATATTGCTTTTAATTAAATGCTGATTACAAAACCAATTGATACTAATGTGTTTAAGTAATGTGTTTTTTTCTGATACATCATGCCAAATAATTATTTGAAAAGGCTGTTAAATTGACCTTATAATAACACAACACAAATACATGTAACAGAGTGTGCTGTACTAATACACTTATAAGAAAATACATTGGCATTTGTTACATCAATGCAGTGGCACTCCCTTCTCCATTCTCACTTTTTCTGCAGAGCTGACTGGAATTGTGTAAAGCATTGTTGTAAAACCAGACTGGAGGTGGAGAAAAAAAACGTATTAAAACCAAATAAATGAAAGAAAGGCTCAGGAATTAGTAAATGTACCAACAGAACACTTACATCTTCAACTTACATTAAAAATCAATGAACACATGCCAAGAAATTGTTTAAATCCATTATGAGAATATGTGTGCATTATATATTCATAATATGGTGCTAACCATGGCACTGCAGATGTTTGAGAACTACATATGCTATGAGGCGCAGTCAGCAGGACTGTTGAAGAAGCATCATGGGGTATTTATTCCCCAAGCATCTGCAGTGCCAAATGTATATTGCGGCAATGATGTACGTAGCTCTCGGTACAGAGTATAGAGTGACTGCATACTAATTTAAACAAACTATGACAAACTTACAATCTAGAGGGAGTGGGGTGCATGAGACGCATAAGGGAGTAAAAAAAGTGGTAGAAGTAACAGTAACAGTATTAGGGATAGTTGGAGCTAGGTGGGTTTGGCCAGAGATTAATTATACATACTCTAGTTGAATTTGAGGACAGTGATAGCTATGTGTGATTAGCTAGAGGTTTATTAACAGGTATTCTAATGGGATGAGTAGTAAGCTTCCTTAAAGAGGGTTTGAGGGACTTTTTTGAAGTTTGAGAAAGAGAGCTTGATGCACTGCGGAAGGGAGTTCCAGCGAGAGCTCAGGCAAAATTATGTAGGTGTGAGTGGTTATGAGGTTGAAGGAGAGCCTAAATGGTATGTGCCGATTTGTCCCTAATTGGATTCAGGTAAGGCACTTTATTCAAATTTCACAAAATCACCAAAATATGGCTATTCAATATCCCTCAAGACCAGGTGAGCTAGATTTTTACTTATTGAGTCCACAGGCATTGTGCTGGGTAGTTATTTATTTAGTGACTGCGGGCATAGTGCCTACCCATGGGCACTTAGGGGCCACTTTCTTTATTATATTGGTCAATGGGAGGCTTCTGGCCAAAGAGGGGATGGTAATTTTTATTGTATTGGGGAATGGGAACTAGAGGCCTGGGGTGGATATTACACCTCCCGTCCAACATTATTCCCTTACGCAATACCAATGCTTTAACGCACTGGATATTTGTGGTCCCCATTGCAGTTCAATAGTAGTCTAAATATCCTGAGTGTAGTATTTAGGAAGGGCCATTGAACCTACCTCATTTTGTTGTTCTTTTGATACCACCTGTGACAATAAAACACATTTGAAATGACCTATAGGTGTTCATCAACTCTCTGATTAATTGAATTTTTGATTCAATAAGCCTTCTAAAATTTCTACTTTAGAAACCAGCAAGTACAGAGAGCAAAATACATATTTTCGCTGCTTTATAAAAAACATTAACTCTTGTATATATAAGGATCTGAATAGTACACACATGTAATTTTTTTGTATTATATATGCTGCTGAGTGTTAAGTTGTTTTTACATTTGAGTATACTTGTACACTACTTTAGAACAGAAAACTATAATATTAAGCTTTCCAATAAGTGACTTACAGGAAAACAAATCCTGAAACTCAACCATCCTTAAAATAATTGTCGTTTCTATAAATTGGTAAGAAGCGCAGGCTTCTAAACCGTATACAACAATTCTATTTTGAGTGTATTTAATCTTTGTAGTGCTTCACTTTGGATTTTAAAAATAAATAAATGGAATTTTCAAGTATCAGTGTCAAAAATGGTACTACTGACAGTAGATTAAAGGATTTGCTAGTGTTATAACACTCCACAACAGTGTTGCCATCAGTCTTTCTACATGTAATTTGATACTTGGAAGGATATTTCTGGGTGGAAAGGGGATTAGAGAAAAAATGTAATTGGTGTTAGACCTGGAAGTGATCATTTATATGTGTAACTTGTACAGTGTCAACCTACAGAGTGGCATACATCTTGCAATTTTTCTATAGAGGTATTAACCTCTATTCAGTCGCTACAACTAAAAGGTTGTGCACCCAGTTACAGATGACCACTAGGACTTATGCTAAATGTTGGGGCAGGTTGAAAAGGATTAGCAGCAGTTGTAACATATGCAAAGTAAGGTCAGCGACAGTATGTTACACCAGTTAGCAGCCAAAGAGTAAAACTCTGGAGAGAAAGAAGGATTTGAATAGTCTTCGAATTAACAAGTACAGCCCCAGCTGCATCACATAATGTCACAAAATCTGCCCTGAGTAGAGTTAAGCGAACCTGAACCGTAAAGTTTGGGTTCGTACCGAACATTATGGTTTTGGACCGTGGACCCGAACACGGACATTTCACTGTATGTTCGGGTTGAAGTTCGGCGATTTAATGGCGCGTTTTGAAAGTCTGCAGGGCAGCCAATCAACAAGGGTTTGACTCGTTTGCCCTTAGAAACCATCACAGCCATGCCTACTAATGGCATGGCTGTGATTGACCAGTGCAGCATGTGACCCAGCCTCTATATATAAGCTAGAGTCACGTAGCGCCGCACGTCACACGAGCTCTTATTGGTGTAGGATGCTGCAGCTGTGAGGGACAGATTAGGAAATAATTCTGGTGTTGAATCTGCAAACTACAGCGATTATTTTAGTGGGTGCTATACTACATTTTTGTACCCTGCCCTGAGCCCAGTGCCACAGAGAGTGCAGTGCACTTGCAACTGCGTGTGTGCCAGGCACATTACTTTAATCCTGTTCTGGTAGCTCAGTGTACAACATCTAGGCATTTTTAAATACTGCAATTTATTTGGTGCTAAACAGTACATTTGCGTACTGCATTTCTTGCAGACTAATAAAACCCTTAAATACTACTGTTACATTGTTGTTTTAAAAAAATCACACTTTTTTGTGCTAAATAGTACATTTGCGTCCTGCGGTGCACTTCATATCTGAGAGTCAAATAGAACCGTCAAATACTGTGCTTACAGCGCACTTTGAAAAATTCTAATAGTTTTGGGTGCTAAATAGTACATTTGCGTCCTGCACTTCATATCTGACTAACAAATAGAACCGTCAAACACTGTGCTTACAGCGCACTTTGAAAAATTCTAATAGTTTTGGGTGCTAAATAGTACATTTGCGTCCTGCACTTCATATCTGACAGTCAAATAGAACCGTCAAACACTATGCCTACAGCGCAGTTTGACTCATTAAAATTTTGGGGGTGATAAAAAGTAAATTTGGGGTGTGCACTTCATATCTGAGAGTCGAATAGAACCGTCAAATACTGTGGTTACAGCGCACTTTGAAAAATTCTAATTGTTTTAGGTGCTAAATAGTACATTTGTGGCCTGCAGTGCATTTCTTGCAGTCCAGTAAACAAAAAAAACAAAAATTGTTGACTATTGGCGGTTACATTGTCTCCTGACATAAACCATCTGTTACTTTGGTGGGTGAACGCAAAGAATGAAGAGAGCATCAAATAAGGGACGTGGCCCTGGTCGTGGTGCTGCTGGTGTTGGCGGAGCTCCTGTTGCAAGTAGAGGACGTGGTTGATCTGTGCCAGCTACACGCACAAGTGAAAAACCTTCCTCAGGTGCAAGAACGCGACAGAACCTTCAGCGTTATTTGGTAGGCCCGAATGCCGCTCTTAGAATGGTGAGGCCAGAACAAGTACAGGCAATAGGAGATTGGGTGGCTGACAGTGCCTCCAGTTCCTTCACATTGTCTCCTCACCCCCTTGCAAATCAGCCAAGCAGTCTGAGCCACAAGTCATGCAGTAGTCTCTTATGCTTTTTGATGACTCTGCTGGCGGGGTTTCCATAGGCCATCAACCTAGCCCTGCCCCAGATGTGGAAGAGATTGAGTGCACTGATGCACAACCACTCATGTGTCAGGATGTGGACATGCGAGGACCACCGCAGCACGTCTCTGATGATGATGAAACACAGGTGCCAACTGCTGTGGCTTTTGGCAGCGTGCAGACCGGCAAGGAGAGCAGGGTTGAGGAGTGGGTGGAAGATGATGTGGAGGATGATGAGGTCCTAGACCCCACATGGAATCAAGTCATGCGAGTGATGTGTCCAGTTTGGAGTAAGAAGTGGTGGTCGCACAGAGGCACCAGCAGAGCATAAGAGGGCGCAGGGAGCAAAAGCGGAGCGGCCGTCCAATGCTGTGCAATCAGAGCCTAAAGCGAGGCATAAACGTGCTAAACCTGAGCACAACCTGCATGACCAGGCATCTACATGCAAAGCACGAGCTGCAGTGGATTAAGCACCTCAAGAACCAAGAAAGTTATCAGGGTCCTCCTGCTTCCTCTTCTGCTGCTGTCTCGGCCTCTTCCTCCACCTCTGGAGTCACAGTGGCACCTGCCACCCTGCAAACAGAGGATGTGGCAGCAACGCCACCACGTTCGCCACCGTCCCCAAGCATCTCCACACTGTACCATGGAAGCGTTCAGCTGTCCATCTCCCAAACACTGGAGAGAAAGAGGAAGTATGGCCCTACCCACCCGCAAGGTCCGCATAACCACAGATACGTGGACCAGTAAGCATGGGCAGGGACGCTATACCTCCCTAACTGCACACTGGGCAAATGTAGTGGCGGCTGGGCCTGAGGCGGATAGCAGTTTGGCGCATGTCCTTCCGCCACCGAGGATTGAAGGGTATTTCTCTTTGCCTCCTGTTGCCTCCTCCTCCTACTCCGCTTCCTCCTCTGCTTCCTCCTCCTCTACCACTTCCTCATCCGGTCAGCGTAACACCTTCACCACAGCCAGGGGGAAACGACAGCAGGCTGTTTTAAAACTCCACAGTGCGCAGGAGCTGTGGACGGGCATGGAACAACAGACCGATGAGTGGTTGTTGCAACTGAGCCTTAAGCCCAGCCTGGTGGTGTGCGATAATGGGCGAAATCTCGTAACAGCTCTGGGCCTAGCCAGTTTGACGCACATCCCTTGCCTGGCACATGTGCTGAATTTGGTGGTGCAGAAATTCCTGAAAAACTACCCAGATATATCAGAGCTGCTGCAGAAAGTGCCGCCCATCTGTGAGCGCTTTCGGCGTTCTCACCCTGCTGCTGCTCGCCTGTCTGTGCTGCAGCGTAACTTAGGCCTTCCCACTCACCACCTCATATGCGACGTGTCCACAAGGTGGAACTCCACCATGCACATGCTGGAGAGACTGTGCGAGCAGCAGCAGGTGATAGTGGAGCTTCAGCTGCAGCACGCACGGGTCAGTCGCTCTGCGGAACAGCACCACTTCACCACAAATGGGTGGGCCTCCATGCGAGACCTGTGTGCCATTTTGCACTGTTTCGAGTACTCCACCAACATGGTCAGTGCCGATGACGCCGTTCTCAGCCTTACTATCCCGCTTCTATGGAAGAGGGGTCATTTCCACGGTTATCAGGCCAGTCATTCACAAGTGGCTTGGAGGGTGGCTTCCTGCACCTGCATAGGCCAGGTATACAATTGTCCAGCCAGGACACAGTTCTGGAGGAGGATGAGGATGATGATGATGAGCAGGAACAGTGTTCACAGCAGCTCGTGGGCATCACTGGAGCGTGGCTGGGGGGACACAGAGGACACAGACGATACACCTCCCACAGAGGACAGATTGTCCTTGCCTCAGGGCAGCTTGGCAAACATGAGCAACTACATGCTGCAGTGCCTGAGCACCAACTGCCGAGCTTCCCACATTCTAACTTGTGCTGATTACTGAGTGGCCACCCTGATGGACCCCCGTTACTGCTGAGGGCATTCCAAACTGACACTGGGGGCTTAATGGAAGCACAAGGCAAAGGCAGAGGAGGAGGAAGAGGTCGCCAACGCAGCTGGGGCACCGCCAGTACCTCAGAAGGCAGGGTTAGCATGGCCGAAATAGGGAAAAGCTTTGTCAGCACGCCACAACAACCAGCACCACCATCTGATATGGAACGTCTTAGCAGGAGGCAGCATTTCAGCAACATGGTGGAACAGTATGTGTGCACAAGCCTACACGTACTGACTGATGGATCTGCCCCATTCAACTTCTGGGTCTCCAAATTGGGCACATGGCCTGAGCTTGCCCTTTATGCCTTGGAGGTGCTGGCCTGCCCTGCAGCCAGTGTATTGTCTGAATGTATGTTTAGCATGGCAGGGGGCGTTATCACAGACAAGTACAGCCGCCTGTCCACAGCCAACGTGGACAAGCTCACATTTATTAAAATGAACCAGGCATGGATCCCACCAGACTTGTCTGTACCTTGTGCAGAATAGACATTTATACCGGCCTCACCCAGCCATTGTTATACTCAAGTGCACTTATTCTTTGTTTTCTTTTTTTTATATGTCCCAATATTTTGGGTGCTACCCCAATTAAAAAAAAAACAAATAAAAAACAGTGTTGGCTACCTCCTCCTACTCCACCGCCGCTCCCACCTACACCGCCACGGTCACCGCCTCCTCAGCCTATGGTTCACTTAGTATAAGCTATGTACATAATAGCAGAGGCTTGTGAAGACCTTCTCTCCATGCATCAGGAGGTGAGCTCAGTTTGAACAATGAAAGAGAATACCCTGCACTCCAACCCTCTCTCAAATGGATAATTCTGTTGATCCTCCTGGCAGCCATGCTTTAGATTTTGATTTATGTTCTTCCAAAGCTAAAAATCAAAGATTCCATCTAGTGCTATTTTATGGCTCAGCTGTATTTTTAATTTTTATGTATTTTATGTTATTTTAAGTTATTTCCCTATCCACATTTGTTTGCAGGGCACTTGTCCTACTCTTACCCCCATTTTACTTCCTTTTGCAGCCCTCTAGCCCTTTCCAGGACTTTTCTAGAGGAATTTTAGTGCCCAAAGTTTGGGTCCCCATTGACTTCAATGGGGTTCGGGGTCAAGTTCGGTGTCAAGTTCGAGCACGGACCCGGACTTTTTTTTAGAAGTTCGGCCGAACCCGAACATCCAGGTGTCCGCTCAACTCTAGCCCTGAGCCTAAATTGCAAAACGTATTTTTGTTTCCAAAATGTGTTTATCAATGATGAATTTAATGTGCTTATTGCCTCCTGTCACTCTCTGACCACATTTGTAACCCCAATACTTTTTCACATGTCGCTAGGCTGCACCCCATTAACATGCTGCAAGGCTGCTGCTTTTTCACATGCTGCATGCTCCACCTACTATTATCATTTTGGGGGCATCCTCTATTTTGTTCGTGCCCTAGTTGCTCAGTTATTGTTTGAGCTCATCTTATACACCTACTGCCCCTTGTGTATGTGTTACTAGATTCCCTTGCATTTTAAACTTTTATCCTTCACTATGTTTGACTTCTGCCTGCACTGACTCTTTGGAGTGTTCTTCTCTTTATCTCCGTCTTCATGATTTCCCTGTACTGAATTTGGACTGTCATCTCTTGCAGTTGCCTGAACCTGGAGGCTCAACCATACGGGGAAAGGTGGTTGTATTTGTGAGCTGAATTTCGCTGTGTGCTTTGGGATTAGCTAACATTTTCTAATTACTTCTTCATAGAACACAACTAAGTAAGTTTTAAATAATCTATCTTTCATGAAACCATTAGGACTTATGCTAATATTGTTGCAAAAACTTTGTAATTTCTACACTGATCCCTTGATCCCTTCTTGAATACTGGCACTATAGCTACTTTGTAACTTTGTATCTGTCTTTTGGCACTATGCCAGAAAATAATTTTGAAAAATGAAGAGATGTGCTACACTATGCTCTGGTGTATAACATTGTACATTTGTTTGATTGTTCTTGCAATCTATTCTTTTAACCAAGAACGTGTTTGCTTTAGGGCTTGTGAAAAAAAAAAAAGTATGTTTGGAAGCCTGCAAGCTTTGGGTCTTGTTTTCATCCCCCGGCTGCCCCCACTAGCCACCAGGCAGCGAGAGACAGGTGAGGGGGAGGGAGGGGGGAGAAAGACAAGGGGAGGGAGGGGGGGCAGAGAAAGACAAGGGGGAGGAGGGAGAGAGACAAGGGGAGGGAGGGGGACGGAGAGAAAGACAAGGGGAAGAAAGGGGGAGAGAAAGACAAAGGGAGGAAGGGGGTAGACAGAGAGAGAGAAAAGTTTGGGGGGAGGGAGAGACAACGTGGGAGGGGGAGAGAGACAACGCGGGGAGGGAGAGAGAGGCAGTATTGGCACATAAAAGGAAATAAAAACAAGAAATGCATTTGTTTAATATCATTTATTAAATATTAAAAAGCTATTTACATGTGAATATATACAAGTTAAACTTTTTTCCTATAGGGTAGTCTTATATTCAGGCTTTTAGTTTTTTTCCTAAAAGATTATCCAAAGTTTAGGGTGTCGTCTTATATTCAAGGTTGTCTTATATTCGAGCAAATATGGTACATAGTGTCAGGCAAGATTATACAAACAGATAAACTATAAACACATCTTACCATCCTTTACCCCAACAACAAAAAAGGGGTGATGTGGAATTAGAAGAGATATAAATCCATCATTAAAGTTGAGTGCCATAATTCCAAAATTCACAATTGGGGAAATATCATAATCAAAAATGTAGCAACACTATTTATAACTCAGGGTGCCTCTAAATCTGAAGGGCTGCCAACTGTCTCTTACACATACAACCCAGATTGGTAAATTCAAAGACGTTTGCTTGGTTCCAGATTCCAACGAGTCATGACTTTGAAGGCCTTTTCCTGTATTGGGAAATAAATGATTATCTTATTGACATTCCTTGAGGCCATTTTACATGAATCTGGGTTAATCTCCTCTCCCAAACAACCCTGCCCATTTAAGAATGTAGAAAGACAGAACCTTCTTATTGAGTTTCAAGAAAGTAGCATATAACATAACCTTTGGAGATCACATACAATTAAACACAGATTTCACTGTAGTTTCCAAATCACTATCCTTGGCCACTACTGGTAGATCTCTGAAAATATACAATAACCTAGGTAAAATATTCCTTTTTTAAGCACTTATCCTTCCCATTCACATGTTGATGTCCAAGTCTTTAACTGCTTATGTAGGGACTTCAATAATAGACGGAAAATAGCTGTATATAGGGTATTGAAAACTGAAATTAAATATATACCAATGTATTTTAGAGAGGAATTTTGTCACTGAAAATTATGATATGCTTGTAAATCGTTTTCTACCTACTTAGAAAGCATTACATTAAAAGCTTCTCACTTGCTATTAATTAATACTATTATTTCTGAAACATTTGACAATCACATATACAGATTTAGTGGAGAGGTGAGTAAAGGCGATGTCAAAAGTAGTATATTGTCAGTAAACAAGCCTATTTTATGTTTTTGTTTTCTATAACCTGTACTTTTATCCCTCTTATATCTAAACTTGATCTGATCGTTGTATAGCTGACAGCGGACAAATATGACAGGTGCCGTTTAAAATTGGAAAATTGATAAATGCCCCATTGTTAATACAAAGGCAACTGGTATAAACTTTTTTTTCTTTTAAACACACACTTTTATACCATGTGGATAGAAATCTTTCAATCCAAATATCTCTAGTTCTCTTTAGATGTATGAACATTCTAGATGGTCAAATGCTTTTACAGGATCCAAGGCTATATCACGGTATAAGGTATAGGTATAAGAGATTAATTTTGTATTTTTGCAACTTCGCTTAGATTACTTGATCTGAACGTATCTGGAGACTGGGCTTAGATGATTAGCTAATGGTTTAGAATAAAGTTTTATATCTATATTAATCAGTGATATAAGGCGATAACTATCACAATTTGATGGGTCTTTTCCTCATTATGGCTAACTACTATTGTCAATGTAAGTTTATCAGCACTAGGATAGACCCTTAAAAAAATCACTGAAAAAGCCACAAGGATCTGGTGCATTGGCCTTTTTTAACAAAGCAATCATATCTAAAAGTTCCTATTTTGCGATTGGACTGTTTAACTGAAGATCGTTTTGGAATTAATAGTTGTGATAAGAATGTCTCTATTGTAAGAAAGTTCGAGTCCGTCACTTTATGGCCATCATATAAAGAAATGTAGAACTGAGAAAATTATTCTGTAATATCAAATCGAAAAGATATTACCTTTAGTTCTAATTTAGCTATATCCTGCATCTACCGCTTATCACAAAGTCTGTTTGCCAAATGTATATCTGATTTATTTTCCTTTACTCCTTATGTCCCCCAAAACATTAATTTTGGCAGCCGAAAGATGAAATTTTAGCTAACGGAATGTGAATCTCGACGGCAAAGGCGAACATCTCGGCTTCAGAGACGAAAATTGTGTCTTACATTCAGTGGCCAAATTTACCCACTGAATGTAAGATGCCATCGATTCAAAGACGCATTACTTTCCCAGAGCTGTTAAAATTGGGGGAAAAGTGTGTCTCAGAATTGAGGAAATACGTTATTTCAGTTTTCAATGGAGAACCATTAATACACACTTGCGTTTTTTGACATTTTTGCACCTGCACAATTTTGTCTTGCTCTCTACAGTATTTTTTTCATTAACTATTGTAGCTAATCACATCGCAGACTTTTTTGTGGTTTCTGAATTTAAAAAAACGCTGGTTTTGCATTTTATTGATGTAGTTTAAATGCTTTCTTCCTTTTTCATCTCCTTACACACTTTTCTCTTCAGTTACAAAGGTTTTAATGTGTGTCTTTTTTTTATCACAGAAACTGAAATTGTAGGTATTTTAACATTTTAAAGTGTGGCCTATTTTATATGGTGTCCATACAATCTTGTCATAGTCTTATGATAGCTACTCTACAAATGCACCTTCCTTAAACAACATTAGTGATGGCCAGTTCTACACCATTCTCATTTCTTGTGTGTTCAGTAAAATCAAGACATGAACTAAATCAAGACACGAACCAATCTTTTATCAAGTTGTTAAACTTGTTACCTTTCACTGGACTAGTTCAATCTACATCCCCATCAATCTTGGATTAATTCAAATCTCTCATGATTAAAGTTTGATCCATACAGGAAGCTCGTTCAATTTTCAGGAAAAATGTGATCTACTAATATTAATATTATTTAGATTTTAAACAGTTTACAAGAACACTTGAACAACCCTCATTTTATTTCCTCTAAATCCTTGAAATAATAATATATTCACCATTGGCATACTGAGAAAAAAATGGTGGCATTTGTGTAACTGTTGTGTGCTCATAACTTTATTCAGAGATTACATTAGTGTGTGTGTATAAGAGGAAAGAGAGAGTGTCTCGGAAAACCAGTATTATTAATCCTCTGCACTGTAAGGAAAATTGCATGTTTTATACAGATTCCATTAAATCACTCAGCTCTCAAGTGCATAATTAAGACCACTTAAACAATAGAACACATAAGAAAAATAGCGTGCTGACATTAATATTGCTCTATGTACATCTTTCAGAACAGTATTTTGCTTTAGACTATGTAAGCCAATTTAATTATCTATGCATGTTGATTAGATACAGAAATAGACAGACATATAGCTATACAGACAGCTATATTGAAAGGCAGACTAATTCACTAATTTCTATTCCCTATTGAATATAGTCAATTCTCTATAATGTTAAGTGAAATTAATTAGCCTTCCTTCCCACCAGCAGGATATAGATGTCATGTGATTCATCACCTGACAAATTTGAGTTTAATGTTTTCCAACTACAATACAGTGAGTAAGATGGACAAATTCTATACTACCCCAAATCATTTGTTAATCAATTACAACTTTAAATACAATATTAATTGTAATAAATTACAACTTAAATTTGAATGATTTGTCTTCTAGATTTTATCATTCTGGAACATAAGGGAACTTTTTTTTACTGTACACATCACTTCCTGGAGTGTCTTTCCTCTCCTAAAGAGTTTAGTAAGTGCTCTACAGAACAAGTCTAAAGTCAAATAAAATAACTTGTTTCATAAAGATGCATTTTATCCACTTCTAACATGGGTCACTTGAATGATGAGAAAAGTCTTCCATATCATAATGTGTGCACATTGGAAGGGGCAGCCGAGACATAATAAAAAGCCTTCAAGTACTTTATCAGTAAAAAACAAGAACATGAACAAGAGCATACCATTTGTATATGGAGGAAAAGTTAGAAAATACTCCTTTAACAGTAGTAAATACTTGGAATATAAAACAAATACATACATAATTAAAGGACAACTAAACTTTTTTCATGTGTGCTTCTAATATTGAAAAATAGTCTGAGGATAAACTGGCATGATAATTTTGATAGTACAAGACCATGATCAGACTAGTAGGGCAAGCCACCACCCCGCCTTAGCTATAAGGCAGAGTCAAGCGTAAACCCATGTGCATCTATAAAGCAAGGGTTAAAAACAAGTGTTAAAATTGAGAGAAATAAACAGAAAAAAATTAAACCTAGCAAATCTTCACAGATTAAAGGGAAACAATAGCCAATAGTCCAAATATATAGAAGACCTCTAGATCTCATCTAGAAATTAGAACTTCTTAGAACATTTGGCCTGACCAAAGACTTTGGTTCCATTTAAGCTGCAGACTGTGATCAGGACCCCATCAGGACTGTCCCATGCAAAGCTTCTGGGGGGTTATGATAGCTACATAATACATTATGCAAAAGCAAATCAGAATTAATTTCAGGTGATAATGTTCAGAATAGACTAGACCAAAGTCCTATGCATACTAATAACTGGATACGGTCTAATAACTAATAATTAGATCTGATACCATCCTCAAATTTTCCTAATGCATAGGGATTAAGAAGTGACTTTATTTGTGTGTCAATCACAAAATGTATTGCTGGACCTCTGACATTATTTAACAGTGGTGTCATTTTCAAGGACTTAACAATTGTCCATTTATAAATTTGCTGTAGTCGTTTAGATTGTTAAATCTATTTGCATGGATTTAAACATGTCATTTCATTCTCCCATCCTCCATTTTGTATATTCATAATTTGACTGATAGAAATGTGTACAACCCACTGCCACCAAATGTAGGGAAGAAAATTAAAATGATTCTATATATCCAGATGTTATGATTACCATTGCAATATATAAAATAAAGCCAATGTAAGCATGAACATGTCTCCCAACTTGACATGTGCATTCGTTTTCGGACTAATGCATTTTCGTCCAAAAATAGCATTTTCGTCCGAAAATAGCATTTTCTTCCATTCGTCCGAAAAACAAAAATGCTAAACTAACGAAAGCAGAATGAACGAATGGTTAACAAATGAAAATCTTTTGTCCATTCGTGCTATTGGAATTCTATAAACCGAAATAGAGTCGGTTTATAGAATACCAATAGCATTACATACATTCCATAAACCAACATAATGAACGACTTTCGGTTTATGGAATGCATGTAATGCTATGCTATTGCTATTCTATAAACCGAAATAGAGTCCCCATTCATACGTATAGGTCAATTGACCTATGCGTATGAATGGGGACTCTATTTCAGTTTATAGAAAGCCAATAGTATTACATGTATTCCATAAGCCAAAAATCTATAAACCGAACGACATTCGGTTTATAGACTTTCGGTTTATAGAATACATGTAATGCTTTTGCTATTCTATAAACTGAAAGTTCGGTTTATAGACTTTCGGCTTATAGAATACATGTAATACTATTGGCTTTCTATAAACCGAACTAGAGTCCCCATTCATAAGAATTCCTTATGAATGGGGACTCAGAATTTCTTATGAATGGGGACTCTAGTTCGGTTTATAGAAAGCCAATAGTATTACATGTATTCCAGAAGCCGAAAGTCTATAAACCAAACGACGTTCGATTTATAGACTTTCGGTTTATAGAATACATGTAATGCTATTGCTGTTCTGTTCTATAAACCGAATGTCTATAAACCGAACATCGTTAGGTTTATAGACTTTCGGCTTATGGAATACATGTAATACTATTTGCTTTCTATAAACCGAACTAGAGTCCCCATTCACAAGAATTTCTTATGAATGGGGACTCTAGTTCGGTTTATAGAAAGCCAATTGCATTACATGTATTCCATAAGCCGGAAGTCTATAAACCGAACGATGTTCGGTTTATAGACTTTCGGTTTATGGAATGTGTAGGTCAATTGGTTCTTACGAACGAATAAAACAAAATTTTATTTTATGCGTTCATTATTTTATGAAAATAATGAACGAATTTCATCTGAAATGAATGCAGTAATGAACGAAATTCGTTTTAGACAAAATAAATAACATTTTCATCCGAATGAACAAAAACCACAAATGGTTAATAGTACAGTGGTGGTAACTATGTTGTCATTGTCTTTTTAGTAACTGTGTTAATGTTACGTAAGTATTGTTGTTGTAGTGTTGCAGTGCTGATATTTTTTATCTGTATTCCATGTATTATAGTATTGTTTTGTGTTGTTATTGCAGAATAGTGATTTAATGTTGTGTAACTTTCTTATTAATATATTTTTAAGATACATATTGATATGTGATTCTGTTTCTTAGTCATCTGTCCCCCAAAAGAACAAAGAAAAATATTTTTTGGTAATAATATATTTCTTACATATATTTGAGTTGATAAACTTAGCACAAACCTGGTCTAATTTGTACCCCTGAGCAATAGACAAAGTAATAGAGAGAACGATTACTTGTTAATACCATATTTACATAATGGCACATGTAGTCAAATCCTGGGAGATACTAGGTCTGATGATTGCTCTCAGTGGTTGTATAATGGCCGAGATATATGAAGTCGTGAAATTACCATATGCTAGGATAATAATTCCTTACACACTGCTAAAGAAATGGGTGGTTTCATGAATACAAGGATTAAGTCTCCCCAGTTTCTATATCTAAACTGCAAAGTATATTTCCACCTCCTTCCACCCACCAACACAAAGAACTGAAGGATTCTCCTCTTAACAGATCGTATAATATCGCACAATATGCAGTTCGGCATTCTAACAAGGATTGAAGATGTTCTGAAGGCCAAGGATGATCTTTATATTAAGCCTTGCTATTAATACATTGGGTTTTTTTTTTATGATCCATACAAATCAAAACCATACAAGAATAGTTATAGTTTACCTTCATCATTCAACTAAGGCCATGTTCCTCAGAATTAAATGTAATATTCAAGGAAGTCTCACAAAAAATAATCACTATCAATGTATTTATGGTGCTGGTATTTCTCCTTTTTTCAACCAAGTCTCCTGCTGGCACTATGCTGTGACTGGAACTAATAAATTGCAAATCCCTAAATCATTTTCTCCTATAGTGGTTAGTTTTACAGTATCATTAATCATTGTAGCACCCATAAATATAAAAAGAGGAATTCATTATATTTTTTATTATTATTTATAAAATTAAAAGTACTCAGCAGCGGTTTCATCTCACAGCTACAATATGTAAATATGTCCTATGTTTTTTTTCTAGTGCGGACTAGCATAAAAGGGAAATTATGTTATTCCAAAATCACTCATAGAATGTTGAAGATTAGACATCACCAACAAAACTTGTTTACGTTTTGTTCCTGTATTGCTTTATCTTATATAATTAATTTTGTATTATATTTTGTTATATTTATAATTATTTTTTATAATAAATACAAATTTGAAAAATAAAGAATTTACAAAAAAATTCTTGATAATTTTTTCAGATTGCAGGTCTCAAACTACAGTACTGTTTTAATGTAATAAAAATGACCCAAGTTATTTCCCCCCCCCAAGATCCTAGCCCTGTAAATATTAACAAAAATCCCTGAAGGTTATAGAATATTCCATGATCTTTAAGTAAACAATATGAAACATATTTTATAAAATGGTGTATGCGTGTTATACGCCGAAAAAAAAAAAATCTAAAACTTACCTCGTTCCTGCTCTGTCCCCCGGTGCTCTGAAGGTCCGTGGCTGTGAGGGAAGCGTTGTGAGCTCCCCTCCAGCCGCGCGGTCAATAAAGTCTGTTTTTTTTAAAACAAACTTTATTGACCGCGCGGCTGAAGGGAAGCTCACAGCGCTTCCCTCACAGCCACGCAGCTTCAGAGCACCGGGGGACAGAGCAGCAAAGAGGTAAGTACTGGGGTCTGGGGAAGGGGGGGGAGGAGGGTGGCATAACGAGCATACTAAGGGGCAATATCCTGGCATATTGGGGGCAATATCATGGCATATTAAAATGGCATATTGGGGGCAATATCCTGCATATTAAATGGCATATTGGGGGCAATATCTGGCATATTAAATGGCATATTGGGGGCAATATCCTGCATATTAAAATGGCATATTAGGGGCAATATCCTGCATATTAAATGGCATATTGGGGGCAATATCCTGCATATTAAATGGCATATTGGGGGCAATATCCTGCATATTAAATGGCATATTGGGGGCAATATCTGGCATATTAAATGGCATATTGGGGGCAATATCCTGCATATTAAATGGCATATTGGGGGCAATATCCTGCATATTAAATGGCATATTGGGTGCAATATCTGGCATATTAAAATGGCATATTGGGCTTCAAAGTTCTTAATTTAAGTTCTTAAGTTTTTTTCCCTGAAATTTCCTTCTTAAAATTAGGTGCGTGTTATATGCCGGCGCGTGTTATACGCCGATAAATACGGTATCTATTGGTATGTATATAATTTTCCTTACTTTTTGCATTTGCAAAAAAAAAAAAAAAAAAAGGATATATTTGGAATGCATACTCATTTTACATCTACATAATACAATGATATAGAAATTGCCTAGGAAACGACATGTACTGCTGGCGGATTTGTAAAATGAAAGCAGATTTTAAGAGAGTGATGTGATCCAAAGCTTTCAAAGTTTTCTAAATGGAAAACACAAGTTGTTAAATGGAAACTGTCAGAAAAAAATGTACATACACACTTACACTTATTACACTTATGTATGGTGGTTCAAACTAAAAAAAGTATAAGTGTTATAGGTGTCTGTTTATTTTGCTCATTACATTTTATTACTGTATAGCTAATCATGAACAAGGAAATTAATTATGGTATATGTATGAGAGGACCAAAGGCAAGATTTCAGGAACAAAGTCCAGTCCTGGTCAACATTGTAGACTGAGAATGGAGCTTGTAAACGAAGGTCAAGAAACCAATGGCAGGAGATCTAGAAGATGACAGGATATCCCCAAACTGATCACTGGTATCAAACAATTTAAATTAGGCTACAGATACAAGAAGGAGTCAAGAATTAGGTTCAGCATAAAACAGATTGTGGCATTAAGGCAAGGTAAACTTGCCAGAGAAGCGTAAGAAAAAAAAAAAGGTTCAAACAAAAAAAACTCACTCCGTTCAATGGGACACGAGACTCTAATATAACTCCAATTTAAATTTAAAAATAATTCACCATAAAAAAAGACAGTGTACAGAAAAAAGTTAATTAGGCAGACCACCTAACACGTTTTGCAATATGATAGCACTTAATTATAGGTCAAAAAAACGCTGTGAGTTTTTTGTTGTAAAACTAAAAACAGAAAAATAGATTGCAATTAGAGATGCAACAGATCCTTCAATTTACAAGTCAGGATTAAAAAGTTCACATCCGTATATTACAATTATGGACGCAAAATGTTTTCACTGACCCTGGAAAACAGTTTATTCTTATATGAGCATTTTCTGGAGAGAAAATGATTAAAGATCAAGTTTGCAAGAAAAATAGTCATCACCAAACAAACTGGAAACCAATGAAGACATAATGAATTAAGCCCCAACATTCCATATTTTCTTTAAAACTTTCACATAGGGAAACATTTATAAGGTTGAATATACAGCAGTATACTCAGGGGTCTATTCACTAACAGGGAGATGAGCATTTCAACTCATCATTTTAACTATACATTGTGCAGGTACAAAGCTACCCAGTTGTCCCCACTAAGCAAACCAGGTCTGTCCCTGCATAATGTATAGATAAATTGGTGAGAGTAAATGTTCACCTCCACTCAGGTGTCATCTCACCTGCAACTCACCTTTTTAGTTAATAGACCCCTCAGAGTGTTAGAAAACAACTAAACGATGCAGCATGCCTATTTGATCAAATACACTAATTATAACTGAGCATAAAATAGCAAAAAGAAAAGATACGAGACTCAGAACACCGTTTAAGGGAGTTTAATCCACCAAAAAATAACAACCTTTTAGCCCAGCACTTAGCTTTTTTCAAGTCTTGAAAAAAGCTCAGTGCTGGGCTGAAATGTTGTTATTTTTTGGTGGATTAAACTCCCTTAAACGGTGTGCTGAGTCTCCTATCTTTTCTTTTTGCTTTATGGGCATGAATGACGCTCCCTCGTTGGCACCAGATACTTGTAAGTGTGCAGACCCATTCATACTTTTCACTATGAGCATAAAATAGGACACGTTTACTGCACCACTGACCGCATTTAAAGAAAAAAATGTCGCTAACCTCTAAGCAGTTTGATTTAAGATATTGAGTTATTCAGATCTCCAGTGTTTTGATATCCATTGTATCAGGTTTCTGCAACTATCTGCCACTGTCGTCACCTGCTCTTTAGAAAGCTTCCCTCATTTGTACATAATTATTTGGAACTTCTTCTCTGCATGCTACTTTATTTTGCCTGCTATTTTCACTGTTTAATAAATCTGTGCTCGAGGATAAGAGAAGCCAGTAAAAATAATTAAGCCAATATAAAAAAAAAATGTCCCTAATGATTATATACTATACTTTCCAACTCCAATTGATTGAGATTAAACAAAACATGCCCTATAGTGATTGAGAACTGAACCCAAAACAATTAAAAGCACAACTCCTATTAAAACAATTACTGGTAAAAATCCCATAACAGAGATCAGAAATGGGCAATTTTGAAGTTTTCAATAACAAAAACAGAATGTGTCAAATTTATTGCCAAGAGTCCATCATTAAAAAAATGGAACACACTAAATTAGATCGCTACTAGAATTCACTTTATTAGCATTTTTTGTTTTATATAAAACACATTATAGTAATTGCTCTTACAGTAAAAATATGAAATGGCTATATGCAGATATCAAGTTTAAACATAGTTTGATTTTTATTTCATCAAGGACAAATTCATACAGCAATGTTTTTTTTTACCATTTTCCTTCTAACAATCACAAATTAATAGTTAAGTAAATATCATGATCCTGGCTAAAGTAAATACATCATTGGCAAGCTTTAGTACAGGTTTCTGACTGCACTCCTGCCAATGACAACATACTGAATCCAGACCTGCCTTAGCAATGTTATTGCAGTTTAGGGATTTTCTAGAGCTGATGCCAAGAATGACTGGTTATGCTTGAGCATGTCAGATGTGCTGTTTACTTCAATCTGCACATGCAAGGTACTGTTTAGGGAGAAAAAAAAAGCAGTCCAAGCAAAGTATTGGTATGAATATTCAATATACTATATTGTAACAGACTCCAAGAGGGGAGAAATGGTAATAAAAAAAAGCCTAACAAGTTAATGATGACTAAGAGACAGAAGGGCTAGAAACATGAAGGGGGAGGCTAAAACTGTACTGAAAACTGGAAAGGGGGCATACGCTTTAATATGTTGAGAAAATCTGGTATAGAAAGAGAGAAACAGTCAACAATCTGATTTACATTACATACAATGTAGGGTTTGTTCCAAACAAAGAGTAATGAATCACTAAATCTATACAAATAAAATGTGCATACATTGGTTACTGATGATATGGCAGTTTGAATATGTGCTTATAAAATCCCATAAATAGGTCAAGTACTGTATCCTGTACTCATTAATTTTACTTACATTAAGAGTTGTGAGCTTATAAGGGGAAAAAAATGCATTATGTTTGTGATCCTTAAATAGAGACAATTATTTTTTTGTATGTACATCATATGATGCAAGCTCAATATTTAATCATTAAGTCCCAGAAACAAACACTAATAATGAGTGCATACGCACAACATGAACTTATTGTTACTTTAAAGTGTCATCAACAACATTAACAGAAGTTTGGCTATTGGCCATACTCTCATCCAAGAGAATTAATGAACTGGGAAAGATTTCCAATTCGACATGTCAGGCAGTTGCCAAGAGTAACATATTTTTCTAGATGTAAGTAGGCCATAGCAAATTGTTAGCAAAATCCATGTTCCACCAACCTTTATAAACCGTTAGTTAATAATTGTAAAAAAAGCATTCATTTATTAAAATTTGCATATCTATAGTCCAAATGTACTCATGTATATCAAGTTTGTTGCTACTGACCCAACCTATGACCTCTCCATCATTTGGCTGCAACTTGGAAGAGAAAAAAGCAACAAAACATTTGCCATTAAGTTGCAGGTGAAATGCGTATTTCATCAATATTTAGAGATATATCTAAACATAATGCTGGGCCAATTGAGCTCTTCGAGCAGGAGAAATTTAATAGGTTTGTTGCTGCACAATGAAAAGTTGAAATGTTCATCTCACTTTTAATGGATAGCTGCCAAAGTTTTTCAAAGCAGAAACTATAAACTTTAAATATGTGTATCCATCCATTGCACAGAAGCCTGTAACTGGCACACTTCTGAAGGTGTATAGTTCAGGTAATGTAATAAGCAGTTCCTTTGCAGGACACGAAACTGAAGACAAAAATGCAATTATGTTTATTTGAAAGATTTTAGATAGAAATCCTTTAATGAAAACACAAAGTATCTTACTCAGCCTTCACTTTGTGTATAGCACCGTCAAAGAGCAGACATTTTGGGTCATATGAGTCACATCTTTCTTCATCTGAATGCTGCTTCTGACCCATCTGACCCAAGATTCTAAACATGTCTGCCTCCTTACAGTGCTATATAAGCAAAGAAGGCTCAGTAAGGTACTTACATTTAATGAAAATCTTTCAGTACTGGAAATCTGTTCCATGTGAGAACATATGAATCATACATATCTACAGGGCAAATGTAACATGTGTCGCTCAAAAATATGGCCATAAATGTGTGGACAAGTCCTAGTTTCAAGTAGCAGCTTCCCCCAAGTAACACAGACAGGACTACTATACTAAGGGTAGAACATGAACAACACTTTTTATTGTGTAACTGCAGTCATGTTTATTTAACATTAGATTAATTATTAAAATACTGCTCTTCAACATCTCAACCAACCATATACAAGCCTACACTCAACCATGAAATGCGGACAAGAGGAAGAGTTCGAGGAGTGACTAATGCACTTATAATAGATTATGGTAAATCTAGTTTACATCTAATTTAGTCAAGTATGTCACTATATCTCCCATTGTTTTAAACACACAACAGACACGAAAGACAAACAAAAATGAACAAATAACCCAGCCTAAAACATTTCACAGTCCATGAAATACAAATATAAACAACATGGACATAATAATATAGCAGGTCATAGTGTTTGCTTTTGTGGCAAGTGGTGCACCACAGCATTCATTCAAGTGTCTTAATTGTTCAAGCTCTATTTAAGACTTTTAAGTAACACACATTAAGTATGCTTTATTAGACTTGCTTCAAGGAGTTCATTTTTTTCTAGCTTAAAAATAAAACTATACTTTTTGGAAAGAAAAAAACAAATGAAAAATGTAATGTTGACGCAGAAAGCCGGCTTAAAACACTGGCAGAACAAGAAACAGACAACTTGGCTGCACCTCACACAAAATAAAACTACTGACCAGAATCATGCCAACAAACACTTTACCAAGTAGACATTTTTGAGAAAAACAAAAATGTAGTTTAGCATTACACCATGTGTGGCTTTGAAATAATAGTAATTTTTTTTTCTGTTTGCTTGTACAGCTGTGTATAAAAATATAAACGGCATTTATCTTGAACACAGACTAATTAATGCATAAAAAATAGTAAACTTTTTTGTAAAGAATTAACAACATTTGTTTACATATAACACATACTTACAATACAAACAAGACAAAATCATCAAATTATATTATTTTCCTAATGGCTTTGCTAAAGGCACAGGAAAAAAGCCTCATCCATTTAAACTGTTCATAGATGTACAGTAGAGTTAAAATGTGTTGCTGAACTCCTTTCATGGATGATGGAGAATTGAAAAAGTTGTGACGATTTTTAATTTTCATGTGTCTAATTAACAATTTATATTCTAATTAATAATATAATATTTCTGTGTTACATAGGTAGAACCATTGAAGCTGAAATCCATCATGATTTTATGACATTACACTTTTATAGGAGCAGGATACATTTCAAATGGCTTTAATTTTGATACACCATGCCATTTTAAGATATATTACCCCACCAAATTAACAATCTAAGTAATTACACTAGTAATTTTGGGTAGGCCAATGGCCACAGTTTTATTTAAATGGACATTTTTTACAGCTTAACCTCTTCCCATCTGGCATCTTTGTGCTCCTGATCCCGATCGCTGAGTGATCAGGAAACAGGAAAACACAGGCAGAGACCCGATCAGGGTCTTTATAGACCATGTGGGTCCCTGACAAAATACTGCAAGACATTGTGGCGTCACATATGACATTGCAGAGGTCAGCCTGAACTCAGAAGATCAGGCACATTTTGTTTTGGTAAAATGTAGCTGGTGGTCACTTTGAGTGTCGGCTAAATTTTTTCCACGTGAGACTGAGGCCACTCAAAGTGACCTCATCTGACAGGGGGTATCCTGCGGCAGGTTCTTAGTCACTGAAATTTAGACCGGCATAGAACGTCCTACAAGCACAAAGGGGTTAACATTTAAACCAAACAACGTTAACAACCTGCCAGCTGGGACCTCCAATTTGTTAAACCCCCCAATTGACCATGGCTTTTAGGTCCTGCTGTGCCTAGTTTTACAGGCAGGCCATGACTCTCCAAGCATTAAGGTGCAGTACCCTCCAGTAATTCCTTCAAAGTGGAATAATCTATAACTGAAATAGAAATCTTAGCACAAAATAAATGCAAGAGCAGAAAGAGGTAATGGTCATGATCAAGTAGCTGTGCAATCACTATATAACTTACAAACTTGGTAAAAAAAAACATTGCATGGAGTTATGAGCATGGCCACCTTTTCTGACGTGTCCAGGGGAGCATTCAATCTAACAAACAAAACAAACGCATCAACCAAATTATCTAGTAGACTCTCAAATACATATTTAAATCCATAAATTAGAAATTTCAAAATATATAACTCAAAAGGCAATGTACAATAATATCTAAATTAGCTTGAAAGTATTTGGCAACTGATTACAACATAAATGGCTATCTTACTGCTGCATAACAATTCTAAATTAAAAGCTCTGAAATCTGTAATGGGTTTCTGACCTCATGGAGGTATCCCTACAATTTCCACTGGGTCAGACCTGCAGAAATCATTTCAGATTACTCAGCAGGAGACACCTCAGAATTGTAGGTGGTAATAGTCAACCATGACTAGTCTGGGTCCAAAGATTCACTGCGAGAAGCCTTATTTCAGACCACCCTCGTAAAGGCTTTCAGTTGGAGTCTGGTTTGTTAAAGGGACACTAAACTTTTTTTCACTTGGGCTTCTAATATAGAAGCATAGGTGAAAAGTTAGTTCTCCCTAGTATGAGGATAAACTGGTGTGTACTTTTGATAGTACACGACAGTTTATCCTCTGACCGACTGCTGCCATGCTTCAATAGGAAGCAGGTAGCTGTCTGGTCAGCCACTGGCTCTCTCTGCTAGTGCAGAGAGAGTCCCTCGTTTTTGCATGAGCAGCGGGGTCTCCCTGCTGATCCCATGCAAAAAGGAGGGTCTCTCGCTGTACTAGCAGCGAGAGACCCTCGCATTCAGCACGCGACAACCGGGAACTGCTGTGTCTCGCATGTGAGACACAGCAGTTAGTAAACCCGTGTGTATCTATTAAGATACACCTCGGGTTTACGTAATTCTACCGGGACATGTATTGTTTAACCCTTGCTTCCATCAAGGAAGAAAGGGTTAAACAACGTTTAATTTTTCTTTCAGTTACTAAATATAACGGTGAGCAAAACTTTTCAGAAAAATTACATTTTTGGAGAGAGCCAATGCATTAAATACTATTTTGTTTTGCATGACCTCCACTTGAACTGCTGCTTGATATGCAGAACATTCACACTTGTTTGGTCCCCTTAAACTCATGTCATTTTAGAGAAGGTGAAAAATACAATTTACTAGCTGTGAAAGAAGAGTCTTAATATAAATGTTGTCATTTTTTCTCAATTTTGTTAGAACACTGGATTTTTAACTATTAAGCTTAAAATGGATAATACATTTTAAAATTTCAGTTGACTCTAAATTCCATATTTAAATATTTTAATTTTACCCAATAATATTAAGTACCAAACACAATTTGCTAAAGTCTTGTTACACTTACCTTCCCTGATAAGAATTTTACCAGCTTTCTTTCTTTATTCTGCACATCCATGCAAATATTTTATAAAACTGACACATCTAAGAAAATATATATGAGTATTGAAGGATGAATGCGCCCCCCAAAAAAACTTTTACACAGAAGGGAATAAGTCGCTGTGCATTAACATCTGAAAGGACATCTCTAGTTGTACTTGTTCTTCTAGCATAGAAGCACAATTAAAATATTAGTTGGCCCTAGTCAAAGGATAAACTAGCATGTAATTTTGATAGTACATGGCAGTGTACCCTCTGACCACCTGCCATGCTTCCACAGTGTCTTTCCTACCTCCTTAGGAAGCCAGGGCTACCGAATACCCTGTGAAATGCATTGAGAAGGCTTTGAAATGCATGCAGTCCAACTGCAACGTCTGAGACTTTGTTTTGGGACTCATTGTGGACTATTCCTATGCACCAATATTTTGTCCCTTACTTGCTGAGATTCATCTTCTTTATTGATTCAAGGAGGCTCATTATCACAATTCTTTTTATTGAACTAAAGTGCATAGTGCACTATTGTATTCTTTTGTTTTTGCCTACGCTTGTCCAATCTGTACATACACTATTATTTCCTTAAGTAATGCTAAGGAAGACAGCGCTTGTTCATGTGAGTATTTATTATATTCTAATTTGAGTGGTACATTAGATTTTTCCATTGTTTTGCACTTCCTTCATGGAAGCAAGGGTTAAAAAAAAGTGTAATTGTCCTTTAAGGTGCATACTGGAGCTGATGAGTTGATATTAATTTGGAAACTATATATATATATACACGTCGACTACTTGCACATGATTTATTGAAGTATCGACTTAACATAATGAACTTTTTTTGATCCAAAAGACCTGTGAGTGCGTATTTTCTTCTATTGGATGTGTATATGGACCATGCTGTACAG